>CM050404.1:6371173-6848673 GCA_027580255.1 Therioaphis trifolii
GTTCCATCATAACGCGGAAACGGGACGATTTCGTAAGTCCTCTGCATGTAAAAACCTTGCGTAAACCGGAAAAAGGACAAGCACGTGTCAAACCCAAATCAAAAATAAGGTATAAAATATAGATATGCTTATATCCGTATGTACACTGTACATCATTATTTAGTCATGGATGAAGAAGATAATAGAATAATTCTATACATATGTACATACAATGCATATTATCGCATCATAAACTATACGAACATTCTTCTTTGTAACTGTGAAACATTCTTACACCAATAGTCGTATGTGCACTTTAAATCTTATCTTCCATTCATCATATGTGATATTAAAATGCCAAAAATACAGTTTTCTTTGATTAAATAAAAAATATCAACTGATTGATATTATTACAAAAAGACATTCTGTAAAACAATTACAAAATGTGTTTAACTTTGGGAATATTCAGTTTTACGATACTGTTACGTGATACCCAATGAAAACAGGTACCTTTCGTACTCTTGAGGATGTTATGTGTTAGAATAATACGGTAGACAATTGAATAAGTTTAAAAACACTTTAATTTAATTCACTTTACAATAATGACAAGGCAAAATTACGAGTTATAATTTAGTCGCGAATAACAATATCAAGACAGAACTCCGAAGGGCTTGTACTGATGGCTAGACACGTCTGCTTTTCTGTGTGTATCCGGGGTTGTTATATAGTCTTCCTTGGGCCCGTGAGTGGGATTGTTATTGCTGTGTGATATGTATGTTCACCATACAACGATGATCGTATGGCCTACTCCGAGAAAAGATGAGTGTTGTGGAAAATATGCGCTGTACGCATGTTTAGACTGGTCATGTTAATGAGGGCGAATCCTGTTATTGTTTAATTTGTACGGCAAATCTCGTTATTATTTAATTTGTACGGTAAACCCTGTTATTATTTAATATTTCTTATGATATGTTTCTGACTAATACATTACATTTCACTATAGATTTATGTAATAATGGATATGAGTATTTTACAATTAATAATGGTTTACATTTGAAGATTAGAGACGTGTGAAATAATATAATATAAATATGTATGTGAATATATGTGTGTTTGTGTGTGTTACAATATTAATATAGATATATATTTTATTTACGTATTCATTTACATTTGCGTATACAACCAATTTATGTATTATATAGAATATTATTTATTAACAATTTATTAATTGATTATAATTATACATGTTACCAGAATATGGTATGATTTTAATAACAATAAAATTACTTATTCTATGGTCAGATAGATAATAATATAAAATATATTATTGTGCGTTTTTGGAAGACCTTAACGGGTGTGTTGGCCAGTGCGTGATCATATTACACCTTTAGATGTTGTTGGCTCTCGAAAACATGCGTATTAATATTATTTAATAATAATAATAATAATATGCATGTTACAATACTCTTAAAAATCGAAATAGAATTAAAGAAGAATGGTTAAAAAGTAATTTCATCTTTTCATTTATTTGAACAATTTTAATTTAATGTTGGTACATAAAATGTATAAGTGTGCACATCATTTGTAAACGTAAATATAAGTTATTTAATATTTTTGTAGGAAACGCTAAAATGATAAAAGCAATGAAGGCTAATGATAATGAAATTATTAACAACGAAATTTGGGATTGGTTTGTAACTGTAAGAGCTAAAAATATTTCTATTTCGGGACCAATAAAACAAGAAAAGGCGTTGGAAATCGCAGTACGACATGGTAATCATTCTTTTTAAGCTTCCACTGGTTGGTTATCAAGTTTTAAAAATAGACATAATCGCGCGTGGAATCTAGTTTGTGGTCAGTCAAATGACGAAAATATTAATAGTATAAATAAGTGGAAATCGAGAATATCTGAATACATAAAAGATAATGATGCATGTAATATTTTTATAACTGCGATGAAACTAGATTTTTTTTTCATGTTGTTCCAAATAAAACATTAAATCTAAACGGAGAGCAATGCAAAGGCGGAAAGTTATCTAAATAAGGATTAACGGTGTAACTATGGTTAGGAGATATGGAAAAGCCTCTAGTGATAGGAAAATGCATAAAGCCAAGATATTTCAAAATGACCCGTCATTTGGTCTGCTAGTAAAAAAGCTTTGATGACCGGATCGATAGTGGAAAACTGGCTTATTCAGTTTAATAATCGTTTGATGAGAGAAAACAGAAAAATATTTTTATTCTTTTATATTGCGTCTTGCCATCCAAAACTTATTTTATCAAATTTAAAACTTGCTTGGCTCCAAAATAGAACATCTTTAACTCAGGCTATGGACCAAGGTATATTTTATTGCGTTAAAATATATTGCCATCGTTTTCTCATGCAGCCTTTGATTGCAAATATTGATCATATAAACAGCACTTCATACATTTCAAAAAAAAAAAAAAAAAACAGTTCTCGATGCAATACGGTGGTTAGATGGCGCTGTAAAATTATTGAAGCGATAAACGATTAAAGCATGTTTCACTAAAGCTGTTTGTACCTATGATGACACAAATGGTACACATGAAATAGAAAAAAATGGATGAACACATCAAAGGAAACATTAGTGAAATGAACTTAACCATAGGTGAATATAATGTTAATGATTTTTTGATGATTGATACAAATTTGGTGTAACGGGGAGAGCCAAGAAATACATTCACAAAATGATTGTGAAAGTGATTCATCTGGTGACGAAAAAGAAGTAATGCATGAAGAAGTCACGTCGATAAATACATACAAAGAAGCATTTATTGACATAAAAATCTTCATCGGTTTGCTATTGATCGATCATATTTAATTGCCTTAGTACGTAATATGTAATAAAAAAACGTATTTTATTTTAAATTATATTAATTATAAATCATATATTTTAGTTTAATTTTGATGAATTATATTATTTAAAACAATAATTCGAAAAATATTCTCTGGTATTTCTTATTTATTTGAATTGAATAAATCCGGCATTTTTAAATCCGGAAAACTGCTTAAAGTAGAATTTTTGTTGGTGCAATGCGGTTCCGCTTTAGACAGTTTTCACATTAAACGTTTATCATGGCAGTTGGGTTAATGCCATATGTCTACTTTTTACGATCAACTTTTTTCATACACAAGAAAAGGGAAAAGTTAATGATAATTGATAAAAAATACGAGTAGATCATATAAGATCTCACAATTTTAAATGTTTTATTATTTTTGGACATAAAACAATATCGGTAAATTATCACAATCATTTTTAATTCAACTTCTTGTATAAGTATTTAGTAAAATCCACAAAATTAGTATTATTTTATTAAAATGTCTTTTTTTTCTATGAATTATTTTCCTAATAGTGGTATGTTTCGAACTTTTATCTAATCGCGTATGTTATTCAGATGGATTTTTCAAGTAAACCAATAAAAAAATTTTAAAATTGTTTTGTATGATAATATTTATATTTTTTGCCTGCAATGTGACAGGGTTTCATATATGCAATAGAATACACGAGTTTTCAATATGCCACTTAGTATTGGTTTTAAAACTATAAGTTAAAATATCAATCGATACGTAAGGTAGTTATTTTTTTGAAAAAATTATATTTAACGAACAATTTATCCGAGGTTTGAATTACTGAGACTGGAGACAACTCAATACTTCAGTCTCATATTTTGTCTCTGTTAATATTTGTTTCTCCATTTCTCTATTAATATAATTTTTTTATCTATTCGAAGTAACCTCTTTGTTACTGCAGCACTTCTCTGTTCAATACTATTTTCATGATTGGATATTTTTTCAAATTTTTTCCAATTATCAAAACTATTACTTGCAAAATATGGGCTATCAGAATAACTAGTAAATAGTTTTGCACATAAAACAATATACTGTTGCTTGATTTGGCGAATACTTAAGCCATTTTCGATCACATACCTGACAATTAGATAGTCATAGTTTTCTTTTAAACATCGCAATCGTTAAATGTCTCTTATGATCTAAACATAATGCATAAAACATACTTAAAAATAATAATACACAAATAATACAAAAGTTCTATATCAAAATCATAATTTCGTTTTTAAACTGAATTAAAATGATAAAATATGTGATAATTTGTTTAATTAATGAACCAAAATTATACCATTTACCAGAAATTTGTGTTAAAATGTCTACAGAAGTTAGGTAAATTACTAGTACTGTGTACTGATGACTGTACACTTAATTTTTAAGAAAAAATAATACAAAATCACATATCAATTCGTAAAACTCTAAGTAGACTGTTGAAAAATATGATAAATTCAAATTTTAAAATCGAAACGTTAAATAATTCTCAATTAGTCAATTTTGAAGTTAGAGCAAGACTTTAAAGGACAAAGTTGCTTAAAAATATTTACATAATTCAAATTTGAACTAAAAAATGGTAGGTGCAATTTAAAAAAAAATGTTTTGTAGCGTATGCGTGGAATTAAAAAAAATATGATTTACCAAAAATAAATGTAATTTTATGTTCTTAATGCATTCAAAAAAACCCGAATTGAATACACGGTCATGCGTTCGAAATATTTGGTGTTACCTTTATCGTTGAACACACTGTATTATAGTCTGCTGTTTGAGACAGCTCAAGCGAGTAACATTAATTATCAATTTTCATAGTAAAATAAGAAAATGTATTCATAGAATAAAATAACTTTTTCTATTCTATAATATATAAAATATTATCATAACATGAAATACGAGACATCAAAATCATGAATGACAAAAATCAAAGTTTGGTACTTTGGTAGTTAAATTATACAGGTGACAAAAAAAAATTAATGCAAAAAATATATATAAAACTGAATTTTTTAAAGTTATTTTACGAATTAAGTGGAATACAAGACTCCATTTTTTTAGGTGGGCACTTAATTCTCGTGGGCCCGGGGGCCACGACCCCTTCCCCCCCCCCCTCCTCCCCTTAATCCGGGCCTGATTAGTTGTTTTCCCTATACGAGTGATAGAAACCGGCTGTATATTAACTGATAAAATATCAAATATAGATTTAATATACTCTAAGTCATTAGTTGGTACGTTGTTAGTGTGTTCAACAACGTTAAACACAATCAAATTTCGAGAACGAGTCTGTCTTTTGAATACCTCATTAATTATGGTTTCATCAGTAGATGGTTTTGTCTTTTCTACGTTTGATAGTCTCGCTTCAACTGAGTCTAATCTGTATTCAAGTGAAGATGTACGGTCAACTAAAGAACGCAGTTGTTCAGAAACAGTACCCAATTTTTTATCGACGTCTCGGAGAGAAATCTCATGTTTAGATACAGATGATTTTATTTCTTCGATTACAGTTAGGATATTATCAATTTTACTTAAAAGATCAGCATTTGAAGAGACAGTTTAAGTATTTCATTTAGATAATCTTGACATTTCACATGCGGTGCACATCCATGAATTTTTGCGTTTGTTCAAAACATCAGTTTGAACTCATTTCAATGGAGAACAATCTAAATGAAAAGCTTTTGCGCAAGTTGAACATTTTAGTAATGCTGATCAATTATATTAACAGAGCATTTAGAACACTTCATTATGTGTATACTAACATTTTGTGTAGTACTAATATTTATAAGTTTCGATGAAAATTTATCATTAATAGCAACAAGTACTCCACCACCTCTTGATAGGTTGCTAGTATGAACATTTCTGTCACATCGAAAAACATTATGATTTTTAAGGCCTAGTTCTGAAGAATTTACATTATTCGTGAGCCATGTTTCAGAAAAGGCAAAAATATCAAAAGATGACTAAGGAATAAATGAATTTAATTTGTTTAATTTTGTATTTATGCCACGGACGTTTTGATAATATATTGATAAAGTAAATGGAGTGTAATTTAGTTTTTTGAATTAATGATAATACGAGTAGTTGGATTACCTCTAATATACTTAATAATAATATTTTGTCCACCATTGTTACGACGCGTTTCGAGTTCTTGACGTAATTTTGACATTTGTTCACGCTGTTTGATAGTGCGATCAGAAGAGAATCTTATTTCTTTAAATTCATTTGATGAGCGGACTTTAGATTGCGCTCGTAAAATGTCAAATACATTTTTAGCATCTTTGAATGTGATTTTCAATGGACGAATTCGAGTAGAAGAGTTGCCCAATCGAAAACATTTAATAGGTTCGATATTTAACTCCATTTCATTAAAAATTAGTTTCAATTGTTCGATATCAGGTTTAGTTTCAGGAGCGTTTGTTGGTTCAGGTAGATTGAATAGAATAATATTATTAGATCTAGATTGTCTATCTGCAATTTCATTAATTATATCGAAGTGTGTTTTTCCTGGACTATTCCTGGACTATTCCTGGACTACTGTTGTAGTACGAACACCTGGTTACACGACAATGACTGTTTTTTTTTTGTTTTTTTTATGTAAAAAATCACGATATGAGTACATATGGGGAACTAAAGAGAAATTACCAGTAATTGGGAAGAGTGGAGGGAGTGTGGAAGAAAAATGCAGTGGAACCAACCTAAGGGTTGATTACTAAAGAAGAAGATGATTCTGAAAAAAGGCGTTATAAATATTTTAGAGATTTTAATTATATTGTGTGCGGGTTATTTTTTTAAAATAAAATCTTGAATATTAACTGCGTGTTTAATTCTCACTCGAATACGGATGATCGTTGTGTTTGATGAGCTGATCAAATAAAAAAACACTAGGAACCGTGAGTAATACATAACGTGAATCATGTTTTTTCTGTTTTACAACACGAGTGTGATGACGTCTTTTCTTGCATACCAGACACAGTGCCATGTCTCGATTTCCGTTGCTGGCCTTAAGCAACACTATTTGACGTCTACCCCTACCCTAAAAACCGTGAAATGTATTTCACATTTTCATCATATTAACGCTAAATACGTATAATTAAAAGTGCCTGCTGGCTGCTTATATTAATCATTACCGTAATCTATAGTCATATTTGGTTTTTATGTAAAAAATCAATTTTTCTGAACCTGTGGGGAACTAAAAAGAATAACCAGTAATTGGGAAGAGTGAAGGGAGTGTGGAAAAACAATGCGGTGAAACCAACCTTAGGGTGACTAAAGAATACGACGGTTCTGAAAAAGTTTCAGTGCTACATTCCACGTTCATATATTTTACCGTTTTTAGTCATATTGTCTGCAGATTTATTATTGTTTTATCAAAAACTCGTAATATTTCTTTCTGAACTCAGAAAGGGTTTTTTGTTATTAATCCACAGATTAAATGACTTATTTATTTCTTCATCCAAAGTCGTATAATGATCCAACGACTTATTACAGAAGAAGATTTAACAGCAGAGGTGGTTGGAGCACCGATATTTTCTTCAAAAAGACATTTGACACACAACACATATACAACCACCACCAACACGGTTACAGTTGTTTTACTTCCCGAATTTCCAGGGAAGGTTCCAGTTTACCCGCACCACGTTACTGTACCGCTTGACCACTTCACTATTTTTCACGTAGTTCTCGCTTTTTAAATAACTAAGTAATCATAGACTGAAACGAGTAAACCAACAGAAATTTTCCGTAAAATATTTGCCAGATACGATTCAACCCCGTGTAATGCACACATTCGATTTCTATCGTTGAAAAAAGTAAATTTCCGTTTTATAATTAATTATTATTAACATTCTTGGATGACAAATATTGTCACCATAAACGTGAAAACAATAAATGTACATTGGAAAAACAAGCGTTTAACTAAATTCATTATTACATTTTAATAAAAATCAGTTTGAAAAATAAATGAAATGGGACAGTTTTTTTTTTTTTTTATAACTTTTTGTATAAAATGAAATTGTTCGTTTTTGATACATATAAGCACTATACGAACATATTATTTTTAATTCAAATTTATTTTTGAGAACATCATTTTATTATTTTTAACTTACATGCAAATCACTTAGCAATTATACTTTTACTGAACCTGTATTTGTGATGAAGCTCCATAATATATGAAATCACTCACCTGAAATCAAAACAAAAATATTTATACATAATATAAATAAATGTTAAGTACAAGATATGTAATAAATATATATATATATATATATCGTCTTGATTTTCTTAATTTCGAATAATTATTTTAACCTTCAAAACCGCTCCTACAAGATATTGCAACAAAATTGTTACATCATACTCCTGACACACTTAAATTATACACACTCGAAATTTTTACCAGCACTACACAAATTATACAGACACATTGAAACGACACAGCAGTCGAGTTAAACTCATACCATCACTGAACATCGGACTCGGAACACATTCATTGACAGCCCTCTTGTTATTTTAATGTATTATTTTGAAATAGATTATAATTTATAAAAAAATTATAATTTGGAATATACATCAAACCAAATTTTATTATTTTCCTCTCTAAAGAGTACTTAACCCCCAGCTACGGTTAAATAATAAATATACCTATAAGGACCAGAAACCCTTCCCTAGATATCATAATACGTAAGGTTCCCCCGACTACGTTACATATTTGGTGGAAGCGCCAAAGCTTTGACACTTATATACAAGTTGCCAATTATTCAAGATTCGGTTTGATATGTATTTCATTTTTTTATTTTATAAGAATTTTTGAACGTATTTATTTAACATTTTTTAGTAATAAATTTATATATCGAAATTATTTAGGTTAGTTATTAAGCTAAATAAAAATATACATAAGTGAAGGGAAATAAAGTATAAGTTAAAGTGTAAGTTCATAAAGAATATAGTAGTTTAATTGTTTTCTCCATCATTGAGAGAAAATGATTTATGGGTCAGTTCATAAAAGTACATATTGGACAACAAAGTTTACATCAAACGTAATACTAACAATCAAATTTCCAAGTTAGATAAAAATAATGTATTACACGTAAATGAAAAATTTGATGCTGAAATAAATGAACAAAATCTTATTAGTCTGTTACAACAATCGAAAAGGTTGATTTGGGTAACTATTTTTCTATAAATCTTGCTAGTTCAGGCATAAAATCCTTTAAAAAAGAGCAAACAACTGACAATGGAGATATCGAACATTTTGACTATTATAATGTACCACTCATTCAAGTAGGGCATACTCCCACCTGTGAATAAGTTACCGCAGAGAAAGGTCCTGGTCGTTTCTAAATTTGACGGACTCAGCACCATAAGATATTCTTAGATAATGATAATGGTGACGCGTGTATTTAATTGAATTTTAAAGAAACGGTAGATCTTTTCTTTAGTAAAACGATACTGAGCGAAGCTTTCGACGTTCTATTTTTAGTCCGAAAAAACCTTTTTTCAAAGCATCTAGTGATATGCCAATAATATAATGGTGAAAATTTCCAGTTTCTAGCAATATTTGGTGAAATAATGAAATTTCTTAAGTCAATTTAACGAAAATGTCGTTTACACCGAATTTCGCCGTTTTTAATCTATTTTCGGCTGTTTTTCTTCTCCCCTGAATAAAATACTTCGGTGGTTTATTCAGCTTTCGAGCTTAATAAACCACCAAAGTACCATTTACATAAAATTGTCGATCTATAGATTTGCTGAATGAGACATTTGGACAAATTCAAGTTGAATAAAAAGTGTCTCCGGAAAAAAAAGTAAAATAATAAACATCATTGTAAAACCATAAGATCCTTCGCTTCGCCCGGAATCAAATCATAGTTTATATATTTAATCAGTTGCCATTGCACACTCTAAGTTATAATTAAACAAACCAAAATCGATTTAGTAAAAGCGTCTAAGAAATGGACCCCTGGGTAGGACTAAACTATGTAAGCACTGGACAATGAAGGTTTAACGATCTTATGTACAAGTGGACGTTTAAAGAGAGTCCGGACCGCGACTGCGGCGCAGGTGTACAGTCAATGAAGCGCATAATTGTCTTGGACTACCCAAGATCTAATTTAAATTACAAATTTTTTTTTTTTTTTGATATCGTTATTTTATGTACCAACAACATTGTACTCACTTTGGAATTACGAAATTGTCGACCGAGTCGAAGTCGACACGTCGACACCTTGTATAAATGTTTTTTTTTTTTTTTTTACATTACTGGTTTAAGCATCAACAATTAAAGAATGATCAATACCGTTTATTCGGCCGATTGTTTCACATCGAAACCTACTTAATACGCAAAATTACGTAAGTATTCGATAGTAGTAGTATAAATATAAATTTCATAACTATCACAGATCGTTAGATTCAAAAAAAAAAAAAAGAAAGAAAAATCGTGTGTTAAAGTGACACAAAATCATTAATTTGAATGAAAAAAAAACTTCATGAAATCTTTCAGTATTAACAATTATCGGTTTTAATAAATGTGTATTCATAAAAATCGAATGTTTTCAATTTCTTGTCCGTAGTTTAGTCGCATCAAAATCAAACACAAATCAATAATCGATATATCCGCCGTTTTAGGTTTTGAGTGAAGCGAAGGATCTTATGATATTACAATGATGTTTATTTTTTTTTTATTTTTTTTTATTTTTTTTTTTTTCTGTAAACACTTTTTCGTATAGAAATCCTTGTCCAAAAGTTTCGTCCAGCAACATTTTAGGTTCGAAATTGAACTGAGATGGTACTTTAGAGAGGTCATTTTTCCAAAATCTCCATAGTTTTTCCAGTAATCAAGAATAACGATCTAAAAACTGAGTAAAAACGGTAAAATAGGAAAAAATCCGCCGTAAACGAGATTTTCACTGTTCAGATTTTAGTTATTTAGTCATAAATCGAAAAGTATTGAAGCTAGAAACTTGAAAATTTTATCCAATATCAAATACATACTTTTTTATATATGACAACATTTTTAAAAAAAAAACGAGTTTAGTACGATAAAATAATCACCCTGCCGTTTATCGTTTCTAATAATACGCGCCGCGTGTACTCACCAACATGAGCTTTTCGTACTCTTCCTCCACCACTAAAAGACTTTTCGTCGCTGGTCGTGTTCGGGAAATAGTACCCCTTGCGGCACACGCACTTGTAACTTCCACGGCGAAATCCGAATCCAGCCAACGAGATGCACTGGAAAGAAAAAATTAAAATAATACTATGCATTTTGATTTATCCTCAAAATACGGGCACGTGTGTATTAATTTCGTAAATAATACGCAACATATCTTACCTATGCCGGTAATTCATTTTTTTGGGGGGTGGAGGGTTGAACAAATTGTAGATAATATCAACTAATAACTGTAAATATAAGAAGGCTTTATTGCACGGATCGCTGTAAACTGTGTCCCATTTTACATTTTTTGTGTAAATTGCCGCTAGAGTATATTTTATACATACTTAAATTTTGACCCGGGGATAGGTATATTTGGAGATGTAGATATTAATTGTTTACGTAAATAATTTTTACCCATACGTCAAGTGCATCTAGATATATTTCAGCTAAATTAATATTTTCTTTCCATTTTTCAGACTGAAGACTGTCTCAATATAACTGTATCAACAATCAATATTGGTATCGTTCAAAAAATTGATTTTTTTGTCTGTTGTTTATGATTAGAAACGGACAATAAAAAATTTTCTAATTAAGAAACTGATAGAAATATACGAGATACATCCCGCACAACGTCTCAGTGAGTAATTATATTTGTTTGCAGTTCATACATTTTATCTTTGATAAACGTTTTTCTGTTTCCTGTCATTTTTTTGCTTTTTTTCTCACACGAACAATGACCGAACTGATAGTAATGTTATAACTGTGAACGTTTTATCTAAATCATTGATAACTACGTTTCTTTGAATTGTTTTGACGACTGGAAATAGCGGATATCCCGGGTCGCAATTACGTACGTTTCAAAAATATCCGGGACGTGATTTACGTATGATATGAATATATGACTGTGGCTTTTTTCGTGGCGCGTAATTTACCGCTCCCGCTAAACATAATGTTATACTCGCGAGTTGTATATCACAATCACACAAGTAGTTAGAATGTAGTTGGAGGTAAAAATATTAACATTGTGTCCATCATATTATACATTAATATGTCATAACTGATTTCAGTTAAAATCATTTTTGTCACGCGCATATATTTCCTTTACAAAGCGTCGAAAATCTTAAAAAAAAAAAAAAAAAAAAATACATGACTGTCACACTTGAAAATGACACACGTGTTTTATGTCTCAGTACTATAACTCAACGATTAAGCCGCACAACGGTTATTAATCGTTGGTCCCGAGGTTAGATCGGTTTATGTCTTCTCTTCCTGAACGTGCATTACGTTATGAATAACGATTTATTTTCTATGTTCTGTCACTCCGACAGTCAAGTTTTGACTCTAACGTGAAGCTTATATTTTCAATCGATACAGACGGCGTGTCTCGACGTCGGTATGACGGATGGTGTTCAAATCGGTGCGAGAAGAAAAAAAAAACGAGACCCTGTTGAACAATCGAAAAATATAAATCGATAATATTACCTTTACGTTTGAATCGTATTTTTAATAACGGAAAGCGAGCGATTAGTTTGAGAAACGAATTTTCCGGGACAACGTCGAAGCACATCGGACATAATACGTGTTTGAAGTTCGATGCACCGGTGAATTTTTAATTTTCTCGGTATAACATAAAACGGCAATTCTCAATCTGAGGGTCACGACTCCTTCGGTGAGACTATCCGGTCAATAACTCGGGGTCACAATTAAACGACCGTCCCGTCGGCTATAATTAACTCAAGTAATCAAAGTTTGATTGTCATGAAGTGCAAACGAGTGTAATTTGAATACTACCGAACGGCTTTAATTAATATCCATTTAAAAAGGTGAAAATGTTTCGTCGAAATAAAACGATAAGGTCGCCACGTGGCCTATGGTTTTACGCACTTAAATTAAAACCGTACAAATGCTCTCCGGTGCACTGTCTGTGGTGATGTTCACGGGTTCATTATTGAAACGAAATAAGCTCGTTAGACGCCGTGAAACCAACCGGTGGCGTTGGTAGGATTTAATTTCGAGGGGACCTTAGGATCGGAGCACATTTCATTCGACTTTGTTTTTATGTATCAGAATATTGTTATACACCGATAAAATTAAATTTCGACGAGTTCAAACCATCCCCCGAGCTAAACGCGTCACTGCAACAGATCGCGAGTAACGTAATCGACCGAGATAACCAATGCGTGTATGATGTACATAATATGAAACATGGACCAACAATAATTTTGATTTGCAATAATAATAAAATAAAAAATAAAAACATGACTTTTGAACGTATCTTATGTATTTCATGATCGATGAATCGTATAATTAGGAAAATGGTTTCCTTTTGAAATAATAATTTAAAATAAATTATGAAAAAAAAAATTATTTTTCAATCAGGTACAAAATAATGTTTTTTGTGATTTTTCCTTGACTATTTTTACTATAAATATGTATATCTAAAAGTATGATTATGAAAAAAAAATTATTTTAATATTTATTAATTTGATTTTTAAAAATGTACAAATGTCTCATGTATTTCTCCAACTAAAATATTAAAATACCAGCAGTTATCGACCATCCAACAAACGGCCGGTCATTAAGATTACGAGATCCAACTTATTTAACGATACGGGGCGACAAATATATTTTCATTCTTGAAAATTTTAAAATTAAATACTGTGCCAGTGAAAACAAAACTGAAATTAATACTAGGTACAACATAAATTAAATTGATTAATAATAAATTATTAACATAAAATATGCATTAATAGGCTTAAAATATTTTAATATGCGAAATCATATAAATTTAGTTAAATAATTATGCAAAAATATGCAACATAAACTTTTGTATTTCAATTGTATGGACTATGAAACGAATTTGTATCAAATCAGATTTTGAATATGCAGCTTCCTGAAAAACATAAAGTTCTGAGCCCTGGTGATGATGATGATAATGATTAAAATACAGGTATCCGCCGCTCGTTCATCGCACGAATACGGCCGCGTCGTCGTTGCCGGACTGAAGTGGGATCCACTTAATGTATACGGTTAAAATATATCAATGATAAATAGGGCTTCCTTTGCGTAGGTCTTTACGGAGAAAATTTGGATAATCTATATACCGATTGTTAAAATGTAGTTTTTATTTTGCGTTAATTTTTAAATTTTTTTTTTTTTTTTTAGACGAATTTAACTTAAAATGCTTTTTCGTGGAATTTTTCCACGTTTTTCAAGTTTAAAAAGCATTTTTCACGATTTATCTATGAACTCTTCACATCAAGCGATACTATCACACGTTTCGGCGTTTGATTGCTCAAAATTAAACATGCGCTTTTCGACGTGGCTGGATACTACGATTATTTCAGATAAAAGAAATTAAAACCATCGAGAGAACTTTTTTTTTATTTGCAGCACTCCATTATCCATTATCGACGATGATTATAACAGCAAGTTATGAAACAAATTAAATTTCAATAAAATTCGATAAATTTGATTATTCAACAAAACAGGTACGATTTTATTATTATTATTATTATGTTGAATAATTAAAACGGTTATATTCTTTTTAAATAAATAAATAAACAGTATTATAATTTATAAACCGCGATAAATAATTTTAAAGCGATTTTCGCAATTCATAATGTATTTTTACATTTTTTCAAATTATTTTCCGTGTTTTTTCAGAGCATCAAAATCCCAGTCCCAAATGTATACATAGCGTAGAATATTCGTACCCATCTAAAATCCCGCTGAAAGTATTTAATGCAGCACGTGAAATGCACAACTCATTATTACGAACTTAAATAAATAATATCAACTCGTGTACCGTGGATACGGGGTTTTGCAAAATATGTCCGTAAAAACAATGTGCCCGTATCGCGGTGTATTATTTAAAATGTAATAGGGTGGCGAAAACACGCCGAAACACATAATTTAGGAAAATTATTTTAAAATTATTTTGGGTGAAATAATGAAAACATAACAGGCAATATTCATTTATTTTTTTTTTTTACATTTAATATATCTTTAAATAAATGTATTATATATTCATCACTAGCTCAATAACCCGGCTTCGCTCGTGTGCAGTTATTGCTTTCTCTAAATGAAATTCTTAAATCAGATGTTTATTTTAAAATCATTTATTTTTTTACAAATTCTTTATTATAGGCGCACACGGGGAATCGCAATCGTTTGAATTCAAATGGCATGTCTGTTGGTATCAGAGTAATACGTGGGACGAGTACAACTTCCCCCTTCGCTATGTCAGCCAATATTGTGGCTTCGATTAAATTCGGCATCTATCTTTTTACAGCTTATATTGAGCCGTTAACATCGTTCCTCATGTTTGTTTTATGTTTTAATACTTTTATCCTGTTGAATATCTTTTATTTATTGCATATTAATAATAAAATTCTGTCGTCACGCGCCTGACCCTACCGAGTTATTTATTCCTCCTTTAAACAGCCATGTTAGAAGAAATTCAATTTTACTTACTTACATGTAAAATGAAATTGAAGCGAACAAAAAAAGCAGGTGTGTACAGCTCCAAAATAAAGAGGGTAATTTTTAATGTCTGTGGTAACCATTAATTGCAATTTTTTTTAGGTTAGAGATTAAAAAGCTGATAAGTGAGATGATGGTGGTACAAGTTCGTCCTTCCTCCCTCCGGTCCTCGGACAAGATATTAGTGATGAATGTATTAAGTTTTAAAGAAATGATGACTCATTTCTTTAGTATAAAACACTTCTGAGCTAAGTTTCAGTTTAATATAATTTATTATTATTTAAACACTGTTTACGTATTTTACGGTTATTTGTATAATTTTTGGTGAGTTTTTTTGCAATTAAACCCTCATAAAATATTCAATTAGATATAACTCATTTAAACTTTAATTTTTATAACAATTATAACTCATTAGAAATAAACTTAAAAGAAATCAGACAATATCGAAAAAAATCGTATAATAATTTATTAAAGTGTGTATAAAAAAAAATCCTGACTAACGATTTTTGAACTTTTGTCAGGATAATTAGGTAGGTATATGAGTAAGGTCAAATTAAATTTTCAGAACTTTTTGTCAAATATTTAAAATTATATTACATAAAAACTTTCAAACAATTTGGTAAATTAAAAGTTCTATATTTAAGTCAAAAGTGCTATAATTGTTCTGAAAATTTTGTTTGATATAAAAAATTATGTATTTGATATTGGATAAAATTTTCAAGTTTCTATCTTCAATACTTTTCGATTTATGACTAAATACCTAAAATCTGAACAGTGAAAATCTCGTTTACGCGGATTTTTACCGATTTTACCGTTTTTACTCAGTTTTTCGATCGTTATTCTTGATTACTGGAAAAACTATGGAGATTTTGGAAAAATGACCTCTTTGAAGTACCATCTCAGTTCAATTTCGAATCTAAAAAGTTGCTGGACGAAACTTTTGGACAAGGATTTCTATACGAAAAAGTGTTTACAGAAAAAAAAAAAAAATTAAAGAAAAAATAAACGTCATTGTAAAACCATAAGATACTTCGCTTCACTCAGAATCTAAAATGTCAAACATATTGAATGTGAAAAAATATTAATCCATATTCCATGGGTCAAATCTTCGTTGTACACCCTGTATTTTTTTAACGGAGTATAGTGTTAGGGTTGTAGTTAATAAAAAGAGATAAATAATTGAACATCGTCCCACACTGTTAACTGTAGTTTACAATTCCCTAGAAGTGGACATTTGAGTGAATATTCCATACCACGTAAACTCGATATTTAAAACGCCGGTGTTAGCGACTGATTCAACAATAAAGGAACGGTTTATAATGTTTGTTTTGTCTTTAATTTCCATTTGAACGCTTCCTTTCGTACATTGTTTGGAAGGAATTTATCATATGTATAAATGTATTGTTATTTATTTCATTATTATTTAAGATTCATATACTTAAACTTTATTCTTATACAAAACAAGTACTTTGTAATTATTCAGCATAAGTAATTGGTAATTTTGATAAAATCCATGTTAATCAACTACTTTAAATTAAGATAATCTTTAAATATAGAGTGGATGGAGTGCGGAAGGAGAATTTAGTGAAACGAACCTAAGGGTTGACTACCAAAGAAGAAGACGATTCTGAAAAAAGTTTGAGTACGAAATTTGCCGTTTATATATTTTACCATTTTTAGTCATATTTTCTGCGGGTTTTTTTTTTTTTTTTTAATAAATTCTCGAGAATGAACAGTGTGTTTTATTATCACCAAAGACGATCGATCGCATACCCGCGTTTGTCTAAAAAAACAATATGTTTCACGTGATGTATTAATCACGGTTTTGAGTGTTTTGTTATTTGATCAGCTAATCAAACGCAACGAGTATCCGAAGGCACACGCGACGACCGAATACAAACTGCGTGTTAATTTTCGCCCCAATTCGGATAATCGTTGTGTTTGATGAGCTGATCAAATATAAAAACACACGGAACCGTGAGTAATACATCAGATGAATCATGTTTATTCAGTTTTACAACACGAGTGCGATGACGTCTTTTCTTGCAGCCCAGACACAGTAACGCGTCTCAACTTCCGTTGCGGGGCTAAGGCAAATTATTTGACGCTTACTCCTACCCTAAAAACCAGGAAATGTATTTCACATTTTTATCATATTAGTTGATAATCCTTAAATACGTTTAAAATGTATTCATTAAAATTGCCTGCTTGGCTGCATAAATTAATCATTACTGTAATCTTTTATTCGAACATTATTTTTATGTAAAAAAATGACTTATTCTGAACCTATAGGGAACTAAAAAGAAAAAACCAGTTAAAGGAAAGAGTGGAGGAAGCGTGGAAGAATAACGCGGTTATACCACTATAGGGTTGATTACTAAAGAAGTAGACCATTCTAAAAAAAGATTCAGTGCAACATTCGTCGTTTATATTATACTTTATCGTTTTAAGTCATATTGTCAGCAAATATTTTAATTTTTTTATCAAAATCTTCTAAAACTTTTTTATTAATCCGAAGATTCAAAGACGTATTTAGTTCTACATCCTAAGTAGTATGATGATTGGATATACGTACCAATTATTGAATATAACCAAAGACGGTTGAACGGCAGCAGTTCCGGCACTTTTTTTCATATTACATAGATAATTAAATCGATGAACCATTTTAGTATGAAAAAAGCTGGTAAGTGAGATGATGGTGGTACAAGTTCGTCCATCGTCCCTTCGGTCCTCGGACAAGATATTGGTGATGAATGTATTAAGTTTTAAAGAAATTATGACTCATTTCTTTAGTATAAAACGATTCTGAGCAAAGCTTCAGTGTAATATAATATATTATTATTTAAATACTGTTTACGTATTTTACGGTAATTTGTATAATTTTTGGTGAGTTATAATAATTTATTAAAATGTGTATAAAAAAAAAATCCTGACTCACAATTTTTGAATTTTTGTTAGGATAATTAGGTAGGTATATGAGTAAGGTCATATTAAATTTTCAGAACTTTTTGTCAAATATTTAAAATTATATTACATAAAAACTTTCAAACAATTTGGTAAATTAAAAGTTCTATATTTAAGTCAAAAGTCCTTTAATTGTTCTGAAAATGTTGTCCAATATAAGAAAGTATGTATTTGATATTGGATAAAATTTTCAAGTTTCTAGCTTCAAAACTTTTCGATTTATGACTAAATACCTAAAATCTGAACAGTGAAAATCTCGTTTACGGCGGATTTTTACCGATTTTACCGTTTTTACTCAGTTTTTCGATCTTGGTTAAATTCGATTTTGGAAAAATGACCTCTCTAAAGTACCATCTCAGTTCAATTTCGAATCTTAAAATTTGCTGGACAAAACTTTTGGACAAGGATTTCTATACGAAAAAGTGTTTACAGAAAAAAAAAAAATAAACATCATTGTAAAACCATAAGATCCTTCGCTTCACTCAAAATCTAAAATTTATTAAAGTTGCATTAAAAATATGACGATTAAGTCTACTAGTATATATTTATATACTATAATAAAATAAATTAGGGTGTTAATTTCAATTCGTAAACACAAGTTCAAAACAATTTTGTTAGATTCATTTATAATTACCCCACCTGACCCTATTTTCATAGTTACTTCTAAAACGATCGCGATTTTATTTGAGGATTCAGTTTTAACCGTTATTTTTCTGTTTTTTTTTTTTTTTTTTTTTTGATTTTTCATTCCAGTATTAGTTAAAAACCATTAAAAATGAAAAAAAAAAATATTATACTGATTTCGAAATAAACCGGAGTAAGTATACTATGAAAAGAAAAAATTTCCAAAGCCAAAATCATGCAGCCTGTAGTGTTATATTTTCTCGAGACAGCGTTGTTTTCAAAACTAATGTGTAAGATTTAGCGATCGTCCGGAAAACCCCGTATTGCAAACTACCTCGACCGTATTAAACTTACACAATCGATTTATTTACATGCACAAAGTTTTCGCCTTAAATATTTCAACCCTTTGGTGAAATAACTTTACACGCGCGTGCTATGCTATGTACCCGATACGACTGTAGTGTACGCCAGTGGTCTTCAACCGGTGGGTCGTGACCCATTTTTTGGTCGCGTAAGCTTTAAAATTGGGTCACGTAAGCTTTAAAATTGGGTCGCGACATGTCTTTTTAAAATAAAAATAAAATTAATAAAATTATATTAGGTGAAAAAATATTTATTAAATTATTTAAAAAAAATTATTCCAACTACTGCAGTGTAATTTTTATTTATTCAGTTTTAATAGTACTACTGCACAGTATTAAGCAATTTTGGATTTTTTATAAAGCTTATGTGGGTCGCGAAAAATGTAGGCCTGAAAAAATGGGTCGCGAGTCCAAAAAGGTTGAAGACCACTGGTGTACACAATATCCGTGTCTGCACGAGCAAAACGAAATGTGTTATTATTTAAACCAACCAGCGCCACACTGCGTTCGTTATCTAAGGCGGAAGAATACTTGATTTCGACACGAGTAAAAAATTAACTTTTGAAAACAATGAAAGCCACGGTTCCGGGGGTCGTGTCGGTGCGCAAGGTGACACACGAGAGCAGCTGATCAGTCGAAGACCGTGTAATCGATAAACTTCCCGAAAGAAAAACAAGACGACTTTTAAATCATTCCGTAATCGTGCCGAACGTTTCGATAGTCGAACAAATAAAAATTCGGGTAAAACAAAAACTTCACAAACCACCCGAAGAACGTGTACACAATCGGCGTAAATTACAATGGATATAAAATATGATAAATACGATAAAACATTCAAATTTATCGTGTTTGATTGCGTTTAATTTATCATACACGTTTTCTCGAATCAACAATCGTGTTTTTTTTTCACAAAATTTAAATTTATTTTATTGGCAATATCAAATTTACGTTTTACATATTATTAGCAATAAATCAATACGATTTTCCACGTGTACGAAGGTAAACAGTTGTTCCTAAATTTGTTTTTTTGCATTTTTGTTTTTTTATTTTGGGTATTACGACTAGAGGTCATGACCACCTCGTGTTGGTTCGTCTCTCGGATGTCATTATGAACGATTTATTCTTATTTTATGCGTACACCAAGTCGATTCAATCCGGCGAGATATAATATGAAATCGACCCCTATTTACGAATCAGTAACGTATCAGTACGCAGTCCACGCACGAGGCAGAATACGTTTTTTCCCCACGTAATACTTTTATACCTCACGGTTTTTACGCGCACGCATGCCAGAGGAGTTTAATAATAAGGGTTGTTCTCGTCCGTTGTCGACCTAAAGACACACGTGGTCGATTTCCCGTCACGGCGGTCGAAAAGCTCCGTCGCTCGGCGCATTAGTGGCACACTCGCAGTGACGCCGGACAAAGAGAAATACACTCGTTCATAACACCTATGTACACAGTGTAGTGATGGCCAACGATATAATTTTATCGTTAATTTTTTCTGGATTCGCGTATAGCGATATATAGATATTTTCGATATATCGATATTATAAAATTATCGCACAACGGGGGCCATGTGGCCACTGCGGCGACCGCCGTGCAGGGCGTTTTGAACCAGTCTACGCCGTCGCGCAACCAATTACACACACACCCCAACCAACGCAATTAATTTACTG
This sequence comes from Therioaphis trifolii, assembly GCA_027580255.1. Classification (NCBI taxonomy): domain Eukaryota; kingdom Metazoa; phylum Arthropoda; class Insecta; order Hemiptera; family Aphididae; genus Therioaphis; species Therioaphis trifolii. Next base: position 6,392,263 of record CM050404.1, read on the forward strand.
TACACACACACACACACACACACACACACACATATATATATAAATTGATTGTAATTATACACAAGCATAGCTTAAAGAAGGTAGGTAAATCAAAGCAAATGTTTTTATGTAAAAGTGTATGAATTAATTTGATTTGATTTTTCAATATCGAAAAAATTAATAAATAAATAATGTGTACTTTGAAGTTTTTGTAAAATCAAAATATTTCAAAATTGTGTGTTCTAATGTTGTAATTATTTTACATTTTGTATTATATCAATTTACATTTGTCTATAATACGTTAACCAAACTTATAATTGTTTATTATTATTATTATTAGTATTATTATCGTTGAGTCAATTAATAATTCACGTATTATACTGTGTCCCTGTTCGTCGATTCAGTGTGAATGATATGCATTATGTAAATCAATAATTTAATCCATTCGACGCGAATAATTATGAATTGATTTTCGAACATTCTAAACATAAACCGACACTCATTCGAATACTCGAACAGTGGCACGTCGCCGTTACGAACGGCGATATTCGCATATCGAACGGGGTCGTGTTCGGCGCATTATCGTAATGACTAATGCGACCGACTCGTATTCCCCGCTGAACATCGACTTTCGATCGAATAACCGTCCGCGAACGGTTGTCTGTTCTGTATCTAAAACATAATCGCGTAATACAATCATCCGGTCGTTTTTTTTTGTTTTTTATTTATTTTTTTTTTTTTAAACACTTTTCGAGATCGAACGCGTTTTTGCGATTGTCTCGACTCGGATCTCCGTTAATATCGATACCACTTCACGAACTTCGCCGGACGAACAATATCGCGATTGGCCGTTGCGCGTTTCGCGGAGCGAGACGACGGGCGACGGCGCGCGGCAAAAAGTGAAATAAATTCAACATACGTGGATCGTAATATGAAAAAGGTGCATAAGTGACTCTTTCGTTTTTTTTTTGTTTTGTTTTTTTTTTTTTTTTTTTATGTTGAACGTACCTTTGTTCACACTAACCTATAGATAACACATCAAACAGTGTAGACAAATAACAAGTATCTCGATGCTTAATTACTTGCGTACTATTCGCTGTGAAATATAAATCACACTTTTTAATTGAAATAAATAAAAACAGTACTAGTATGTGTATTAAGCATCATATTAAATTAAATATTATTTGTAACGAGTCGGTCTGTCATGGTAAAACCTCAAAATTTAAAATAAAAATTTTAAAGAACATAAAAGTAACCATTCGGTGAAACTGATTTTCAGAAAAAATTTGGTGATTAAAATCATAGCAAATGGTTCATTAGTTAATTTTCTAAGATTCTTTTTAAGCTTTGTGGAAATGTTACTAATATTGCCTAACCGTAATATATAATCTGTGTCTTCGTAGAAAAATCAATCGAAATCATTGATAATATAATCTTCATTGAACACTTAATTAAATACAGGAAATTGTGTGCTAATCTTGATTTAGAACAAAAAGTACTTAGCTACTGATTTCTTACTGAACCGGATGTTTTATAAATTTAATATAAGTTCTTATAATTGTTTACTATGTCAATTAATACTGCTTTCTTCATTTGATATTTCACCACACGCACACGTTTACATTTAGGTATTTTTCAATAATACCCAGCAATTGCTCGTATCACACTCGTTAGACATTGATTTATAACACGAAATTTTGTTTAGGACTTTAGGTAGTTCACTGTATAGGCGCAATTTAAGTAAAACAATCGAAACCAATATATGTATTTTTAAACGTGATCCAAGAAAAAATTAAGCCCCCACTACCCTTAATACATTTAACCATATACAGATGTAAACGAAACTATAAATCATTTATTGTACCATTCGTTTTTATTTATTATTTTATATTTATATAATATTAATGTTAAAATGTAGTACATAAAATATAACTGTCCAGTTATCCATAACGGCTGGACATGTCACGTGTTATCACAAATTTAACACGAAAATGTGATTTCCGTAAACATTATCGTCAACATATTAAGGATTAAGATAAGATCAGCTAACCAGTCGACTATTACCTATTACGTCTTTGTAGATATATTATTACTTTTTACTTATTATTACGTCTTTGTAACTAATAAAGCAATACAAACAAATTTAAAATATGTTACTTCTGTACATAATTGCATATAAATTATCATTGGTTTATCAATACTGTGGAGTTATAGCCCGAATTTTATTTATTCGATTGTAGTTTCGTAAAAAAAAAAATAATAATAATAATAAAATACAAAGAGATGGAAACAATTAAGCTATATAAGTATACTGATATGAATATTTATGTAATTCGACGGTGACAATTCAAAGGGCATAAGTGCCAAAACCCATATTATATTCAGCTTTTAATTAATTCAAATTATTAATCAAAAATGTAGTTGAATGATTATTTAAAATAGATCAAAACTCAACTTTTTTCTTCATGACATACGTTTTTTTTTATACGTACGTTTTTTTTTTCATTGAAAATATTCATTGATAAGTTAAATAATCGGTAAAAATTGTTTTTTAGCTTTCCCGAGCACTTGCGAAAATGTCACATATGCCCTTTTGGATTGTTTTCACCGATATAGGTGTGCCGGACGCACGATATATTCACTGCAGGAGTCACGTAAAGAGAAAAGGGAAACGTCGTATGGGGTGACTCGTTCCCGCGGGTTTAATAATTTCGACAAGTACGTATCGGGCCATATTTTATAAATTTTTCATAAACTAAGTGTCCGTTTTAAAAAATTTTCGACAAACCCTGTGTCATTAGTTATTATTAAACATGACTATAACGCGAGTCTAAAAAAAAAATGTTTAAAACTCAACTTATTTCTTAATGACATATTATTTTTGAGTTAAAAATTTTCAACGATAAGTCAAATCAGTGGAAAACAAATTTTTTTAGATCTCCTGAACCGTTTTGAAAATGTCGCTTGTGCTTTTTTGGATTGTCACCGTCTATATAATTTTTTTCGACTAACCCGCACGAATTTTGGGATGCCAATTTGAAATCTGGAGGTGCTGAGCTCCTACAAGCCCCCCCCCCAAATCCATAAAAAATAATAAAAATAAAGATTGTTGTAGTAAAAAAAAAAAAAAAAAACTATATCGTATTTTATATAATGATTCGCCGGCGACCCGCTCGAAACCATCGCCGATCCGCTAAACCGGGCCGAAAATCTGACCCGCAGCTTCTTGCCCGGGACTTGGCCGCGCGCCGACCGCGTGATAACGCACAACCACCGCCGCCGACCATTTCGCACGCGTATATCCGCTACGACGATATAACACGTGCGCGTCCGGTCGAGTGGAATATTGATATCGTATTCCGTCGTATTGTAGTCGTCGTCGTCGTCATGTTATCTGGCGAATGCGCGCGCGGCAACGGCCCAACATGTTGAGACGTCGCGGTGTTATCGTAGCGGCCAGCCACCTCCCTCCCCCATAGCGCACGACCTTTTATGAGCGACACGACCGGCCGTTTTCGTCACGCTCGAAAACACACGCGGGGGCTGCGGGCCATCGTGGTCCGAATCCGGATCACGGAAGGCAGAAATCTAGGCCGTCGTCGTACGTATATTTGTTCGACAGGTACGTCATTTTAATTCTCGCAGTGATTCTTGATGAAAAATGGTTGTTTTCCAAAAATCAAGTTTTGAAAAAAGGAGTATAGAACAAAGTTAACGGACGTGAAGACACAAATTTGCGCGTTGGCTGTTGAGTTCCCGATTTCAGGCAACTAGCCAAAGACGAGAGATGCGATTGTCACATTAAATGACTAGGCTCGTATTCAACCTCCGAATGTTTTCTAAACGTTTCTGTAACAACTGTTGAATAATAACGTAATAGAATAATTTTATATCTTTGGACCTCGTTTGTGCATTAATTTTCCGAACTTCGGTAGACATTACTCGCCGATCCTTGTTTTAAAACGTCACGAGATTTATTTCCTAAAAATATTGCACGCGGGTAGAAAAACGAAAATTTAATTTTTTTTTTTTTTTTTGTGATATTCCACATGACGATATTCACTTAAAGCGAGACGTTATGAAAAGTGTGTTGATTTTTCGAAACAATAGCAAACCGCTCAGTAACAACGGGACCGTTAAAAAGCCGCTGTTATTATAATATATTAAATATTATAAACGACCTAGGAACGAATAATCACGCGACTAACGAACATTTTCGTCATCTCAGTGATGTTTTTAAAACCGAAATAATTATAGTTTTGATATTTAACGACTAGACACGTTTAAATTATTCTTTATTATCAATAAAATATAAAATGTGTGATATTATAGCCTAGATCAGCGGTTTCCAACCTTTTTAGTTTCGCGGACCATTGATTTTGTAAAAAAATATTTTAGGCCCGTCCATAGTTTACCTATATAGTATATACGTTTTCATAAAATTTTAATAAATATTACATATATCGGAATATATAAATAACATATATGGAATAAATATATGAATATATGAATAAAAAATTAAGTAAATTTAAAAAAAATAAAAAAACCTTAATCCAACTTTATCACAAGATAAACAATTTAATTTGATTTTTGACATTGCTTGTTCTTCACTAGAAAGTCAATATCTGGATTATAACTTGTTAGTTTTAGTCTTTAATCACTCTCAAAATTCAGTTTATTATAATATTTATTTTATCAATAAATTAAAGTAGAAAAAGCACGTTCTCATAAATAAGTCGTCGAAAAGCTCATCAAGTTTCTGATCGTAATTTTAGCGATTGCTAGATGGTCTTTCCGAACATTTTACCAGAATGGCACTAATTGTGTACTTTTAAAAGACGATTATACAGTCTCATCACATGACATTTCTATCAACGAATCTTCTTCACTAGCTGATATTTCCAATTAATTCAATTTAATTTATTTTCAAAAATAAGAACCAAAAAATATATATTAATATAATTTTAAATATATATTTATAATATTTAATATTATACCAATGGCTCACGGCCCACAAGTGGGCCACGGCCCATGGGTTGGGAACCGCTGGCCTAAATCATTGGAAATGTGTCGGTGTTATGGAATCGACCATAAACTGAGAAACGCATGAACCATAACCTATTATGATCGATCGTTTGTCTTCAATAGATGTTAATTTTGAGCAGTTTGTAATCAATACAGGAAAATGTAAAAAAAAAAAAAAAACACGACTCCGCAAATATTTATGAACTCTCATGCGCTGCTCGTTTCAAAGCAAACCCCGAAATCGGAATACGTGTTTTTCGAACCCGGTCGTCGACTCGACTCTGACTGCCTGCCCGGTATCGGTTTTAAACCGCGATACCGTGCTACCGCGTCAGATTTCGATTCGATTAATTAATGAAGGCGCTCCCCGCTCCGGAACCGATGTTTACACGTGTACATTATTATCGTTATTGGTCGTCGCGCCATTTCGTTATCGTTCTAACAGGGACGCCGCCGCCATGTGTATACGACTTTGATGAAACGACCGCGAATGTTATGGTTTGCAAATGTATTCGTGAAATAACAACGTGTTGGCTTCGTATAGATTTGTAAAAAGAAAAATTTAGTGTTTGGGAAAATTTTGAATTTGTAGAAGTTCGAAAATCAGAATTTCGTTATTGATCCGGATTTCGGATTATAAAATCCGGATTTCGCTCAAAATACAAATTTTGAGTTTTGAAACATTGAATAAGTATTTTGTTATTTATTACTTGCAAAAAATGTTTTCATAATTATGCATATTTCGTAATAAATCAATGCATTTTATATACCCATTTATACAATTAAAAAATAGAATTTTAATTTAAATCGAATAAACAGTACAACAACAATAAATATCATAACGTTAATGGCATGTAGCTTTTATAATTTAAACTAAATTTATAAATTGTTACAGTACAAGTGTTAAAAGAAAAATGTTACAATATTCATTACATTTTTATATCATAGGATGAGTGAAAACTATTTCATACACATTTTATAATTATAATTAGTTACTATACTTAAAATAGAAATATTCGTAAGGTTAGTAGATTACACGTTTTTGTTTTATACCAACAAATTAAATTTTTCTCATTTAGAATACAAATATCAGCAACATTAAAACTTAAAATTCGGATTATTATTATTTTTTAAATTAAATAAAAAATAAAGTATTTACAATCAGTAGAAAAATATGTACAATAAACAAATGAGATGACAACTTGTCCGGATGATTATGAGGAGGGAGGCCTGTTCAGCAAACAAACCCTCAGGTAAAATATAACGATAATTATATAAAACGTCAATATAAGAAGAAAAAAAGAAATTATAATTCGAATCATTCATTTGTGCCTTTTCAAACACTTAATAAATTTGATTTTCGCGATGAGTAGATTAAACTAGTATGAATATTGTACTCGAAAAATATGCCCGTTTCGTTAGGTAATAATTTTATTATATACGACTAATGATCTATAAAATAACAAAAATTGCGTAATTTCGCCCCATGGGATATTCTTCGCTACACGAACCAGTTAGTGGAGATGAGTGTATTGAATTTGAAAGAAATGATAGATCATTTCTTTAGTTAAACAATTTTGAGCAAAGTTTCATAGTTTAAGTACACCGTTTGGACGATACAATTATTTCTTTAAATAAATATTTAAAGTAGAAAATTGTCGTAAAAACAGTTATTTACATAATAATTGTAAAATAATTCACTTAGACTTTAACCTAATAAAAAAAAATATTTTGTCATGATTTTTAAAATTTTTTCAGAGTCGTTAGCAATTAACGTTATATTATATTTTCAGAAGTTTTCATCGAATATTAAAAATGTACTATTCATATCCTACATCAATTTTTGTCTAATTTTCGGAAGATTTTTTTGAAAATTATTTTAATTTTTCATGTTTGACAAAAAAGACAATTTTTTTATAAAAAAAATATTGAAAACATCTTGTTCTATCTGTATTCAATGTTTTATTATGTTCTGAATCGAATCTGAATCAAATTTCCGATCTATAGAGATGCTTGATGAAACTTTTGGACAAAGTTAAGTTGAAAAAAAGTGTCTTAAGAAAAAAATAAAAACATAATTGGATAACCACCAATCAGAATCTATAAAAGAAACAATAATTCAAATCATTCATTCGCGCTTTTTTTAGACACTTAATAAATTCGAGATTTTTGCAACGAACAGATGAAATGAGTATGCATATTGTACTCGAAAAAAAAACATTTGTTTCGTTTGGCAATAACTACATTTAAAGTCGACCAATGACGTGTAAAATTACATAACTCGTTCTGCCATGTTATACGTTTCAACGCTAATCAAGTACGGAAAAACAGAGTTGACAATTCGTATAAACACACGCAACGCCATACTGTCAGATAACACTTTCATTTTGTTCAGGGGACGCGTTTAACGTCTCTCGTTTTTCTTCAAATCATTCTCAATTTCCATACGCGACGTTAAACCGAACTCCATCTCCCTGGGGGACCGCGGGTCGTCCTGTTCGGAGATAGATTAATATCCGTAATTGCCGTCTTTGGGTCGGGTTTCGTCGTTTCGCGACGAGCAGCGATGTCGAATAACGTTTTCCAAAACGCCGCGACGGGTGTGTCATTTCGCGAGCGAAATATATTTCGAATGAATCATAATAAGGACGTCGTGGGTCGTTTGATACGCGAAACACACACACACACACACACACACACTCCGTCTTTGAGCGACAACGTAACGAATCCGCTCTCTCCTATACTTTCGGGGTTTTATTATTTATTCATCTCGGTTTATGGTCCCGTAATGTCGTTTCGGTAAGCGTAATACCACGTGCATGTCGTAAGTTCCAATCATCTTTTAAATTGGAATATATATTTATATTGTATCTACCTACTTTGGGCGAGACTTGAATTTACATCGTCACCGTTTTGCTACTTCATAAATTATGCATTTATCGATTACGCGGCACGAGGTTAAAGTAAGTTAATTGACAAACAGCCGGCGACGCAGTGTCCGGGCCGATTTTATGGACGACCAGGAGGGAGGACATTACCCAAAAACGCTAACAAAAACAACTCTTCTTTTGGTATTGTGAAATTTTTTCTCAATTCTTAAACGTTAAAACGATGTTTATACGATGTGAATAAAACGTGAAAAATATTCAATGATAATGTTATTATAAAAGGTTAAATTACTCTACTGAGGTAGTGTTTTTTTATACGTATAATTAAAATAATAAAAAATAAAAAAGTTTCACCTCGACTTTATCGCATAATGTTTTTATTCATTTTTAAAGTCGTATGATTATCAAATGAATACATTAAAATCAAGTGAAAAATAAATACGACGTTTGCGTTTTAATAATTAAAAAATAGAACATGCCTCGGGAAAACGCATTTTTTATTCGTCATTTTTTCGGAAAAGGTAAACACATTATGCGTGAGAGTTACAAATTAATGAAGTATATTAAAATCGCATGATTCGTGAGCGAAATGTTTTTACACTATGCTCGTAGACATTTTTGAACATTGCGATACTCTAATACACACACACACACACACACACACACACACACACACACACACACACACACACACACACACACACACACACACACACACACACACACACACACACACATCAACGTCTTAAATTGAATAGCTCATAATATTATCGTATTGTCTCTCTATATCGACGTAGAGTATTAATTGATAAACAAGACTCGGTCAGACCCATTTATCAGAACACAATAACTTATAATTTATATCGAATTCACCTGGTCGTGTTGTTGTTCCGCTCACAGCTGGATCCCGATGATCAATCATAAACGTCGGTGGACTTTACAATAACGACGATAAAGATTTACGCGACGGTACGAGAGTTGTCACAGGGCACTGCGAACAATAAAGTACACAGTCTCGTCTGTACGTAGCGTCGTACATTTAAATTCCTGCCGGGCCGCGCTCGAACGAACCATAGACCTGTAATTATCTCATGGACGGCGCATAGAGAGAGGAATCACATTTAACATTGAGTGAGAGAGAAGAACCAATACTCGGGAATCTGTCCGAAGAAAAACTTATAATGTTTTTTTCTTTTATGAAATCTGAAATGTTTTATTTGTTTGAATAGGTTTGGGGTGAGGAAAAGCGCCGGCCATGAGATAATAGGTCTATGGAACGAACGATACTCGTACGTGAAACGCATATGTGGATATTGGGGGGTACTTGGGGGATGGCTTAAGCCTCTCAGAACGTTATCAAACTTTCTCGAAATGTTTTCATTCCTTTACTTGACTTTACTAATTGTTCCCCCGTTACTAGCAGTGTTACTACCCTAAATTTAAAGTAACTGAAGCTCGTTGCTAAACACGTTTCTTATGTTAATTGCAAAGGTAAAAACATCAAGACCTCTGCCACAGATGTAACCAAATATCCACCTATGGAATGACGGCTGGTTTTGAGTCGACCGTGTGTTTCGTCTGCGACCGATGGGAAATCACTACTGTTGAACAGAAAAACTTTGTTATTTTATTTTATTTTGAGGCAGTTTGAATGAATATCGTTTCAAGAGGACTCCGAAACATTGCGATCATAGGTCAGTACAAGTAAAAATTAAGTGTATAGAAAAACAAAAGTTGAAAATTTTGAATTTAGTAACATTTTAAAGTATCAACAAGTCCGATATTGAAAGTTCAGGTCGTATAATATAGTATAAGTATAGGCACAACTATAGTCAAAATGGCATAACCGATGTTTGTTATTTAGTTTTATTTGTTGAGATTGTTAAAAAAAGTTAATAAAGACAAATGGTTTCCAGTATTTTTTTAAGAAACGGCTGTTGTAGCTGCGATGGAATAAGTTTTCATTTTTACCATGTATATGACTTTTTAAGCTTGTGAATTTCATAAATCATTTCTTCGGTTCGTTTCGACTACTTATTCAAGTGATAATAGGCTTTACCATTAATAATGAACAATTTTATTCGATAAATTGTAAGATTAATTTTTTTAAATAGACTTAACGAATGAGTATAATGTTGTACATTTAGTGAAAATTCTTTCTCACATTATAAAATATTGGATGAATTCCGTAAACAAAAAACACGTTAAGATTTGTATTTTATTACATTAAAATCTGATTTTAAATAAAATTAATTTATTTGTTTGAATCAGCTAAAACGTGTTATTTCTAATAGTAATATTTACTAAACTATTTATTTTTTTTTATTGAGTATAAGTGTTAGAAAAATTCAAACTATACCGAGTTCAAAAACCCGGATTTTCAGAATTCGAGGTCCGAAATTTTGGGTTTTCAATTTTGAAACATTGAAACACTATTGTTTTACACATTATTTACGATAATGTTTTTATAACTTCGAGTATTTTATAATAAATTAATGCATTTTATATATTTATACGATTCAAAAAAAAGAACGAAAATAAGTATCAACACGTTGATGACATGTAGAATTCAAAATTTAAACTAAAGGTATAAATAATCGCAGTATAATTATTAAAATAAATTAAGTGACAACATTCATAACACTTTTATATCATAAGATGTGCGAAAATTATTTTATACACATTTTGAAATCAGAATAATTGTCTATATTTAAATTGCGAAAATTCGGAAGGGGAGCAGTTATTTTGTTTTGGTTAAAACATTTAATTTTAATAATGTAAAATACAGGATTCCGCAACGTAAAACCCAAATGTATGTTTTTCAAATCCGAAAATTCGAAATTTTGATTTTGAAATTTAAAGGCTTGAAATTCAAATCCCAAAACTCGGAATAAAAATGTCACATCACTGAATTCAGTACGCCTCGATCGTACTGGAACTCAAAAAATCGTTGGGTTTCCTCCCAGAAAAACACGTTGAAAACACGTCACTTGGTCGAAAGTTTCGGCTCGAAACCGACTTTACCGATTCGTCGATACGAACATTTCAAACGGTGCGTCATATCTGTGAGCCGTGGGTCGTCGTGTCGGCCAATGCAAATGACGGAACACGTTGTTTTCAAGTGCGCGTGTGGGAGTCGTTCCCACGTATAATGCGGACGCCGGGATGGCAAGAGCAGATGTCGGTCAAGGAGAGCCGCCCGTCCGGTCGTGATGTCTGAAGAGAACACCTTCAGCCGAGAAACCCGAACACTACTGCAAGACTGTAGTAAGCGGACTTACATGGGCGTATAGTCTGGATTTTGGGGTTGTTTGTCACAGGAAGGATGGACAACCATCTGTTCGTGTCCGGCATGTCGCCGCGTGTGAAACACGAACATATTATTATTGTATACAGTCCCTAACTGTCGAGATTAATTGCATAACAAAATCTGAATAATATTTTTTTAAAAATAAAAATTATTGTATACGTACTCAAAGCAAGTGTGCGTACAAAAAAAAAAATAAATAAATAAAAACTAAAAAAAATAAAAACAATAATAAAAAAATAAAAGAATAAATAAATAATAATCTTCGTGGTCCAAACCCCTTTTCCAAAAGTCAGTATTCCGTAAACGTGAAATGGACGAAATTACTTTAGGAAATAAAAAGAACAAAGTCGGACACTTTCACACGACAATCAGTATTGTTCGCTTCTTGGACGATGTATATTGGTTTTTTAATCAAATAAAAAAACAATGAATAATTTCATGTGTAAATCGATTTTGAGTAAAATTTTAGCGTGATAAGAGTACAAAAAAAAATTGAATTTCCAACTTAAAATGCTCGTAAAACGATTCCTGTTAAACGATTATTATCATAAAACGAATCAAGTAAAAAAGTTCAGTGAGATATTTTCAAAGATCTATATTCAGACACAAAATGGTCAAATTTAGTTTTGAAAATATTGTCAAGTTTGTATGAGTGTGTATTTGTGATATGACTGAGTAACTAAAATAAATTTGTTTAACATTCTTATTTGTGGCAAATTTTACTCAACACTTTGGGAGTTTTTCTCGAATACCTAAAAATACTAATTAAATTGTAGAAAAAATATTTTTTAAAGCACACAGAATAAGTACGGTCATGAAAGAATTAAAATTCGAAATATTCTTTTTAATTTACTCAAAACGCTGCTAAAAAAAAAAAAAAAAAAAATCATAACTTAACAAAAGTTAAAATTTTGAGATTTTTTTATCAGAATTGTTCATAAGTTATTCAAGATAAGTTAAATCGGATTTTAGGTCTTAATATCAAGAATAAAAATTATAATACGTAAAAAAATAAAAAAATAAAAATTCCATATTCAGCCTGAGATGAATACAATTATGGGCATTTCTTGTCAAATCTCTTTATTTTTATAGTTATTACTGACGATTTATCGAAAATATAATTTATCACAAAAGTTTTCCGAAATTAACACTAGGAAAACGTTCAAGACGGAAGAAACATGACATATTCGTCAAGTGGACAGAGGAAGTGATTTTTGATCAACAGAAAGGCCGAACGTAACTTTCGAACGGACTTCGTTATCGGGAAAAAGTTATTATTAAAAAAAAAAAAATAATAATAATAATAATAATAATAATAAATAAAATAGAAACACAGTACACGTCTTTGAACGTAACCGAAACTCGAAAGCGATCGTTCGCTTCGCTCGGCGTTTAAAATCACCCGTCGGAACGTTCGAGCACGCGTACTTATAATTCGACAAACGACATCGATGGTAATTATTATTAGTTCGGTATTGAACGGTTCGATCACGAACGCAGTCGGTCAGTCGATTTTCACTCACTTGAAAAAGTACTTCCCGTCCTTGAAAGCGAAAAACGGCACGGTGTACGTGAGCATCCATATGTTCCCGCCACCGCAATCGTAGTACGGTTTGCTCCACTTGCCGTCTTCGTACGAGACCGCCAGTATGTCGTCGGGGAAACTTTTCGTGTGACTCGTTTGATTCCAAGTGTACGTGTTGATCGCTGAAAAAATAAAAAACAAAAACGATTTTTATTCATGAATAACACCGCGAATAATGAACCGGGTTCGGCCGCGGGGGCGCATTTAAGTATGACACACGAGAGGTGCGAAATTGTCTGGCGCCCCTAGACGCATTGATAGCTATTATAATATAGGTACACGTGTTGAGTACGAATAACTTTAAAAAAAAAGTATGACGTCACTTCGCTCGGATTTTTCGATATTTCGTTCACATTGTTAATTCGTATTATTTATTTCTATACCGATTGCGGTTTGATTTTCGAAAATGTCTTGAAATATATATTTCGAATAAAATGCTTATATTTTATTTACTAAATACTTTTAACACTTATACTTACTAATAAACACACACAAAAAAAAAAAAAAAAAAAACGCAACTTCTGTTAAAATATATTTGCTATATCGGCTTTAATGTATGTATAAGATTACGTCAAGAAAGCTAAATGAATTAGATTTTGTTCTAACTAATAATTTTATCGCTTTATAATTTTTTTTTTTTTTACTTCTCTTTTAAAAACATGTGGCAACCGTATGAGTAGGTCATGGAAATGTATTTTGGTCCCGGCCAATTTCTATAATGTAACGTAAAATGAAACCCTAAATAAAACGGAACCTGTCTAACGTAAAACGGGAACCCATTTGTTGGCTTTGTAAATTTTAGACCTTTGTACGACAGAAATAAATATTTAACATCGCAATGAACAAACAGTATATGTAATTATAAATCATTATAAGTTATTATATATTTAAAAATCGGACGTATTCAAATTAATTACGAAAAATCCGGTTGTTAGACACGAATTTCGCTCAGAACTTTTTCCAGTTCGCAAACGATTGGAAGAAAATGCAGACATTTTCATTACAATGTCGTAATAAAAGCGGTTAAGAAAAGTCGTTGGCGTTAAAGTTAGCTCAATTTCACGCTCATCATGCGCAACAATCCTAATCGTATTTAACATATATTACGATTATCATTGCTTTACTGTGAAGGTATACTAATTTCGATATTTTTACCTGAGCACTATCAGTTAAATGTATAAAATAGAACAAGAAAACGAGTCAAATCCAGTATTACTCCCATAAAGTGTAATACATACGAGTTAGTTACTAACCTAACCATACTTCGAATACTCTCAAATAAATTCAATAATAACAAAAAGTATGCATACATTTTTAGATTCTGACTGAAACGAAGGATCTTATGATTTTACAATGATGTTTATTTTTTTTTTTTTTTTTTTTTTTTCTGTAAACACTTTTTCGTATAGAAATCCTTGTCGAAAAGTTTCGTTTAGCAACTTTTTAGATTCGAAATTGAACTGAGATGGTACTTTAGAGAGGTCATTTTTCCAAAATCTCCATAGTTTTTCCAGTAATCAAGAATAACGATCGAAAAACTGAGTAAAATCTGTAAAATCGGTAAAAATCCGCCGTAAACGAGATTTTCACTGTTCAGATTTTAGGTATTTAGTCATAAATCAAAAAGTATTGAAGCTAGAAACTTGAAAATTTTATCAAATATCAAATACATACTTTTTTATATTAGACAACATTTTCAGAATAATTATAGCACTTTTGACTTAAATATAGAACTTTTAATTTACCAAATTGTTTGAAAGTTTTAGATTCTGAGTGAAGCGAAGGATCTTATGGTTTTACAATGATGTTTATTTTTTTTTTTTTTTTTTTTTTTTCTGTAAACACTTTTTCGTATAGAAATCCTTGTCGAAAAGTTTCGTTTAGCAACTTTTTAGATTCGAAATTGAACTGAGATGGTACTTTAAAGAGGTCATTTTTCCAAAATCTCCATAGTTTTTCCAGTAATCAAGAATAACGATCGAAAAACTGAGTAAAAACGGTAAAATCGGTAAAAATCCATCGTAAACGAGATTTTCACTGTTCAGATTTTAGGTATTTAGTCATAAATCGAAAATTATTGAAGATAGAAACTTGAAAATTTTATCCAATATCAAATACATAATTTTTTATATTAAACAAAATTTTCAGAACAATTATAGCACTTTTGACTTAAATATAGAACTTTTAATTTACCAAATTGTTTGAAAGTTTTTATGTAATATAATTTTAAATATTTGACAAAAAGTTCTGAAAATTTAATTTGACCTTACTCATATACCTACCTAATTATCCTGACAAAAGTTCAAAAATCGTTAGTCAGGATTTTTTTTTATACACACTTTAATAAATTATTATACGATTTTTTTCGATATTGTCTGATTTCTTTTAAGTTTATTTCTAATGAGTTATAATTGTTATAACAATTGAAGTTTAAATGAGTTATATCTAATTGAATATTTTATGAGGGTTTAATTACAAAAAAACTCACCAAAAATTATACAAATAACCGTAAAATACGTAAACATTATTTAAATAATAATTTATTATATTACACTGAAGCTTTACTCAGAATCGTTTTATACTAAAGAAATGAGTCATCATGTCTTTAAAACTTAATACATTCATCACCAATATCTTGTCCGAGGACCGAAGGGACGAAGGACGAACTTGTATCACCATCATCTCACTTACCAGCTTTTTTTAATTTTGATTTATTTTTTACTTAATAGTTGTAAATTTTCGTTGAATAATATTACAATAGATACTGTTTAATATTACAGGAGCACGTATGACAAATAAAAAGATAGTAGTAATTTACTGTTTCGTCCACGACAGAAATGCCATTCCAGTTTTTGTTAGATAAGCATAATTTATACAAATAAAGAAAAAACTGACCACTTTGCTTGCTAATTAATTATCAACATCGGGATTTTTATCATATACTATTTCACGCACAAATAGCGTATATTATTTTTTACGAAAAAGTTGTAGGAAGTTAAAAAAAAATATTACATATAATTTATCTACGAGACTTCATTAAATCATATTTTTTCCCCTCAAAAAAAAAAAAAAAAAACCAAAATTTTGTTCGTCCTTTAAAAAGAAACTTGAAATAAGCCTTATAGATATGATTTTTTCAACAGTTTTTCTAGAAGAATTCTTCTCGTAATAGTCAATATCATTATTTCGGCGTCATTTAACACAATATAATATACTCTCGTAAAAAACCAATGGAATATCACTGGTCAAAATATCTAATGTTACACGTGTAAAAGTAAAAAATAGCAAAGATCGAGGTGATGACAATAGTAATTCAAAGCATCTTATTCGTTTACTCTTTCCACTTGCCTCACAAAAGGCGTCTCCACTATTGTTGCCGTCGTCGATATTATAATATCACGAAAGAAAACTTATATTATTATTCGAAAAGTTTCTCAATTCAAATCGTACGTTCTCGAACCAATCGTTTTTAGACCGGGAAAAAGGCAAATCCCACAAAAACGTATTCCAACGTCTCCACTTTCTGTAATTTAAAAACGGTTTTATCTTTGACAATTTACACGATGTATACAGCTCTCGTTCGTAGAACACACCACCTGTGAATTGGTGTGTTTGCTGTGAAAACTGCGTAATTCTATTACATTTACACGTACATGTGTGTTCAAGTGGCGGCTCGCGGTTATTAGGTCGAGAGGAACGCGATTTATAAAATATTAAACGTCACCTTCTCGTGCCTCGGTCTAAAAATTACCAACGACGCGTATCTATTACGACGTTGTTTAATATTTTATTTTTTCAAAACTATTTATTCTCGAATAGTCTTGATATCGATAAACTTGAAATTATTAAATTTTCGAATTGATTTTCAACCGAAACCCATATGGTTGTCGGTAGTAATACGCAGATGCGTTATAGAATATGGCATACAGTTATGGTGACCAAACGTCCTTTTTTTCGTTGGACAGTACTCTTTTTTTTTTGCCTAGTATTAGTGTCTCTTAAAAATAGTATTAATTACACGAATTGTACTTCCATTATTATTTTTTGTTTTTATATAACGGGTAATACATGTTTATCATTGTTTATGATTTTATTATTCATTTGAATTTCACGGTATGAAATTATCATATTCATATCATATGATATGTTGTCACTTTGGGAAGCGTTAAAATTTAGGAAGGGAGCATGTTGTTTTTTTTTTTTAATGTAAATGTTGTGTTTTTGTTCTATAAAATGTCAAATGCATCAGATTTTGTCATATTAAGTTTTTTATTTTCTTTCTACAAATAAAATATCTGATATCTCCTAGTCGATAAAAGACTTGTGCGGTCTCCGCGTGTCTGTTCTAAGAAACACGCGACGGTCACTATAACCGAGACGACGATCGTTCGTCTCGCACAAGGAAACTCGTGATTTGCCCCGGTGCCACGGGCCGAAAAGCAGTGACGCTCGGGTGGCGACCGTGGCCCCCAGTAATGGGATATCCGTTAGAGACCACAGAGTTTGTTGGGCGACTTCTGTATGCCGAAGGCGGGAAATTTGTCAATCTCGTCCGTGGCCCACCCGACGTGGAGGCGGCAGTCGTCGGTCCCTAGAGATCACCTGTCGTCATCGAGCTAAGGAAGATTGTGCGCGTCGGAGATCCGAATCATTCTTGCGTCGCGGAGGAAATCAACGGACTGCTTTAGCGACACAACCGGTTGTAAACGTCTCCGGGCTGGCACTAGATCATACCAACCGTACATTTATTTGATCTGATGACTCCGCACAATCGATATGAGACTTTGAGCGTCTGGTCAAACGACTTGGTGCTTTGTGAAGCCCAATATGATAATTCTACAAGAGAAACCGCGAGACAGTGATAAACTCAAAACTTTTCAGTAGTTTCATAAAAGAAAACCCCGATATACTTGGCACCGTCGGTATTCTTCGCTCTTCAGACGAGTCAATGACGATGTGTTATATTTAATTAAAAAATAAAACTAGTTATGGGTTTATTTTTTTTTTTTTACTCAAACGGTGGCGAGTAAAGATGCCGTGTAAAAATATCCAGTTTTTTTTTAAACTGTTAATTGTTATATTCAATTCATATTATATGAAATAATATGTATTTCATCTTTTTTATTCTCGTGTTCATTAGGTTTTTTTATCGACACCATTTAAAAAATGTTTGTTTGAAAAAATAAAAAAATGTATTATTTGTACATCGGTGTCAACTTAATATTTTATGCACACTGTACATACTACACCTTATTTTATAAAAACCAAAACACACACATAATATATTATGTATTATGTATATTATAATGAATTTACGATGTACGTATTAAATCAATATCTACAACAAGTATGTCTTCGAATCAACAGCTGTACTGTTCAAAAATTAATAAAAAAAAAAAAATGTCCGTCCGGCAACGTATCGTTTATGTTGATATTGCCTGTTTAACATTTTACACACTACAACAATAATTATTATTATAAACAGAAGCGGTACGAATGATTATTCAAAGCAGAATGATTTATTTTTTTGCGCATTCAAATTCATTTTTTCGTATAATTTATTCGATTTAAAACAAAGTGGGTCGAAATGTACTTATATTGATAAGACAGTAAATTGTTCAAGAATTACGCACAAGACTAATTCGATTTGATTTAGATCTACCGATTTTTCATAGAGATCATTAATATTTTATATTTAAATCCAAGCACGACTAATAACCAGAGTAAAGTACAGCATCCATATGTATTGCGTCGAATTGATGTGTCGTTTCTATTTTTGTAAATATTTCAATAACGTTATCCAAATTTTATTTAGTACCTACGTATTTTGCCCGTGCGGATTACTGGATTACCGGACCACTCGAATTTTATTATTTTTCAATCTCTTCGATTCCGTAACCCGATTTTATAATTAGCTTAAAATCAAAACAGTGTTGATAATAATCGATAGCGGAATGTTTTGACGTTACCTATCTCGATAATAGAACTGTATCGATAATCGACTATTCATAAAACATAAACTTCGCAACGTGTAAAAAACCGTGATCATCCATACCCACGATCGAACAGAGTTTAGAATCGGCCCTTATCAAAACTGATAAGTTGAAACGAGCATTTCGATCGCCGAAAATAATTGCACTGAATTAATTTTTTATAAACTAAATGTACGTATAACACAAATTTATAAAAAAAACAAAATTCACGTAATCTTATGAATCGTAGTAACTAATAATATTGCTGGTTTCTGACTGTCTTTAGGCGGAATTCACGGGAAAATTGTTCTGCGAGGCAAATACTCTAAGAAAATATTATCACGGCGTTTCGTGACGGTGATACGATATCTTTCGCGATTTAAAGTATAACGATGGATAAGGTTACCGCGAGTAAAAAGAAAAAAAAATATCAATACGCCTGTTGATTGTAGACGAAAAGATGATCACGTACGATATCGTTGTTAATTGGTGGTATCGTGATTCGATTTTAATAGTAGTTCGATCTAACCTCCTACGCCCGGAAGATTAAGACGCTATAGTATTAACAACTGAGCCAACAATTCATGAAATTATTTATTTAGCATGTTGTTTCGATTCGAATTGTTCTTTATGATCATAATCGCAACGATTTTTTGTCATCATATTAAAAATATATACTTGGTTTTGTCATTACTATTTTGTTCATGCCTTCAAATCAAAAGAAAATTGTGACATTTTTATATTTCGGTTATACGATATCAAATTTCTATACGGACTTTTGTGCGTGGCTCCAGCTATTTTTGAAATTTGTTTCGATATGTTATTATTTATTTTTCTTTTTTCATACACTTTAGGTGTTTAAGTATAACGAAATAGATTACAGTAAAACTCGGATAAAACGCTTTTCAAGGGATCAACTCTCTAGAGCAGGAGTTTTCAACCCACGGCCCGCGGGCCGCATGTTGTCCGTTTTGTCATTATTTGCGGCCCACGATCACTTTTGAAATATAGCATGCATCTTTTCTACTTCGATAAAATTAAAACGTCCATATGCCATCGATATTGAAAAAAATTGGAAAAAGTGCAATAAAAAAATTAAATTACCTTCTTACATGTTATAAATGTTGGCTGTTTTAATGATATTAATAATAGTTTGTAATTTAAAATTTAATCATGAATATTGTGATTAGGGTTCTTAATTTGAAATATAATTTTTCATGAAATTTTAGAACCCTAATTGTAATAGTTAAACTGAATTTTAGTATAAAACACATGATTTTAGTAGGTACGGATGTAGCCTACGAGATTTGTAGAAAATAATGTTTAGCCCTCTCCATCAAAAGGTTGAAGACCCCTGCTCTAGAGCGTATTAAGCGACAAAGTATCTTATGTTTAAATTGAAAAAAAGTTAAGTATGTACTTAGTAAATTGATTTTATTCTTTTATTAAATTGTCAAAACATTAATAAAATATGAAAATGTAATTAAATACAAAGTTGCTCTGTTATTCTGTTAATATTAATTTATATATTATTCTTGTAATTATCATTGTTGTTATCATTTTTATGTGCAATTAGTATTTATAAAATTTAAACACTAAACGGTTATATACTAGTATATACGTGCCAAGAAATCTCACTTCTCTACACTGTATTGGACGATGAAATACATAAAAAATAAAAAATGATGGGCGATCAAAAAAAAAAAAAAAAACAAGGAGATAAATACCATAAATACACGTAAACGAGTGAAATTTCTAATTCTATGATCTCACAATGACTCAAATTTATCGGCATATGCTGAACAAAAGATAGCGTTTTATCCAATGAGATGGAGAAAAATCAAGAGTTTAATAATAAGGTAATTTTAAGGTGACTATATTGTGTAAGAAATGTCTAGAGACCGAAGGAAAACAGTATTTCACGCGGAAAAGCGGTTTAAGCGAGTTTAACTGTGTTTTTAAAAATATTAATAAATTGACATGGATTGTTATTAATATGAATACCGGATTTTTTTTTCTCGAAATTAGAAAAAAACGTTATTTACGTTTTGATGAGAATCAATTTCCAAAAACAAAGGCTTATCGTTGGAATGAAAATCACATTAATGTCGAGCAACACGTATTATTTGAAGGATAAACATCCTTACCGTTATCCGACAAGTTTATTCAACTTTTGTTTTCTAGAATTAAAAACAATATTCCGACCGGAAATTTAGAAAAAATCTACACCGCTAAACATTTCGTTAGATGGTTCAATACATATTTTTTTCTGATGAAACAAAGTGCACACAATATATTATGTAACCTAACCAAAAGTTGTTATTAACAATGTAGTTTTTATTATAAATATTTCTTTTGTCATACTTGTACTCCGCAGAAATGTCCGTTGTTCTATTTCTCATGAAAACTTTATCATATAACAGTGTGTTATACCGGGGCCTAATATAAATCTGATTCCAGAGCACACACTATTGTAATTCAATTGGTAATTCTTTGACAGAGTTCCATAGCGAAAAAAACCCGTGGAGATAAAAGTGCCATCCCCCCATTTACAACCACTTATCTTACACGTTTATATTGTTTATATGACGTTTAGAATACACAAAATAATTACAAATCAAAACACCAGTTTTTGGTTTACGTTGAGATAAAAAATGATAAAAATTATAAATAATTAGAGTACTAATAAGATACTTATATTTATATGACTGTACATTATTGTTTTTCATTTATTGTCGCATGTACTGCTTCCTTGGTATTTTGATGTGCAAAGTCGATCCGCTGCTTTTCATTTGCACTTCCTTGTTTTGCACTTTTGTGAACACGTACATCGTTCGTATCCCAGACCACCAAAAAATAGATGATTTCCGTGTGGCCTCTCGGAGTAAAATTTTTGTTTGCAAATTACAAACTGATTTCTGCTGTAAAAAGTTGACAGACGGCTTTCTTTAGTCCCTATTTCGTACATATTATCTATTAATATATCATTGTCTATATTGCCCAATATTCGAAGGGCATTTTCTATAGTGCTCGGGCATTGTATATAATGCCCAAATTGTTCATATTGCCCGTGACATATATATATATATATATATATATATATATAGATATATATATATATATATATATATATATATATATATATATATAAAAATTTCGTGTCACGATGTATGTTCGCGATAATCTCCGAAACTACTGGACCGATTTTGATGAAATTGTTTACACCGTGTGTAATTTTGTCCAACTTAAAAGATGTGAAAATTGTCTTAAAGATTTGCCTCAATTAAAATTATTGATTAAAAAATTACTTGTTGAAGTTGAAGGTTTGAAAAATTCTCACTCGTTTAGTTCTAATAATTCACTTGATAATGAGTTTATTATTAATGAAATTAATGATCGAAATAGTCGAGCAACAAATCTCATTTTTTATAATATTGAAGAATGTGACTCTAATGAAACAGATGAACGTATAATTGAAAGTAAGAATGAAAGTATAATTCATGATTTTAATCAGATTCAAAATATTATTAAATCTATTGGCGTGGACAATGAAATCGTACCGTTGAAAGTTATTCGTTTGGGCCGTTATCAAAGTGGCAAATTGCGCCCAATTAAAGCAGTTTTTTCGACGTCATCAAACACTTTCGATATTTTAAAAAATAAATGAAAACTCTCTCTTCATGTTCCCCCTTCTCGGATAAACATAAGCTCGGATCGTACTCTGTATCAAAGAGATTCTATGAGAAAGGTGCGTGAAGAGTTGGCTGCCCGTTCATCCAATGGCGAAACCAGATTAATAATCAAATTTATTAAAGGAGTTCCACGAATTGTAAAAAATGCAGAAGTTTCAAATTCTAAACACCAGGATTTTTTAATTTCCACGTAATGTACCAAAATTTTAGAGGTCTTAGAACTAAACTTCCTTTTTTTCGTGATTTGGTTAGTAATTTATGTTGTGATTTATTATATTTATCTCAAACATGGCTTAATGATTCTATTAGTAATATGGAATTAGGACTTTGCGATTACAATGTGTTTAGAGATGATAGAGATATTATGTTAAATAGTAGAGGTGGTGGGGTTTTATTGGCAGTTATGAATAATTTTGATTGCTCTTTAATAAATGTTGAAAATGTTCCCGGCAATCAACACATATTTGTGCTATTAAATGTTACACGATTCCGAATTCGTATTAAATTGTTGATATGTGATAGCATATTATCACATTAGCCTATCGCCTTGTTTCGTCCTCTACCGCCCACCACGAAGAATAAATGCGTTTTGATACCTGGTAAGTGGTAACTGAGTTATGTTTTCGGCGTGATTGCGAATAACCGTGATTTAATTTTTCATCAATCATTATTGATCACGATACGAACTTAGCTCCCCGTGACGAAGTTAAGAGATATTTAACATTCTTCAAAAAAACGATCGATGCTTTTTGTTTTCAAACGTACGTAGACTCGACGACAGTTGCCCTTGTTTCACGTAAAAACATATAAATACATTTTGTCGATTAACAAAAGAAGTTAACTAATCCCGTGAAAATGTGTGACCCCTTCAACAATTGCCACCAAGGACAAAGTGGTACCATAGCTTTTTTCTGAATTCGGCTCTGTACCCTGCGACTATTTATCATTTATATTCATAAATATCGTTCATACATTCGGACAAACTCAAAAACACGATTCAATGTACTTTGAGAATACATTTTTACTTTCAATTCGTAATTCATTCAAGTATGCTTATACGACAGAATAATTGACTGACAACTAAAATACCAACAGGAACTGTCGGTTGACAGGACAATCGATATCATACAATGTGTAAATATGTATGGGTCATAAAAGATGATGGTAAATAAATGTTCAAATATTATTTTATCTCTCTTCTTCAGTTTAATTTGACTTCAATGATAAGCAAGCATAAACGGTATGAAAAACTTAGAAATTATATCGCAAAAAAAATAAGACTGTATCAAATTGCTTTGTAGTATAAATAATAATTCAATTATTAAATTTATAAAATTATAAAGTCTATTAAATTTATCACTAACCTTTTGATCACACAACTTGCTCCAGCACAATCATCTGGATCCGCTTTGTAGCGTGAATATGATTTTCATCAGTCTGCAATGTGGTTCATAATGGAAGTAAAACACGTTTTATGTGACAATCGACTAAATATCAATTTTTTTCACAAACACCGAGATTTCTTTTTCTTTTTTTTTTTTTTGTGCATATGGCAACGAACACCGAGTGAAAACTTATGATCTGTTTTTATTTCAAAACCCAAATTGTCAAAAAAAAAAAAAAAAATCAAAATCGCACCTATCATTTACTCGGAGGTATTAGATAGTGTTTCAAAAATATTATACCAATTTTCTTCACAGTTAACATTTAACTTTTGTTTTATTTTTATAAATAAATACTAGAATATGGCTGAAACAAAAAAAGTTTTGGCTTTAAAAATTTAAAGTGATGTGTGCAACGATGTAAACTATTACGAATTCTGTTTTATGGTCCCAACAAAAATATCTCTAGGAGAAACAAATCGCACTCAACAAAAACGGTTTAGGTACCGTAATTACGTTTCTAATTAGATCGCTTTTTTTTTTTTTTTGCGGCTTATTATTTCTCCATATATGCTATCGAGGGTAGTTACGATACGGTTAATATTTCATAGTAAGATGATCAATCTACCGTATTTTTAACGTGTGATAGACATTTTTATTCAAAACCAAAATTTACTGCGGACAAAGTAAACGGTTTATTGTTTATTTTATAATAAAAACAATCGTTCCATGTTTCACATCAGACAACTTTTATAATTGTAACTAAAAATAATAAATCTGTAAATAAACCGTCATTTTCAAAAACGATATCAAATCGAAAAAATACAATGGATAAAAGCGTGGTGTAAATAAATACAAAAAAAATGTTTCTAAACGCCAACTAAAATTTGAGTCGTTTGAGTTGAAGAAATGCTTCATTAAACTTCCGAACATCTGTATGTAATTCATGGTGCAATAATTTATCGTACGTAACAATTTTCCAGTCTATCATAAAGGGTTTCGATGGACGATCAGCTTCATAACGAATTACGAAGTTGGATTTCGTGAAATCCTTGGCAACGTCCGATACGTTTTTTTGAAATGCTTTTACCGCTTTCGACTCGTCTTCTATTTCCGTAAAATTAAAGATCGTTTTTAGACGTGTTTTGAAAGAGAACAGATCGTCGGGAAACGCGTCGGCGACTTCGTCGTAATTCAATTCTTTCTTGAGTTTCGCCAACTTCTTCGCCAAAGACGCATAGTCGTCTCCGACCAAGACGCGTTTCGCTTCAAGGAAAACGGCGGCCAAAAAAAATTTATTATAAACGTCATAAAGCGCGTACACGTTTTGAGGGTCGAAAATTATTTCTCTCAAGTCCGCGAAAATGTCTTCGATCGATTGCAACCTTCTGTTCCAGTAGACTTGTATTATGTCTCTATTTTGTTTGATGATCTTACTATTTTTGACGAAATTGTTGTACAAATGCTCAATTTCGAAGTAATGCACGTCGTATGTCGATTCGATGAATTCGTCCAACTTGTTTTCGGACTCATTATTGGCTCTATTACTCAACAAACTGTAATTTCCCTTAAAGAATTTTATCATGGAATCTCGTAAATAATCAGTGTTTCCTTTGCGTTGCCGATCTCTAGCATCGACCAACAAGTAATTGGTTTCCGCCTTGACCCTGCAGTATTTCAGTCTGTAAACGTCGAGCTCAGCCATGATGACATCCAAAATCCGTTTAAACAAAAAGTGATTTTTTTTTTCATCTTTAAATTTGGACCGTTGATTTTTCAACACAGCCGCCACGTTGTATGCCGTTCTGATGAGATTCCAATTGTTCGTTTCGTGTTGGATCAACAATTCGCAATAATTTAAAATCGTCTCGAGCACACTTTTCAGACCGGACACTCTTTTTTTTTGCGTATCGTTATTCGCGACCTCTTGCGCCCGGAAACAGAACATGTACAGATCCAAAACTAAATTGCACGCCGTGGGCAGTATCGACTCACCATTGTGTCGATTTTCGTCGTCGTCGGAATAGTTCGCGAGAAGTGTGCGTTTAGCGTGCGACCCGGGCGTGTAGTACCTGTCGTTTTCTCTACGTAAATATTTCAAATATTTTTCAGCGCATACTATCTCGTCGAAATGATCGTAAATTATGACCAATAACCGTAACGAATGATCCGTTATTTTCTCTTCCTTTATTTTACAGTCGTCGACGTGCACGTTTCGCAAACTATCGAAATACGATTTCAATTCACCACCGTCACCACTATTAGTGATGTTCTTTAACGCGTTGAAACCATCTACGAAATACTGCGGTAAAACGTCTTTGTTTCTTTGTATTTTACAACTTACCACTCTGATTTTTTCAGTGATCTCCGCTAGTCCTCCGTCACTCGGCCACTGTTCACTCGGTATTTTCATTGTCATGTGACACAAGAGTTTCACGATCGCGATCAAAACCGAATCGTGGTACCACAAAATGACGTCGATATCATACGAGGTCACCATCTTGTCGAAAATTTGACGAATCGATATTTTTTCCATTCCTCTGTGGTCCTCGTCCAACTTCACGGCTGCAATCATCGAAGATATCTCATCGTCCTCGCGGATTTTCACGATGCTCTCCAAGAGTATTTGCTTCGCGGAACAGCCATCTAGGTAATCGCTGGTCTCGAGTCCGTAGTGGCGGAGTATATTCAGGATGTTTTTCATGTGTTTGTCGTTGCCGAAAGGATCGTTGAAGAACAGCTTGACGTAGAACCACTCCGTGATGTACGACTCGGTAGATGTGCTGTACTCGCAGTGCACGGACATGAATCTCTGCAGTTCGACGATTTCCATGACCAACAGTTCCACTGTTTCTTTTTCCGATCGCGTAAAACCGTCGTTTTTCGACGACATCAACGCGATTTTGACGTCCAACGACACGAACGCTTTTAGAACACCAGAGTCCATGTAAGCCGATGAATCCGAGAATATCTTGTGAAAAAACGTCAAAATGTCGGTGAAACTTCGGACGTTCTCATGGACGGCACGCGTAAAGACGTCCAACATTTCTGCGAACTTGTCCGTATCGCTGTATTTCCGATCTTGTTTGTTGTAGCACGACGCGGTTTTGTTGACGAAATCGCTGATTTTCTTAACGGTCCACAGAGCAAACCTACAGTTCATGGCGGTGTGTAACGCGAACGCGTGATCGATCATTTTCGAAACATGATTCACGAACATGCGATACGCACGATATCCGCCGAAATTAAAATCATAAAAGATTAGTCTCACATCGATCCGATAAGGGTTGTCTTCAGTATCAGCGTTTACGACCGTTATCATTTCGTTTAGGGGTCGATCCCCCTGGCATTGGATCACCAACAAAACAAGAAGCACACTCGTACACACGACTTTTTCGAACATTTCAATCGACCGCTGTTGAATACGATTACGACGTTTGCGTTGAAATCGCGGGCCACGACTGAAATCGTGTATGTTACGTTTTACCTGCTCCGAACACGGTGTTTGAAGAGCTGGTCAAACAGAACGTTTGAGTTTTGCGCACGTACGCAATCTCGCATGAATCATTGTTTTCGGTCATTGTGTCAACATTACGACACCGTTTTATCGTGCAAATTGTCGTATTTGTATATATGTTATCGGCAAAGTGTTGAATCCGGTATTATATAGAAATCCTAGGTATTCTATAGAATGCCAAAAAATGAGCAGTAAAAGTATAAAAAAAATACGATAACTATATA
This sequence comes from Therioaphis trifolii, assembly GCA_027580255.1. Lineage (NCBI taxonomy): Eukaryota > Metazoa > Arthropoda > Insecta > Hemiptera > Aphididae > Therioaphis > Therioaphis trifolii. Next base: position 6,419,837 of record CM050404.1, read on the forward strand.
TTCTATAGATTACCTAACCTCATGCACGAAAAGTATACAATCCGAAAAAGGTCGCCGAGATGCTTGAAATATATTAGCTGTTGTTATTGTTTCATCACGTGTGGAGTGTAGGTGAGATATATGTACGAGACTCGAGTGCTTAAAGTATACTGATTTTATTGTATCGGCAAAATACCGAAATGGCCAAACGCGATAACCTATCATAATTACATAACTATTATATAGATAAAATATAGATAGCAGTTATAGCTATTAGCTATGTAACATCTCCCTTTTTTTATATAAAAACAAAACAGATTATACATTAAGCTTACAAATAATATATGATATAAATTATAAATTTAGCTGACAAATAATACATAATACATAATATAAATTATAAATTAAGCTGAGTTGGAGGTACAATACGTCGCTTACGTATCCAACTAGGCTTCAAAACAACGCTATTATCTTTCAACAAATTATACCTGAGCTGTTTACCGTAAATGTACAATATTTCGACGTTTATTATTACCTGTGTCATCACTAAAAACATATGATCTAGGCGTATTATATTTATTGATGATTTTACCTGGCTTACAAGTTTTAGTTAAAAGATCTCTAAACATAATTTTTTGGCCCGGTTGAAAATCATTATTATTTTTAACTTTGGAATTTTTATCGTAATATAGTTTTGTTTTCCTATTCTTATTTTCACGTTCTTACTTAAAAATATTTACTAAAGTAGGCTGTAGTCGCAAAATTGTGAAATTCATTCGAATTAAATGGAATATTATCTGCCACGAGTTGCTTTGGAATCCCATGTATCGAAAAAATAACTTTTAGTATTTTAATTATATGAGTTGAGGTTTTAGAAGATAAATAATTTAACTCAAGCCAACCAGAACAGTAATCAACTAATACTAGGTAAGTATCTTTCCCATAGTCCAAAATATCACACGCAACTTTCTCAAAAGGTAGAATAGGAACTTCTTGACATATCATATTTTAATATCAACGCATATTAAAATATGGTATAAGCTCACGTGCAACTTTATTATTATGCTTAGGCCAGCCATTCATACACACGTATACATTGTCGTGTATGTTATAGATTTGATATTATTATTATTATTATTTTTTTTTTTTAAATAATCGACGGTTCACTCGTTTGTTATTTTAGATTCTGAACGGAGTGAAGAATGTATTGATTTTACAATGATGTGTGTTTTTTTTTTTTTTATTTTTTTTTTTTTTGTGTCTGTCGACACGATTTGGGGCAGTAAAAATGCTTCGATTGCCTTATATAGCAACTTTTCTGAAAGGAAATTGAATCTAGTTGGTACTTTGGGGGGTCAAAAGTTAAAAATTTTCAATATTTTTTTAACGCGCCGGGAAAAACCCTTAAAAAATGAGGGAAAAACGGTATATTTTACGCAAAACCAGTTTTCGACAAAATCAAATTTTTTATTTTGCTATAACTCAAAAACTAATCGATGTAAATACTTGAAATTTTCACCAAATGTTTAGATTAGCGTTCTCTATACACCGTTAAATTTTCAAAGTATTTTAACTTTTATTGAGCTAATTATAGACAATTGAAATTTTCAATTTTTTTAAGTATTTTTTTTTAAAATAACGATAAAATTTTTTTTTTTTGCTAGAAAATCTTGAAAATTTAATACAAGGTTTCTTATAAGTTGTTCCATAACTGATAAAAAAAAATCCAAAATCGTAAGTCACAATTTTTTTTTATCAGTGCTCAAAGTTCCAATTTATACGAAATATGTAAAAATTGCGAAAATTTGCAAATAATTTTGTTGTTGAAAAATCGTAAAATTTTTTTCTTTTATAACTAAGTTTTGAAAATTTGGTACAAGGTTTTCCATTAGTTTTTCTTCAATTATCTGCAAAAAAAACTCTACCGGTTTCTGACAAAAAAATTTTATGAGTGTTTGAAATTTAAATTTTTACAAAAACACGTTAAACAACGGTTTAGCCTCAAACGATTTTTGCTATTTGTTTTTTTTTCAAAAAGTATAAGTTGTAGAAACTTGAAAATTTTATCAGTTGTTTATATTGGCATTTTCTTTATATAATTTTATTTTCAAAAGATTTCACTCATTTTTAATCAATTTATAGGCATTTGAAATATTCGATTTTTTTTATTTTTTTTTTTATAAATGTTGATAAAAAAAATGTAGCTCGGACGAAATACTTGAAAATTTAATAGAAGGGTCCACATAAGTTGTTCTAACTCCCATTCAAAAATTATAAAAATACATAGGCACAATTTTTTTTTATAAGCAGTTGAAGTTCAAAAATCGACAAAATTTGTCGAAATCACAAATTATGTCGTAGTTGAAAATGTATAAAAAATGTTCTACTCAAAGTTAAGAAATGAAAATGTATTACAAGGTTGTTCATAAGTTTTGCTTGCAAAAAGTATAAAAAATCTCACGATCGGTTCAATGAAAAAATTTTAACGGGCGTCTGAAACTGTAATTTTTACAAAAATTCAAGCGATTTACTATAAACATATTATTCACTGACAATTCATCTTCGTTCAGAATCGTTTTTTTTTTATAATATAAAATAATGTCCTAATCTATCCTATAATGCCTAATCTATCAATACATCTCGTGTATCCCACCCAACTCCTGTATCTCTACTCATCACCATAATCTTGTCCGAGGAGCGGAGCGACGATGGACGAACTTCCACCACCATTGTCTTACCGGCTTTTTGTTATTTGAAGTCTCGTACGAACGGGTTTGTTAATTAATTTTAAATGATATTTTGAAAAATTGTTTCGTTTATAAAATAAATAAAAAAAAATATCTGTATTTTGTACGCAAAAAATATTATTTGAAATAAACTATGACGTTATAAACTAAAAATGGTTCATCGATTTAATTATCTATGTAATATGAAAAAAAGTGACGCAACTGCTGCCGTTCAACCGTCTTTGGTTATATTCAATAATCGGTACGTATATCCAATCATCATACTACTTAGGATGTAGAACTAAATACGTCTTTGAATCTTCGGATTAATAAAAAAGTTTTAAAAGATTTTGATTAATAAAAGTAATTAAATGAAGTAATGATTAATTTATGCAACCAAGCAGGCAATTTTAATGGATACATTTTAAACGTATTTACGGATTATCAACTAATATGATAAAAATGTGAAATACATTTCCCGGTTTTTAGGGTAGGGGGTAAGCGTCAAATAATTTGCCTTAGCCCGGCAACGGAAGTTGAGACGCGGCACTGTGTCTGGGCTGCAAGAAAAGACGTCATCGCACTCGTGTTGTAAAACTGAAAAAACATGATTCACCTGATGTATTACTCACGGTTCCGAGTGTTTTTATATTTGATCAGCTCATCAAACACAACGATTATCCGAATTGGGGCGAAAATTAACACGCAGTTTGTATTCGGTCGTCGTGTGTGCCTTCGGATACTCGTTGCGTTTGATTAGCTGATCAAATAACAAAACACTCAAAACCGTGATTAATAAATCACGTGAAACATATTGTTTTTTTAGACAAACGCGGGTATGCGATCGATCGTCTTTGGTGATAATAAAACACACTGTTCATTCTTGAGATTTTATTAAAAAAAGAAAAAAAAAACAGTAGAAAATATGACTAAAAACGGTAAAATATATAAACGACGAATTTCGTACTCAAACATTTTTCAGAATCGTCTTCTTCTTTGGTAGTCAACCCTTAGGTTCGTTTCGCTAAATTCTTCTTCCGCACTCCCTCCACTCTATATTTATAGATTATCTTAATTTAAAGTAGTTGATTAACATGGATTTTATCAAAATTACCAATTACTTATGCTGAATAATTACAAAGTACTCGTTTTGTATAAGAATAAAGTTTAAGTATATGAATCTTAAATAATAATGAAAAAAATAACAATACATTTATACACATGATAAATTCCTTCCAAACAATGTACGAAAAGAAGCGTTCAAATGGAAATTATAGACAAAACAAACATTATAAACCGTTCCTTCATTGTTGAATCAGTCGCTAACACCGGCGTTTTAAATATCGAGTTTACGTGGTATGCAATATTCACTCAAATGTCCACTTCTAGGGAATTGTAAACTACAGTTAACAGTGTGGGACGATGTTCAATTATTTATCTCTTTTTATTAACTACAACCCTAACACTATACTCCGTTAAAAAAATACAGGGTGTACAACGAAGATTTGACCCATGGAATATGGATTAATATTTTTTCACATTCAATATGTTTGACATTTTAGATTCTGAGTGAAGCGAAGGATCTTATGGTTTTACAATGACGTTTATTTTTTCTTTAATTTTTTTTTTTTTCTGTTAACACTTTTTCGTATAGAAATCCTTGTCCAAAAGTTTCGTCCAGCAACTTTTTAGATTCGAAATTGAACTGAGATGGTACTTTAAAGAGGTCATTTTTCCAAAATCTTCATAGTTTTTCCAGTAATCAAGAATAACGATCGAAAAACTGAGTAAAAACGGTAAAATCGGTAAAAATCCGCGTAAACGAGATTTTCACTGTTCAGATTTTAGGTATTTAGTCATAAATCGAAAAGTATTGAAGCTAGAAACTTGAAAATTTTATCCAATATCAAATACATAATTTTTTATATTGGACAACATTTTCAGAACAATTATAGCACTTTGTAACGGAGCCGCCGTGGGCGAATATCCGCCACGTAATGAATTAAATTCCGTTTTATAATAATCACGAATATTTATTCAATTTAAGATATTCATTGAACAAATCATATATATATATATATATATATATATATATATATATATATATATATATATATATATATATAACGTTAATAATATAAATATTATAAGTACAATTCGGGAAGGTACGGATGGTCACGTCCTGCCCGCTCAGACAAGTGGCGTTGGCTCGTGGATCCGTACGGAAAAGCGTGGCCTATGCAGGCGCGCTCGGGGGGACTGAATTAATAATTGGTTTCCCACGTTTTTCGTGGAACTGTGATGATTCGGCCTACACAGGCGTTTTGTTCGCTCTCGCTGGTCTCGTCGGTTTCTTGGCGCTGGATGTGGTTGGCCGCAGGTTGAACGCTTTATCCCGAGTCTGTGGTCTTCCGTATGTGCCGGTAATGAAAGTGATCGTTCGGCGGTTTGATATTCTGCGATGATTGGCTGGTCGGCGATCTCCGTTGACGGTCAGTTAGGTTCTCCTTTATTCCAATCTCAACAATTAGTTTATGTGCTAATGTTGATGTTTGGAAATTTGGAGAAGTACTGTATACTGATCGCATTGCATTGCATTGCATGATAGGAGGGACTTTTTGTCGTTTGCCTGAGTTTCGGGGGGTCTAGCACCATGACTCAGAGTAGGAGGTGAGTTGGTTGAGGGGTTTTATGTGCGCCTGGTCAGTTCACCGCAGGGGCGTCATTTCAATTTATGATAGGGTAGGGCATAATAATGACCGGCCCAATCAGTGTAAAATTTTTAAGTACCTACACAAAAAAAACCGCTCGCTTCGCTCGCAACATTAATCAACTATAATTCAACACCTATTTTTTTATTGACATAAATTATAAACCAAAACTTCATTCACTTTTTTTAATAATTTAACATATATATTATTCATAATTATCTTCCCCCAAACAAACATATAAATATTTTTAAATACATTTTATGCTGAAAAAGACAAATATTTTTTTTTTATAACATTAATAACAGTTTCTAAATAAGATATTCATATAATATTATATTAAATTTGTCAATGTTCAATTATTGTGTATTATGTGTTCTAATGTCCCATGTGCCGGCCCATGTAAAAGAAACAGCCGGCCCAAAGTTATTTTGAAATCTAGGGTAGGGCAAATTCATACTCCTGCCCCCCCCCAAATGACGCCCCTGGTTCACCGGGTCTGTTTCTGTTGCGCTCGGGTGGGCCGGACGTTTTGTCTATGTTTTGAAGGTGGCTGTAGTTAGATTGTTGGAGCTTGACGAACATGTTTTTTGAATTTTGAGTTATGGTAGATTGGATCGATGGAATTTGGCTGGATTTTGATATTACGGAGTTCCGGACAAACCAAGGCGAACCGGTGATTGTTCGGAGGGCAATGTTTTGTACTGCTTCCAGGCGTCTCCAGTTTGCAGTTGATATAAGTGCGGCCCATGCTGGACCGGCATAGGTGATTATTGTTCTGACGTACATCTGGTATATGCTGAGCTTTGTTCGAACTGGAATTGGACTCAGCCGGTTAAGGACGGGGTATAGTGCGGCTCGTGTGCGTCTTGCTTTTTGGGCGGTTTCCATGACGTACCGATTGAATCGGAGTCTACTGTCGAGGTAAACTCCGAGGTATTTAACTGCAGGTTTCCATCTGATCTCCTGGTTGTAAATTTGTAATGGTGTCGTTTTTTTAAGTCCTCTTCTCCCGAACTTTATTGCCAGGGTTTTGTCGGTGTTCAGAGTCAACTTCCACTTTTGGAGCCAAGGGAGGGTGACGTCAATTTGAGCCTGAATTTTGTCCACTGCATGTTGCATGCTCATGCTGGTTGCCATAAACATGGTATCGTCAGCAAAGAGGTTTGTCAGGGTTCCAGGCACTGTTGAGTAGTAACACTGTGACGTTGTTAGAGACGGACGTGTTAACTCGGCAACGGTTGGATGTATACTGATCGGCCGAACGTACCCGTATTTATACGCGTCGACCGACTCAGGCGTAATTCTGACTTGTTGCTCATATTGTGATTGACCGAGTGAAAATGACATCGATTGCTTGATAGATTGGTATTAACCATGTCATTCTCACTCGGTAAATTTCTATAGAATATTACTTTAAAATTGCTTTGTTTTAACCGTTCTATATAGGCACGTGAGTCATTTCAGCTTGCCTATTGTATTGATTTGTTGGCCGTTAGAACGGCCTTTTTAGTTATATTATTATATTCGTGCTTTGTGCCGTATCAACTTTTGACTTAAATATAGAACTTTTAATTTACCAAATTGTTTGAAAGTTTTTATGAAATATAATTTTAAATATTTGACAAAAAGTTCTGAACATTTAATATGACCTCACTCATATACCTACCTAATTATCCTAACAAAAGTTCAAAAATCGTTAGTCAGAATTTTTTTTTATACACACTTTAATAAATTATTATACTATTTTTTTCGATATTGTCTGATTTCTTTTAAGTTTATTTCTAATGAGTTATAATTGTTATAACAATTAAAGTTTAAATGAGTTATATCTAATTGAATATTTTATGAAGGTTTAATTACAAAAAAACTCACCAAAAATTATACAAATAACCGTAAACTACGTAAACAGTATTTAAATAATAATGTATTATATTAAACTGAAACTTAGCTCAGAATTGTTTTATACTAAAGAAATGAGTCATCATTTCTTTAAAACTTAATACATTCATCACCAATATCTTGTCCGAGGACCGAAGGGACGAAGGACGAACTTGTACCACCACCATCTCACTTATCAGCTTTTTAATCTCTAACCTAAAAAAAATTGCAATTAATTGTTACCACAGACATTAAAAATTACCCTCTTTATTTTGGAGCTGTACACACCTGCTTTTTTTGTTCGCTTCAATTTCATTTTACATGTAAGTAAGTAAAATTGAATTTCTTCAAACATGGCTGTTTAAAGGAGGAATAAATAATTTGGTAGGATCAGGCGCGTGATGACAGAATTTTATTATTAATATGCAATAAATAAAATATATTCAACAGGATAAAAGTATTAAAACATAAAACAAACATGAGGAACGATGTTAACGGCTCAAGATAAGCTGTAAAAAGATAGATGCCGAATTTAATCGAAGCCACAATATTGGCTGACAAAGCGAAGGGGGAAGTTGTACTCGTCCCACGTATTACTCTGATACCAACAGACATGCCATTTGAATTCAAACGATTGCGATTCCCCGTGCGCGCCTATCATTCGCCATGTCCATCAATAAAGCACAAGGACAAATGCTCCAAGTATGCGGCTTGAATTTGGAGGAGCCGTGTTTTTCGCACGGGCAGCTATACGTGGTCTGTTCAAGAGATGGCACTCCAAATTGTTATAATATTGTTATAATATTGAACATTGTTTATCTAAATGTGTTGGGTTAATAATAAAGAATTTGGAAAAAAATAAATGATTTTAAAATAAACATCTGATTTAAGAATTTCATTTAGAGAAAGCAATAACTGCACACGAGCGAAGCCGGGTTATTGAGCTAGTGATGAATATATAATACATTTATTTAAAGATATATTAAATGTAAAAAAAAAAAAAAATGAATATTGCCTGTTATGTTTTCATTATTTCACCCAAAATAATTTTAAAATAATTTTTCTAAATTATGTGTTTCGGCGTGTTTTCGCCACCCTATTAAATTTTAAATAATACCTACACCGCGATACGCGCACATTGTTTTTACAGACATATTTTGCAAAACACCGTATCCACGGTACACGAGTTGGTATTATTTATTTAAGTTCGTAATACACATTATATACATTTGGGACTAGGATTTTGATGCTCTGAAAAAACACAGAAAATAATCAGAAAAAATGTAAAAATACATTATGAATTGCGAAAATCGCTTTAAAATTATTTATCGCAGTTTAAAAATTATAATACTGTTTATTTATTTATTTAAAAAGAATATAACCGTTTTAATTATCCAACATAATAATAATAATAATAAAATCGTACCTGTTTTGTTGAATAATCACATTTATCGAATTTTATTGAAATTTAATTTGTTTCATAACTTGCAGTTATAATCATCGTCGATAATGGATAATGGAGTGCTGCAAATAAAAAAAAAGTTCTCTCGATGGTTTTAATTTCTTTTATCTGAAATAATCGTAGTATCCAGCCGCGTAGAAAAGCGCATGTTTAATTTTGAGCAATCAAACGCCGAAACGTGTGATAGTATCGCTTGATGTGAAGAGTTCATAGATAAATCGTGAAAAATGCTTTTTAAACTTGAAAAACGTGGAAAAATTCCCCGAAAAATCATTTTAAGTTAAATTCGTCTAAAAAAAAAAAAAAAATTTAAAAATTAACACAAAATAAAAACTACATTTTAACAATCGGTATATAGATGATCCAAATTTTCTCCGTAAAGACCTACGCAAAGGAAGCCCTATTTATCATTGATATATTTTAACCGTATACATTAAGTGGATCCCACTTCAGTCCGGCAGCGACGACGCGGCCGTATTCGTGCGATGAACGAGCGGCGGATACCTGTATTTTAATCATTATCATCATCATCACCAGGGCTCGGAACTTTATGTTTTTCAGGAAGCTGCATATTCCTATATTCCTGCTATATTATGTATATGAATTTGAAAATTAAAAAAAATATTGTTCAACAATATTAGGTACCAATGTATATTTTGTATTTTTATTTAAAGCATACTCATTACCTACTAACCCAGCTACTGTAAAGGTGGTCCACCTAGGGTAGGTCTGTGAAGTACATACAAAAGAAAGTAGGCACCAGACATAATAGTTCCTAACGGCTTACCTTCTGTATTTATAGAATAGGTACCTATTTTAAACCCATATTAAGGATAATATACTTTATAATTTTAATTTTATTTTATACCTAAAATATTTACAAACCATTAATAATTAATATAATATAAGTACGACGGTTGTGAAATAATACCTATTTCTTATTATTATAATATTATGTAAGTACAATGTATAAACAATATCAATAGATCATAATATTATTATATATTACTTTATAAAGGTAAAATGTAATAATTTATACATACTTTTTTTGCTGGTATGATATTATCCGGGATATTATCCATTTTCTTAGGTAGTTTGAAATAACGTCTACACAGGCGTGTTATAAAATATCTTCAAATAGAGATTACATTTCTACTTCTAAATTAAGATATTGGGACTAATATATTTAATGGTTATCTCCGCGAATACTATGTTATAACAATTTGAGAGGTCATAATTGTGACTAAAATCAAACGTCGCATAGATGTTATGCGATTCTTTTTGCACAGTGGGTTTTTAATTTAGCTAAATTCGTTTGTCATCACACTTACAAGTTACAACTCATAAAACACCACTCATCTGTCATGTTGTTGAGTATTCCAGTATATGTTGATATTGTATCATGGATTTTATGATGGTAATGTTTACAATATAAAATGTATTAATATTTATTCAAAAAAAGTTCATTATTTATAACACAGTTTTGACTGTTTTGATAATTTTTTTTGTGTTTTGTTTTTTCTCTTATAGAATTCGCTTCAATGCATGCAAAGTGCATTCTGCATTGAAAATAAAATAATATTATGCATCGGGTGATTTCTCTAGCATGTTCCTCACATCCCAATAGATATATATTAGCTTCTGTCACAAGATAGTTCATTATACTAAAAAGCAAATCTTTATGCAGATGTTCATTTGCAAGTTTTTTACATATTATAGCGCAGCGGTTCTTAACCATAGGGTCGCGACCCAATTTTGGGTCGCCAATAATTTTAAATGGGTCGGCTAAAATTTAAAACGTTGGTATAACATTTTTATTTTTAAGCCTTATAATATAAATAATAAATGAAACCGTTTTCGTAAATTCACAGTATTGATAATTGGTACAAAGAAGCTTATCAAATTACATTCGTTTCCGTTAACCCTGCATCAGTCGCGCGTTCTTATATTACCTTTATGTTACATAATGTTATTGATAATTGTTATGATTTTGGACTTTATCTTTTAGTGTAGTTCTATTTTTCGAGCGATTAACTTGTATGTTCTACAATTGTAGATTACGCGATGACTCAGGTATGTAATTTTTATTGTACGTCTATGTATATAAAACTTGATTATTTTGTATTAAATTAATTTGTTTTAAACTTAAATCAATGTTCTACCTTATATACGAGTTTATGTATAATAATAATAATTTTTTCTATTTATTTATTTTGTAAAATTGCTTTTACTTTAGAAAATGGACAAAATTATCATGCAATGGCTTGAAGATGAAGAGTTAATTGAAGGCTTTAGTGTGGATAGTGATGAATAATTAGAAAATGATCACATTGAAGAGCAGTGTGAAGATTCTAATACGGAACAAGAAGGTAATGATGACGAATATGAAGGTGAGTCCACTTCTGTACAAAATAAATATTATATTGGGAAAGACCAAACAAAATGGAAAAAAGAAGTTCCTCCAAAGAACAGCCGAACACGTTCACATAATATAATAACTCATTTACCGGGCCCTAAATCAAATACTAAGAATAAAATATCACATATTGAATGTTTTGCTCTTTTTTTTGATGATTCAGTTATTTCAATTATAACAAAATGTACAAATATAAAAATTCAAGCAATTCAAAATAAATACAGTCGTGAACGTGATGCAAAAAAAACAGATGAGACAGAAATTAGAGCGGTTATTGGTATACTTATACTAGCAGGTGTATCAAAATCAGGGCGCCAAAATATTTTAAAATTGTTTGATGACTCGAAAGGTACTGGTCTTGAAGCAATTTATTTGGCAATGAGTAGTCAACGGTTCTGTTTTTTAATGCGAAATTTACGTTTTGATAATTTTATTGACCGAGAACAAAGAAGGAAGATAGACAAATTAGCTGCTATCAGAGAGTTGTTCGAATTAATAGTACAGAATTTTCAAACTAATTTTATACCTAGTGAATACTTAACTATAGATGAGCAGTTGATTGCTTTTCGTGGTCGCTGCTCGTTTCGTCAGTTTATGCCTAGTAAACCTGCACGATATGGCATCAAAATATTTGCCCTTGTTGATGTCAAAAATGCGTATACATACAATTTAGAAGTGTATGTAGGCACTCAACCTGATGGACCTTACAAAATGAGTAACAGTCCAAATGATGTTGTGATCAGGCTCGTCCAACCAATTGAGGGTACTAAACGTAACATAACAATTGATAATTGGTTCACCTCTCTACCTTTGGCTCTTCAACTACTAGAAGAAAAAAAATTAACTGTCGTTGGAACTTTGAGACGTAATAAGACATGTATTCCAAAACAATTTATAGATACGAAAAATAGGCCAATAAATTCATCTCTGTTTGGATTTCACAAAGATTGCACGTTGACATCATATACACCTAAAAAAAATAAAGTAGTCCTTGCTATTTCTACACTTCATCACGATAATGATATTGATACATCAACTGGCGAGAAAAAAAAACCAGACATTATTACGTTTTATAATCAAACAAAATGCGGTGTGGACCGTTTAGATCAAATGTGTAGTTTGTACGATGTCGCTAGAAATTCACGTCGTTGGCCTTTGACAATATTCTTCAATTTAATAAATATTTGTGGAATTAACGCTATGAATGTATTTTCCGCTAATAAGAACTATGCTAAAGTAAACAGAGCAGACTTTTTGGAAACACTTGCTCTTTGTCTTATTAGACCTAATACAGAGAGACGAATAATAAATAAAAGTTTACCAAAAAGCTTAAGATTACGTGGAAGAAAATTATTAGGAATGGAAACAGAAACCCAAACTGAAAAAACATTAAAAACTAAACGTCCAGGTGGAGTGGGAAAATGCTATCTATGTGGACGAGCACGAAACAAAAGTACACGTAACTCATGCGAAACTTGCTATAAATGGGTATGCAGCGATCATCTTAAATACATATGCGATTGTTGTTACAACAAAAAAGAAAACGATTCATCTTCAAATGATATGGATAATATTTAAAACATACAATTATTAATAATTATAAAAAATAATTAAAAATATTAACTTAACATCTTTCATATCTCTTTTCATTGTAATGTGTAATTTTGGCACGTATTAAATTAATTAAAATTGTAAAATTATGTAAAAAAAAAAAAATATAATATGCATAACAAATCAATTATGTGGTCAAATCATTTAATTTAAATTGCAACAAAAAATTGTAATTTTTCTACATATGTAAACGCGCGACTGCTCGTGTGATATTAAACCGCGCGACTGATGCAGGGTTAATGCTTTGCTTTGCTTTGAGGGAATGGCTGTGCCGTTTACTATTCCAGGCTTATGCCTCTACTAGTGGATGGAATGTTAGGAAGGATTGTTTATTGGATTTGTTCTGTCCAAGTCAGCGGGTATGGTTTGGGTGTGTGTTTGATGGTTGTAGGGGGGTGCGATTTACCAAGAAGACGGATATGGTCGTGGACAGAAAAAGAGTTTTTGTAGAACATCGTTTTGGATTGGGATTTAATTGAGTCTTGGATTGATTTGAAATTTGTCTATTTGTTGAGGACCGAATTTTCGACGATGCCGGGCATTCCCGTTATCGTACGAATACCGATGTTCTGAACGGATTCTATGCGTTTCCATTGTGAGGGACCGATGAAGGAAGCCCAACAGGAGCCAGCATAAGTCAGTATAGGAGAAATGTATAGTTTGAGTATGTTGAGTTTAGTTGTAATTGGGACGGGGCTGTTTTTGTTAAGTATGGGGTAGAGCATACCGCGGGTGCGAGTAGCCTTTTTCGTAATTTTGTTTATGTGTTGGCCAAAGGTGAGCCTACGCCCGATGGTGACACCGAGGTAGTTCACGCAATTTGACCAGTTAATTGTGTGGTTGTCTATTTGTAAGGGTGGTATGCGGTTCGTGTTTGAGCGTCCGAAAAGGACGCCTACAGTTTTAGTCGGGTTTATTTTTATGCGCCAGAGGTGAAACCAGCTGAACCCAAGGTCAAGTTGGTGTTGTAGTTGTATGGCACGTCGGGGGTTTTTATCGGAAGTGAAGAACATCGTATCGTCTGCGAACAGAGAAAGATGGGCTATGGAAGTAGTTGGGATGTCGTTTATGTAAGTCAAGTAAAGAGTAGGAGAGAGGCAGGATCCTTGAGGGACGCCTGCGAGGACGTGTCTGGTGGACGAGAGGGTTCCGTTAATGTCAATCGATAAAGTATATTTATAGCTATAAGTTATAGTATTTGATAAGTTTTTGACCAGCATTTTTCTTAGAATCAACTATCAATGTTGTGAACGTCGTATGGTACTTATTCGTGTAGTCGTGAGGTTTACGTCAACCTACCTGTACCCAGTGCGGAATAGTCGTTAGCATTAATATAATATTATTCGTAAATAGACTAATAATTTTGTATAATTTTGTATTGTGTATTAAACATTTATAATGAGTAAACAGACATCACTTTCATCTTTTTTCATAAAACCTGTGGTAGTTAAAAATAATGAAAATGAAAAGACGGAATCAAATTCAAATGAACAAGAAATAGAGAAGGACGAAATGCCTAGAAAAAAGGTAAAAATATCAATGAACTACACATATAAATACATTGATAAATATATTGGTTATGGGTTTACTTATATAAATGAAAACGGAGTAGATTTGCCATAATGTGTTATTTGCGGTAATGTACTAGCAAATGCTTCTTTAAAGCCAAATAAACTTTTACGGCATCTTGAAACTAATCATAATGAATACAGAAATAAAACTACAGATTTTTTTTTAAGAAAACGTGATGAGTTAAAGATAAATAAAAAAAATATTAAATCATATACAACAGTTGAAAAGGTGTATTTAAAATGTTCTTTTATTGCAGCTATGCATATTGCTAGGACAAAAATGCCGTATAATATTGGTGAAAAATTAATTAAACCTTGCATGGTCGATATATGTTCAGAACTATTCGGTAATGAACACGTCTCAAAAATAAAAAATATCCCCATGTCAAATGACACTATTCATAAACGAATTCTTTGTATTGCTAATGATATCGAATATCAGCTTGTCGAAAAAATAAACAAATCTTTATTTTATGCCATCCAGTTGGATGAATCAACGGATATAAGCAATTCAGCTATATTATTAATTTATGTAAGGTACATTGATGACCATTTTCCACAAAATGGTTGGAAAAAAAGAACCAGAGCATGGTAACCTTACTTTTTTTTTGTCATTTTCCGGTGTGAAATCTTCTAAGTCAACAAAATCTTTGATTTTCGTATCAGGTCTTCGAAATGAAAGAGCTTCTGATAATTTCATCTCATCTAAGAGTAAACAACCTAGTATTTTTATAAAATGAATAGAATACAAAATCTAAAATAATTAAATATTTTAGACCTAAGAAAACTTAAAATAACATTTAAACTATACAAACCATGCCTCTCAGCAACACTCATATCTTTTGATTTTATTCCTAGGATTTGGAAAGTTTCCTTAGAAAATCCGTAGGCTGGTTTCAATCTTTTAATGTACCTTAAAAGTGTTGCATAACATGGTAAAGGCATAATATTATTCTTACGCATTGTACGATACAATTTTGGAGATTTTATATGCATTAATAAACATTCATATGCCTTAAATGTTGTATATCTTCTTCCATTTAAAGTTTTGCAAGTGGCAGTATCAAAGCAAGCTTGGACAAAATGTTAGGTGACACATTTATATAGTTATCTAATTTACTCTTTTTAATGTAGTGATACTTATTTTGTAAAATGCTCATTTTGAGGTGTAAAGAAACTACCTAAATTTAAAATAAAATAGGGTATTAGTTTATGAATTATTTATTATTTTATTATAATATTGAAGTGTTTTGAACAATCAAAAATGATTAATGTAACTGTATAGTTTCTGTGTCTAATAGTTTAGAAAATAGAATATTTCTGATTAGTTCTTAACCACAAATATTAAATAAAATTTAGCTTTGTATTAATGTTAAATTATGTAATAAGTTTTTAACTAACTGTACGTTTTTCTTTAGACGCTTATTTTGAGAAGAACGAGATATAAGTTTTTTTTTAATTTTTTTTTTTTTTTTTACTATATTATGTTGTTTTATTTTTTGATGTTTATGTCTTTGCTCTGCACATTTAAGGCATCTTTTTATATTTTTGTTGGCTCTGCTTATAGGAAAATTCCCCAAACACTCATCTGATATTTTTCCATTATCAGTAATTCCATTGCAGATTACAAGTTTGTCAACATCTTTTAACAGATTTTGCAGTCCTTCAAAGTTTTTTACCATTGGAAAATAAACTGATTTTTTTAACTAATTTCACATCTGTAAAGCAATTTTTGGAAAAAATATACAATTTTATAGTTTTCAAAATCTTTGTTTAAATGTGTAAAAACTGTAAATTTCCCTGGAATCTGGTGGGTTCCCCACATATTTGGTAATACAACTTTATTAGCAACAGTATGTCAATGTTCAACAGTAAATGAATCTTGTGGACGAATTGCATAATTGTGTTCTAAACTTATTTCTGATGATAAAATAAATGTCATAGTTTTATCAATTATACTATTAATTATTTCAGTAAGTTTTTCTTTTAACTTTACTTCATCTAGTGATATATTTTCTCTGAGTAATATTGTCATTGATTAATATATCAGTATTGTCTGATGTGTATTTTTTTATCTTAATTGGAATATTTGTATGGCAGTTTGGTGCTGATCTCTTTTGTTTTGATGATAAGTATTTGGGAAGGTTTGGAAATATTGATGGCAAAGCTCCTGGTCTTAAAATTGGGTTTTTTCTTTGCAGTTGTATAAAGTACTCCGGTGGGCATTTTAATTTCAAAATGTGTCATGATATCTTCTGATTTGAAATTAAGAGCACACACATGGTTTTTAGAACTCAAGTTTTTGTCTTTTCGTGGCATTTTTCTTTCCTTGACATTTAATAATTCAATAACCTATAATAAATAATTCAGAGACTTTTTAAACTTTTCAACAAGCAAAATAATTTTCTTGATAAAATATAAATTGAAAAAAATTTATTAAAACCTTACATGTATAATAACTAATAAGTATTCATGAAAAAATGTATTACAGTCAAACAGTGTTAACCTGTTACCAGAATTGGTATAGATGAGCAAACACGTTCAAAAGATAGTAATCTTATGTTTAGGTTCATCTTTATTTACACGAGATATATATGCTATTATATTTTGTGTTAACTATTTCTTGAATTATCTTCAAGTAATTTATTGAACAAAATTTATTTGTATTATTTATTAAACATTGTAGTTGTAGGGGACTATCAGAAGAATTTATGATTTAAAATTTTTCATTTGTTTAATTGATAAAAAATAATACTTATTAAATTCAGTGAACATCTAAATACATCTAAAGTAGGTATTGTAAAAATTAAATAATTATATATTTACAGCTGTTTATTGATAAATATAATATATTCTTCAAAGTAAGTTTCACTAGGTATAGGATTTGATTTTTAAGTAAAAAAAAAAACATTTTTACAATAAAAAATCAACCATTAATTTAAAAAAATATTAATGAGTGTTAAATTTTCATTATGGTGTTATTTGTTATAATATAAAAGAAGATGGAAATACTTTAATTTATGATAATTGGTAATATAACATTTATAGAAGACACATTTTTAAAATGGAGGACACATTTTTTTTTCATAATCTTTTCAGTTTTATCACAAAGATTTACAAATATATTACAAATTAAATTAAAAAAATATACGATACTAATATACATTCTAATTTATATTACAACACTAAATATCATGATCTCATAAGTTCTAAGATAATTATTTAATATGGGTATTCACAATACAATCTGTAATTTGAATTTATTTGAAAATTGTTCATAATTTTATGTGCACATTTTATTGCTGTGTACAGAAAAAATAAATTTTGTCATTGTATGTATAAGCATTGATTATAAATACTATAGATTGCTCAATGCTCACTGGCCGTGATTTCGGCGTTGTTGTAATAATCGGGTGCCGCTACAAGGCGCCACGGTCGTTTGGCTAGTTAGATCGAATAACGTTGTCATCGCTAGTAGTCGCCTATGCCGGCGGCGGTGGCGGCTGTGGCGAGACCACGGTTATCTAGTATCTACACAGGTTAGAGCTCGCGCAATATCGCGCCGTGTAAACGTACGGCTAAACGCGGTGAACACGTGAACTATTAGCGCTAGTTGTTTCCGACCCGGTGTCCCAGGATTTTGATACCGTCAAATATTTTTACCCCCCCCCCCGGTAAAAATATCCTAGTATAATTTTACCGGGGGTAAAAAAATCCTGGTATAATTTTACCGGGGGTAAAAAAATCCTAGGATATTTATACCCCCCGGTAAAATTTAACAGGGGGTAAAATTAACCTAGGTTATTTTTACCCCTGGTAAAAATATCCTAGGATATTTATACCCCCGGTAAAATTGTAAGCTAGGGGGGTAAAAATATCCTGGGTTCCAATACACTATTAATTA
This sequence comes from Therioaphis trifolii, assembly GCA_027580255.1. Classification (NCBI taxonomy): domain Eukaryota; kingdom Metazoa; phylum Arthropoda; class Insecta; order Hemiptera; family Aphididae; genus Therioaphis; species Therioaphis trifolii. The sequence continues at coordinate 6,438,095 of CM050404.1, forward strand.
TACATTAAAACATGCGAAAATATTACTTAGGATATTTATACCTCCCTAGTGACGAAATAAGACAGGGGGGTAAAAATATCCTGGGTTCCTATAAACTATGAATTATACATTAAAACATGCGAAAATATGACTTAGGATATTTATACCTCCCTACTGAAGTAATAAGACAGGGGGGTAAAAATATCCTGGGTACCTTTATACTATGAATTATACATTTTTACATATAAAAAATTTCTTAGGATACTTATACCTCCCTAGTTAAACCATTTGTCGGAGGGGGTAAAAATATCCTGGGTACTTTTATACTATGAATTATACATTAAAACATGCGAAATTATTACTTAGGATAATTATACCTCCCTAGTGAAGTAATAAGAGAGGGGGGTAAAAATATCCTGGGTTCCTATATACTATGAATTATACATTAAAACATGCGAAAATATTATTTAGGATATTTATACGTCCCTAGTGAAGTAATAAGACAGGGGGGTAAAAATATCCTGGGTACTTATATACTATGAATTATACATTAAAACATGCGAAAACATGACTTAGGATATTTATACCTCCCTAGTGAAGTAATAAGACAGGGGGGTAAAAATATCCTGGGTACTTATACACTATGAATTATACATTTTTACAAATAAAAAATTTCTTAGGATATTTATACCTCCCTAGTTAAACCATTTGTCGGAGGGGGTAAAAATATCCTGGGTACTTATATACTATGAATCATACATTAAAACATGCGAAAATATTACTTAGGATAATTATACCTCCCTAGTGAAGTAATAAGACAGGGGGGTAAAAATATCCTGGGTTCCTATATACTATGAATTATACATTAAAACGTTCGAAAATATTACTTAGGATATTTATACCTCCCTAGTTAAACCATTTGTCGGAGGGGGTAAAAATATCCTGGGTACTTTTATACTATGAATTATACATTAAAACATGCGAAAATATTACTTCAGATAATTATACCTCCCTAGTGAAGTAATAAGACAGGGGGGTAAAAATATCCTGGGTACCTATATACTATGAATTATACATTTTTACATATAAAAAATTTCTTAGGATATTTATACCTCCCTAGTTAAACCATTTGTCGGAGGGGGTAAAAATATCCTGGGTACTTTTATACTATGAATTATACATTAAAACATGCGAAAATATTACTTCAGATAATTATACCTCCCTAGTGAAGTAATAAGACAGGGGGGTAAAAATATCCTAGGTACCTATATACTATGAATTATACATTAAAACATGCGAAAATATGACTTAGGATATTTATACCTCCCTAGTGAAGAAATAAGACAGGGGTGTAAAAATATCCTGGGTACCTATATACTATGAATTATACATTTTTACATATAAAAAATTTCTTAGGATATTTATACCTCCCTAGTTAAACCATTTGTCGGAGGGGGTAAAAATATCCTGGGTACTTTTATACTATGAATTATACATTAAAACATGCGAAAATATTACTTAAGATAATTATACCTCCCTAGTGAAGTAATAAGACAGGGGGGTAAAAATATCCTAGGTACCTATATACTATGAATTATACATTTTTAATAATAAGTAATAATTACTAACCAGGTAATTATGACATACTCGCAACGATTATAAAAACAATGGTAAGTACACTATAAGGCAATTATAAAAATCTATTTAAACTATAATTCATAGTATAAAGGTACTCAGGATATTTTTACCCTCCTGTCTTATTACTTCACTAGGGAGGTATAAATATCCTAAGACATTTTTTATATGTAAAAATGTATAATTCATAGTATATAGGTACCCAGGATATTTTTACCCCCCTGTCTTATTACTTCACTAGGGAGGTATAAATATCCTAAATAATATTTTCGCATGTTTTAATGTATAATTCATAGTATATAGGAACCCAGGATATTTTTACCCCCCTGTCTTATTACTTCACTAGGGAGGTACAATTATCCTAAGTAATATTTTCGCATGTTTTAATGTATAATTCATAGTATATAGGAACCCAGGATATTTTTACCCCCCTAGCTTACAATTTTACCGGGGGTATAAATATCCTAGGATATTTTTACCGGGGGTATAAATATCCTAGGATATTTTTACCGGGGGTATAAATATCCTAGGATATTTTTACCGGGGGTATAAATATCCTAGGATATTTTTACCGGGGGTAAAAATAACCTAGGTTAATTTTACCCCCTGTTAAATTTTACCGGGGGGTATAAATATCCTAGGATTTTTTTACCCCCGGTAAAATTATACTAGGATTTTTTTACCCCCGGTAAAATTATACTAGGATATTTTTACCGGGGGGGGGGGGGGGGTAAAAATATCCGGGGGTAAAAATAGCCTGTTACATCGGGTCTGCTGATTGTGTGTTCCAGTCAAATATCATTCGCAAATATGTATGCTTTAAGGACTTTCAGTTTTTACGACGAGAGTGATAAACAAGTTGTGTACAACTTACGGTCTTACTGAAGCGAATCGGTGTATTTAGTCAAGGTTGAAGTTGTAGATACTGTTGATCAGTGCCAAAATTACGATTTTAAGGCACCTGTACAAAAATGTTTTGAGGCCCTCAAACCATAGATATGGACAGTAGTGCACAAAGAAATTCAGAGGATAAACGGAATTCAAAAATGTTTCTTACCCACCCTTATTTTTTTAAGCGGTGACATTTCAGTTTTTTTTATACATGGGCTATTACGCATTGGTTTTTCGATTTGAAAATTTTTTTTGTTTTAACTCTGAAAGGCGAGGGGCACATCCTCAATTTATTCCAATTATTAGAAATCGTCTACCCTAAGAGCCCTTAAAAATCGTAAAGCCTTATACATTCACAGTTCTCCCCTGACAACCTCTCTCCTTGTGATATATATATATAAATGTCGTAGCCACGTGTGCTATGAATGTTGTATTCCATTACACAAAGTGAACGACCGGATTGTGACACGATGTTAAATTGGAGTGACCACTTCATGAAAAAATGACCATTTTGTGAAATATTTTCGAATTTCACGAAGTGTAAAATATCCGTTTCCATTTTACGAAATGGTCATCTTTTCATGAAAATTTCGATTTCCCGAATTGGCTACGACATAAATTTATAGAAATACTACTATTTAAACAATCGGAAATGTAAATGTGCAATTACCTACATTGTTTTCCAAAAACGTTTTGAATCTAAATTTAATATTTTATACGATCATTTTGATAGGTATCGTTAAATTTGAGGTACAACATTATTTTATGGTTAATGAGTGCAGCCTATGGTAGTTGCGGTACTGCTGTTGATCGAACTAATAATTTACCTACAAAGAAGCACTCTTTTCGATTTAATATAATTACATCAATTAAAAAATATGGATATCATTCAGCAGCGCTTTAATATCCATTATATAAACTTATGTAATATATTTAGGTTTAAAGTGAAACTATTCACGAATTTCAAATTTTTGTTTTTTGTTAATACTTGAATAATATGTTTTAAAGCTTGATAAAACTGTAAAACGAAAATGATGCATTCGATGTAAGACATTTTTACTTTTATATATTAAATAAAATATTTATTGAATTAGGATAAAAAATTAGAATTTTTTTTTCTGAAATCTTTAGAATCTAAATGAAGTGCATAATACATTGTTTTTCTATGATCTATTTATTTATTTTTATGACTATAATTTGAAAAATTTTCGGGTAAAATGTCATCCATAGGTTACATCAAACTACATCTATAGAGTTAATATTAGTACATGCTATACTAGTTCTATAGAGTAAAAAAGGAAAATCCATGGAGCTTAATAGAAATTGTTTTTCCAATTAAGTTGGAATTTCTACTAGAAAAAATGTTTAAATGGACACCTTATATTTTGTGCATTTTTATCTATTACCATGTTTCATTCTTCATAATAACATGGTTAGAATATTCAATACTATATTATGTATTATATTCATTGTCAGAATAACAAATTATAAAACCTGGGGCACAACATGAAATTAGTGCCCCAACATGTTTCCCAAAAAAGTCGTAAAAAATAATTCAAAAAACGGATTATAAACTATACGACTATTTCATAGTTTAGAAGATGAAATTCAATATGCAAAACTCATCTTTTTGAAATGTATCCCAAAACATTTCTTAACACTGGCAGCTTATTCAATATACATTTCTATGCTCCTTCTATCAATATTTATTAATATGTATCATACGAACTAAAGTTCCTTGTATTTTCTATCTCTTCGTTTTCTTAAATATTAGATATTTACTTATACAGTACGATATCATTGAAATTGATACAGAATATTTGCGAGTTGATCGGTTAGTGGAATTGAAATAATGAAGATAAAAAAAAGGAGAGTTTATTCGTTCATTACTAATGTATTATACCACATTAATAGATTATTGTTAGTATACTTTAATCATAGGACACTTTATAATCGAATATCTTTTTTTTTTTTTTATCGAATTCATTTAAGAAAATGTATTACAGATTAAAGAAAATGTTTATACTCTTGCACCAGGCTACTACTTTGTGGACATACTATATATTGACGTGAAAACATGATTTTCTTGAATATACTACGAAGTATTAATTTAATGAAATGTTGAACAAAGGCAATGTTTGTATAAAACATATTTTTCACACGTCATTCTCTTACTTGTAAACCATATTTATAAAATATTTGCGCATATGCTTTTTAAACGTAGCATACTGTATATTTTCACCAAAAGCATACATTATGAATCATGTGTAACCTGCACGTAGTTGGTCGATCAGAAAATTATGAAAATAGGCTACGATTTTTTCTTCAAACCTTTTTTTTCGAAAACCACAGTCTGATAATTTTTTTCGAAAAAACGCCCCGTGAAAATTGAGTTGATGTACAGTAAAACATTCAAATTGCAATCAATATGAATTTATAAGTAATGACTAGACAGTTCAAATCGAATTAGTCGAAAACTTGTACATGCCATAGTTTAGGGTTTTTACCAAATTGTTTGCATATTTATCTCAACCTATCTATCCTAAACATTGGGGAAAGTTTAAAAACCCAGAAAAATAACACATAATAGTATCGGAAAAAAAATTCGATTTCTAATATATCGAGAGACTAATATTCTGAACATAGCATTTTAAATGAGTTTTTTATTCGAAATTAGAACATTTAATTGATAAATTCGATAGACAATAAAAATTGAGTGATGGATATTGTGAAATTCTTATCGTAAAATTATTTTTATGTCTGTAGAAGTGTGTGTATTTTACATTTAAAGGAATATTTTACATAATTTAATTATCTTTGTATGTAAAGTAAATAAGATATCATTCTTAAATCAATTTTCACAATATTAAGTATGCATTTAAACAAGGTTGAAGAACGTGTCCCAAATCATTTAGGTTCTCACTATAGTATTACTTCTTTTACGGAAATGATTTCGTTTGTAAATAACTGTCTTTTTCTACTAAGTCTTTATTTTTTTTATGATACCTACTAAAATGTTTCTCTGTTCATTATTTAACTATCGTGATTTTAACTTAAAGATAATATAGAATAAACATTCAAAATAAAGTATATTCAAGTATTATACAAATAAAATGTTTCCATGGTATTATTCAAAGACCATTATATTCATATGTATGTATTTTACGTGATACATTGAAACTATAAAATGTATCACACTGCAAATAAATAATTGAATTGCGCACTTACATATTGCAATACATTCAAACATTCATATGTTGAGTAATATTACAAATAAAAATTGATAAATATTTATTAAACATTTTACGAGTCTTTTAAATGTTGTTCAAATACAATGAATATTGAAGTGACGCATTATTTTATTAGCATGGCGAAACAAATGTAGATGGAAGTGGAACGAAAAAAAATTGATTTTAGAATGTTAACATTATAGGTAGTGAAATAAATTCAAAATATCCATGCTGTCCTATTATTGGTGGAAAATTGTATATATTTAATTTTTCAAAATTATCGTTCTCTGAATTCAAAGAAATAGCTATGTGCAAATAATAAATACTAACATTTAAACAATTTACATATGATTATGTCATAAATTAGATAATCATAAATCCAGTGAAACATTAAGACATAACTTTAAAAGTTAAAAAGTTAGTGTACTAGAAATCCCTGGTATTTTTAATGTAAAATTGTGGTGTATCATTGAATTTACAATTTGAAATTTCGAATCCAGAAAAAGTTCCTTCACAACATTTTTGTCACGTTTTATTCTATGTTGCAAGTTTCGAATTATCAAATTGAAATATGAATCATACATGTTTGATATTAAAATTGCGGTTGAATTAATCTTTTACTAAAATGGCATATTATTTTTCAATTGAATTTTAAATTTCATGCAAGATTCCTTTTTTTGGGGGATAAAAATTTGTGTTTGTAAATATTGGAAACTTTTTGTACCTTAATTTTGGGTAGTTTTGATTAAATAACTGTGACAGAAATGGAAATGTTAACTGATAAATAAATGTCATTGCAATTTAAACATTTTATTTTCGTTGAGCATTGATGATATCCCAGTTCGTCGGAAACTAATTTGCTATACACAGTTTACCAACACTCTGTATTTAATAATTGAAAGCTATAAACAATTTTTTAAATGCATATAAAACAAAGGAATAACATTTGAGAAACTAGGTATACAGTTTTACTTGCGAATAAATTAGTGTGATAACTGATAAAATAGACTGAAATTGATGTTTTATTTTTTCAACTTTATTATGTATAACAAACATAATATGTTTTGACATATTGATAGTATTGTGTCATTTTCTATGTTATTTTATGTTGATCACATATTATTGCTACACCATAGCCTGTGGACCACAAAATATATTTGCATATTATATACTATAATAACACTACATATTATGAATTATGAAATACTTATTGTAAATGATATTTATTAATTTTGCTGTTATTTGCATAAGAACAACAACAATAATAATAATAATAATGATAATTATGTGTATACAATTTTTTTTTTTATAATCACGTATCTTCCATAGAAAAGAGAACAAAATATACAAATTAAAATATAATGCATCATTCTCATAAAAATTGAAATTAATCTTGTGATAATCAATAATACAAAATAACTCATGTCAGTAAATTTTTACATAGTTAAATCAAATTATAAAATTTTTAATTTGAGTCGAAATAATGAAAAAAAATATTTAAACACAATTTAATTGTAGCACAGTACTTTTATATTAAAAAAAAAAAAAAAAAATGTTAAAAATAATGATTAGAAAAAATGTATTGCATTGTATGTCAAATAAATTTGATTCACCCTATACATCCATTGTGATTATACGTGTTATTAAAATTTACATTATAAATGATGATACGAATATTGATATGATTTTTTTTTTTTTTTGGTACTACTTCATAAATACTATACATTAAGCGATGAAGATTCTAATTTGTAGATGCTCAAATATAAAAATAAATCGTTTTTGCACAAAAAAAAATCGTCTTTGTTAATTTATTTTTAGTGCTTATATGATATGTTGAAAAATTTTTTTTTGTTTGACCTTTGTGTTGTTTAAATTTTGTGTGAAAACAATTTTTATTTCACAAATTGTTATTGAATACGATATTTGAAACTTTCAATGAATCATTTTTATTATGAAAACACCAAATTTCTTTTAGGGGGCATTTTATATTTTGAGGGGACGTTTAACTTAACGGAACACTAATGGGAAGATTCTTTTGTGACTTCAATTTTAATTGTTTATAACTTATTGCAATTAAAATGTATAACTAAGTAAAAATAAAAAACAATGTCAAATATTACATGGAATATAATCTTAACACTCTGTAATGAAAACGAAATAGTAATAAATATAATATCAACAACATTTATCTGATATATAGTGACTAACGTAATTTATATTTTTATAATTTATATGTTCAATCAAAAGGTATTTACATTTAAAAGTAAAATTATTTATAGAGTTTAATTATTTGTATTTATTTTATTAAACTTTTTATTTTTTCACTGAATTAAATGATTGGTTATAGTTAATTAATTATCATATTTCCTTAAAAATGTGTCTGGGAAAATGGATAAGAATTAGAAAGTCTTAGACGGGTGTTTGAGTAAAATATTGAAAAACACTGACTTAAAATAACGGAAACTCTGATCACACCTGAAGAAAAACACATCATCAATTACAATTTATAAAAAAAGACTTCATACTTGGTATATTATAATGTACTCTACAGCTGGGCTTAGCAACCAGCGGCCCACGATGCAGGTTTGTGTGGTTCACAAAAAGGTGTCAAATTTCCATTATGTTTACCAATAATATTTTACTCATCCATAATTTAATTCTATCAACTTCATATATTTTAGTTATCAGTACATCATATATCAATTATATAAAATATCATGACTGTACATGTATGAATATAATATACGATGGTTCTTAAAATAATAATTTTTATCATTTGTACACGAGCAAGTATTTTTGGTTTATGTTGAAAATTACGACAAATGGCATATTCTTTTTCTCTATAGGATGAAATCATATCGGAATATGGCAACGGTTTATATTTTACTTAACCCTAGAACGGTAACGTTATTTTAAAGCACACCATAGGTAATGATGCGTAAAATTTACGCGTATGTGTTTTTAATAATATAATTTGCGTATGTTCACAAAAAAAACATACAAAACCTTGCACATACATTTTGTTATGATGTTAGTACCTACTGAAGATAAAACGTATATCTATAAATAGCTTTTTTAAACCAAAAAACAATCAATAACATAAATCGAATTAAATTTAATTACTTTTATTTTCTTATTGTTACAGCTAAGTTAGTATAAATTTCAGTTCAAAACTTAATACTAAATAACAATCTCTGTTAAAATACTTTATAGTTGTAAAAATAAATATAATATCACTTCTTCATAATAATAAAAATGTTAGTTATTAAAATAAACTATAAATATTAGGGAAAAAAATCTCAGTAAAAATAAACATAATATCACTCCTTGATAATAAAAAAAAATGTTAGTAATTAAAATAAACTATAAATATGAGAAAAAAAACAGTTTGATGAAAACATTTTTTATCAACAGTCTAGACACTTCTTTTTTTGGTATTCTCCACAAATTGGTCTCTGGCATTCTATACAATAAGTAGTTGTTAATCTTCTTTTTTTGTATGAACAATATTCACAATATTTTCTTGGACCATGTTGGGAATTATCAATATACTTACAGTATTAGTAATTATTCGTAAAATATACGTATACTATTTTGCGTGTATTAGTAATGATGCGTAAAACTTACGTAGGGTGTTTTTGTAGATCTAATCAAACTCAGAGCTGGGGGTAAAATATGACAAAACGACTAACAACAAATATACCCAACTAACTGATAAGAGCATATCTAGAATTTTGAAGTGTTAAAATAATTAAAAACAGGTTGACGACGTTTTGAATATAAGGTATACGTAAAATTTACGCATATTACCGTTCTAGGGTTAAGTCAGATGTTTGAGTAGAAGAGTAAGTTTTGAAAGATTTTTCAATCTACCATCGAAAATAATAAATGTAAATAATAGAAAAAGGTAAAAGTAAATTTAAATTATTATACAAAATCATTTAAATTGAACCTTTTTTTTTTATCATTTCTATTGTTTTAAATTCACCACTATATCATTTATAAAATCTTTAAATTTGGATTGAATTAATACGAAGTTTCTAAGTATCATAAAACAAGTTTTTATCAAGATTTATGCATCTATACATACGATAAAGGAATCAAATTATTCCAGTATCATATTCCCGTGAACATAAATTATGTCTACGATAATATTTATAAATTAGTCTTTGAATTCCAAAATGACAAGTTAAAAAAAAAATTCAATCTGTGAAGCACGTCCGTGAAGTTGGCACCCCGACTTTGTCGTATCGGCCCCAAACTAATACCATATTTTTGCAAATTAATTGCAACAATTAGCAACGTTGAAAAAAAAATTTGCAACACATTTTTCACCCCAGTAGAAACAAAATTTGGTCGGGGTGCCAAATTCACGTTGCACCCCGACTTTGCCGTATCGGCCCCAAACTAATACCATATTTTTGCAAATCAATTGCAACAATTTGCAACACTGAAAAAAAAATTTGCAACACATTTTTCACCTTAGTAGAAACAAAATTTGGTCGGGGTGCCAAATTCACGTTGCACCCCGACTTTGTCGTATCGGCCCCAAACTAATACCATATTTTTGCAAATCAATTGCAACAATTTGCAACGCTGAAAAAAAATTTGCAACACATTTTTCACCCCAGTAGAAACAAAATTTGGTCGGGGTGCCAAATTCACGTTGCACCCCGACTTTGTCGTATCGGCCCCAAACTAATACCATATTTTTGTAAATTGATTGCAACAATTAGCAACGCTGAAAAAAAAATTGCAACACATTTTTCACCCCAGTAGAAATACAATTTGGTCGGGGTGCCAAATTCATGTTGCACCCCGACTTTGTCGTATCGGCTCCAAACTAGTACTTTATTTTTGCAAATTGATTAATTATTTTTATATTAGAAACCTATATGAATCTGCACAAAAATTTGCAGAAAAAAATTATGTTTGTAAGTATATGAACTCTCAGCCGCAGCGGTTATTACCCATCCGGTTTGACCGCAACAACATGCTGCGGGTATGACAGTTACAGTAGTTATTTTAGGATACTGTGGTCGGTCTAATTCAAAACGATGTACTTCGATCGAATCGGACAATCGGATGATTTTTACGAGGGGCTATATTTAATCCACAATATTATTAGTATTACAGTATTTTGGCCGACAAATATTTCAAACGACAATATTTTATCCGAAAAATAATTCCGCAGACATTAATTCAGCCGATGGTATTTCCATCTACCGTAATTCAGCTGAGTGTTGACAGTGATCCTGTCGGCGGAAATACTGTTGGAGGAAATACTATTGGGCATCGGCCAAAATACTGAAATATTTTCGGTTTTTTTACGCACTCCCGATTTTTGCTACTGTGTTTATAATTATTTGAGAAACCGGACTGCAACCACACAGTGTGTTCCCAGCCTTATATTTACCATTTTATTGTATTTCTTAGATTAAATTTCAATCAGTATGTCCAGACACGGATTTCCACAATTTCCGATAGACTAAGACCAAGACGGTTATAACAGCAATCAATATTATATCAAATAATATTATAATAATTTATGTATAACATAATTAACATAGTACTAAAACTAAAACCAATAATATTGTTATTAGTATTGTTATTATTACAATATTTTTATAGCATATGGTAATGATCATTATGTGTCATACATAAAAAGAGGAGAAACTTGGGAAAAACATAATGATATTGAAAAAAAAATCAATAAATTTACCGAGGCAAAAAACAAGTTTGTAAGACCACATATGCTGATTTATATAAAACATTCATAATTACAATAATTATTTTGTCATATTTTAACTATCATAATTAGAAATTGTAATTTTATCTACACTATAAAATAACTTTTTTTTAATATTATATAAATTAAGTAATATCTATTTTCAACAAATTATTAATATTTCAAATTCCGGTGAGAATAATATGAAATTATCATGTTAAGTGCCCATGAAAGAACTAAATGAGTGCTTTAGTTATTTTTTATGTTCAAACCAAATACATTTGATATTGAAATTTAGATTATTATGATTTATGTGTAATCCATACACAAAATATATGTTTTCTATATCTTGGTACTATATCATTACGTACACGGTACGTAATAACATCGACAACTCTACAAGATAGGTGGTCATTTCAAAATGAAAATATTTTAACAAGGAACCAAAATATTATAGTAAGTGCATATTAAATTAAGTATGAAGATAAGAAAACAAAATAATACCGAACTATATCTAACATTGAATAATATACGATATCAGAATATTAACCAAAGGTATACAATTTAATGTCCAACAGGAAAGAATAGGTTTAATATTATAAACTCTTATGAATTATTTTTCTAAACTATTTTACAAATAGTTTATTTGTAACAGGAGTAGCTATTAAATAAAAAAACCACTTCTAATTCAACAAATTAAACACTTACTTTTCATCATCAGCTTTGAAACAAAAAAACAAAAAGGTGAATATTTCGAACAAAATATATTTCTGTGAATAAATATGCTATTTTAATTCTGTGATTAAGGTTTGTATAACTATTGGGTGATAAATTATAAATTATTATAATAAGCATAATTGGGAAAAGTTATACGAATTTAAGACTAACAAAAAACAAAAATTTTAATTTTATGTCGGTAGTTTTTTTCAGATTGGTTCAGATTTAGGTTTCTAAAATACAAAATTGTAAAAAATGGTATTAGTTTGGGGCCGATACGACAAAGTCGGGGTGCTAACGTGAACTTGGCACCCCGAACTATGTTTCACTATGGGGGTTGTAAAATCATGTTGCAAATTTTTTTTCAGCGTTGCAAATTGTTGCAATTGATTTGCAAAAATATGGTATTAGTTTGGGGCCGATACGACAAAGTCGGGGTGCAACGTGAATTTGGCACCCCGACCAAATTTTGTTTCTACTAGGGTGAAAAATGTGTTGCAAATTTTTTTTTCAACGTTGCTAATTGTTGCAATTAATTTGCAAAAATATGGTATTAGTTTGGGGCCGATACGACAAAGTCGGGGTGCAACGTGAATTTGGCACCCCGACCAAATTTTGTTTCTACTGAGGTGAAAAATGCGTTGCAAATTTTTTTTTCAACGTTGCTAATTGTTGCAATTTATTTGCAAAAATATGGTATTAGTTTGGGGCCGATACGACAAAGTCGGGGTGCTAACGTGAACTTGGCACCCCGAACTATGTTTCACTATGGGGGTTGTAAAATCATGTTGCAAATTTTTTTTTCAGTGTTGCAAATTGTTGCAATTAATTTGCAAAAAGATGATAATAGTTTGGAGACGATACGACAAAGTCGGGGTGCCAACTTCACGCCCGTCTGTGAAGCTTCGATTTTACCACAATTTATAAAATAGATAAATGAATGTATTACCGTACATAATTAAATATATATATATATATATATATATATATATATATATATATATATATATATATATATAAATTTAGTATATATATATTTGTATATATATATATATATATATATATATATATATATATATATATATATATATATATATATAAATTTAGTATATATATATATGTATATATATATATATATATATATATATATATATATATATATATATATATATATATTTTTTTTTTTATCCGAAAATTCGAATGAAAAATGATAAAGGTATTTGTAACTACTTATGAATTTTGTAGCAGGCATGTTTGGTATGAAGTACAGAATAAGTAAACACTCTTCACGCCTTAACGATGAACATGCTATATTAGAAATTTTCACCACATGTTTGCAATCTAAAATTCATAAATTAAAATATTAATAACAACTACAAAAATCGTATTGGTAATACACTTTACATTTGAAAACTTTTATCAATATTATAAAGTATTTTTCTAAAACTATTATTATTATTATTGAAACGTAGTTTCTTATGGCACGATTTGAGCGGAGCCCAGAAAAACCGTGGGTAACGAAAATAATAGCGTTAGTCCTAATCTCTCTTACTCTTTAAGCGTGGTTTACACGGTGCTAGTTTACTAGTGACTAGTGAAACACCAATACACCATACTATCTCACTAGTACATAGTAAATTATAAAAACAGTTATTTCATATACACGATATTCAAATAATAGTAGTTCAAGTGCTACTAGTACAGCCTCATGACGGGTCATAGTGAAGTACCTACTGCAGTTTGATTTAATTTGTTTTGGCGTGCATACATTTTCTGAGAACCACAATAAAAATTGAACTTGAATGAAGAAAAAAAAACTAAGAAGAGATTATGGGTTAAAAAGTGGATTTCTAACAGATATTATTTAGGGTTATTATTATTTAGATATTTTAGGATTTTCTTTTAGGATCTGTCGTTTACGGCCAATTTTTCCGTTCTTACTTGGTTTTTCAATAATTTTTTCACACGCCTGGAAAAATTATCAAAAATAGAGAAAAATTACGTCTTCAAAGTACCAGTTGGATGAAATGTATTATCTATTGAGTGGTTGGATGACATTTTTAGACAAAGTCAAGTGTATCAAAAAGTGTTTTTCAGAAAAAAATTTTTTTTACTGTTTTCAAACAATATTTCCACTCTACAACTTTAACTCTAATAAGATTGAGTTCATAATCATATTTGTTGAATAATTTAGTATCGAATATGCACTACTCTGGGGCATATTTTTGTTTTTGGATTTACTCGTAGGACGGGACAAAAAGCGTTTTTACTTTTAGTGGAAATCATAACCACTATAGTAACGTTGACAATCATTACCATAAATATTTTCTACGTGTAATCTAAAATCACTTATCTGTACAGAGATAGAAACAAATTATTCTCATAATTTCATTGAAATATTTTAAGAAGAGTGAAATTACAATTTTGAATTATTTCAAATAAGAAACCCTAGTTATATCTATTACCTACATGAAAGTATTTTTTTACTAACATTAAGCAAATTTCGGATATGATTTGCCATTTTTTGTACTTGATAAATTCATCATATTTCATCGGCGATTTTTTTTTGTGTTAGAGAAAAAAAATGATTTGCATTACAGACAACAATACTGAATATTAGTTGTATAGGACTTCTTTCGGTTGCACAAGTGTTCCTATTCAAACATCTTGATTTATTCGTGCTTATCTTTACATTAAACTATTTTGTTATGTGCATCTATATTAATAACACCCAGAAAAAAAAACCATCAAGACATATACGCTAGGTTAAAAATGTTTTGTATTAAAATGTATGAAAAATATATTCAAGGTCAACTAATATCAATTATGTATCAGAAAATGTAAAAAAAATATTATAAAATTAACAAACTATACGTATTCTTCAACAATTATAAATTTCAGACAGATAGAAAACAAAAAATTACAATGAAGTTCATTAACATACTTTCTATCACCATTAGGGTTGTAAATTTGAAATATGTCACAAAATTGAAAATTTCACTCTTCTTGAAATATTTCAATGAAATTATGAAAAATACATTTTTTTTTTTTTTAACGTGTTTATAGATGATTAGAAATAATATGTTGATAAAACACAGAAAACATTGATTATGAATAACTTATCAGTTAGGTATCATTTTCAACAAAGGTATACGAATTAAAACCCCTACCTAAATACTGTCAATGGTCAATGGTTATAAATTATAAATTAATAATCATATATTTATATGGTATTTGTATATTGGTATTAATTTTATTATATTTTTGTAATCACTTATCAGTTATCACTTATCAATTGAATCCCCTATTGGCTATTAGATTATTTTTACCACTTATTACTTTATTACTAATAAAAATATAAATAATTAAATTATAACTTATTTTAGATACCTATACATATTTATAAAATTATATATTTATATGACATAATAATATAATATATATTACAAATATATACAATATACATATTTGATATTATCAATCATGCAATTTTTGCCTGTTGGCCTATGGCTGACTTCAATATTGTCTTATATAGTCGGTTATCTAGTTTTTTATATATCTATGTTTGTGTATTATTATTTATGTAGTATGTAACTATGTTACATATTTTCTTTATTTCATAAAATAAACCAACTTTTAAAAATGTTCACTTGGAAATAAAAAAATATATTTTTCTTGGAAATTTTACAACCCTAATCACCAGTGATACGTATTTACTAATATTGGAAATGATTTTTATGGAGCTTAGTGTAGGTAAGAGAGAACGAGTTTGATCTATTGAAATAAATATTATACCTATTAATGTTAGCAATCAATTTAATAAATGTTATATGATGTAGAATACATTTACAGTTTTGTATTCGATTTCCCAAAGTGTCTAATGAATAAAGACTATTTTTATTTACACTTGTAACATATCATACTGAAATACTGGTTAAGGAGTGTTATTAGGACAAATTTATTCAATGCGTGTGCATGAAATATTTTAATTGTCAAATAAATCGTATTAACAGACCTCGGAGAAGGGATAAATATTTGCTCAGTGCTAAACACCACTGTCAAGATTTTGTATAAAACCTAGGTGTATCGTAACTCAAAATCATTGGAATCCCACGAAGCTTTGGTTTCTTTGGATCAATATCAAAATGACAATCATAAGTCTTATTAGATTATTAATTTTTTAGCTCGAGAATAACTTGACTATGAAAATCTTTTATGTTCTGAATGAATTGCGATGGGCGTATTGGCTATTAAAATGGTGTTTTTTCTTTATCTTTTTTTCGGAGACAAATTTTGATGCACTCAACGTTATGCAAAAATGTCATTAAATCATTCTATGGATCTAAAATCTCCCGTAGATGGTACATTTAGTGTTTATTTTTCTCTCTATGCAGTAGTTTTTCCAAGCATGAGAAAAAACTTCCGTAGAAGCTGAATAAAAACGGTGAAATGTCCCGTAAACTTGAAAGTCTATTTCATTAATTCGATTTTAGTTATTTAGTCATAAAGCCAAAAGTAATATTGGTAAAAATATATAGTTTATTTATTATACACAATATATTGTTTCTAACTTGATGAAAAATCAAAAAATTACCATTTTGAAAGTTTCTTTTAACTATTTTGTATTGAATATTGCTAATTTCATAAGATTTTACTCATTTACTCATATTACAATGGTGAAAAAAGTCTTCACTAAAATTAACACAGCATTTTTTTTTTCAAGCGTTCAACTAAATTCGTATACTATTTTCATGAAATCGACATTTTTTAAAAGCATTTTGAATTTAAATGTTTCTAAAAAATAATTGATCAATCCAAAAATTATCGAAATTTTGATTCGGATAAAACCACACGTTTTGAATAATTGAGTGAAAAAAAATTTCTTTTTTATACATACACATTTTTTGTTATGGTTTTGATAAACGAAGACCTAATAACAATGAGACTAAAAATCCGAATATAGTTCACATCATGGATATTCTTCAGACAAGATAATAAGAGGGGAGGCAGTATTGCGTTTTAAAGAAACAAAAAATCATATCTAAAACAAAATGATTTCGGTTAATTTCATTATTTGTTGTTGTCTAATGTCTGATTAAATGAATTAAATACTTTTTTTTTAACTATTTAGGAAACAGCCATGATAAAGTATCAACCCAAAATAAAATATGACAATGTCAATATTTGAATGTATGTGTTTTTAGTTTTTACCAATACATAAATATCCTGATTGAATTATAGTCAATTAATAGGTGTAATTATATTATATTTACACGATATAACATAAAAAGAAATGAATTCCCCGTGATATGAAATTTTCATGGTAGATGATATTGTGTACGTACAACCCAAATTATTTGTCTATACGCCGTAAATAAAGCTGTGTAAATTCGTTTTAAATTTGACAAGCCCAGAAACTAGAAATGAGCAATCTGTTAACACTTGGTATGTTTAAAAGTATCATGAAACTTAATTTTTAAATGTATGGAAATTTGATTAAAAGAAGAAAAATATGGGTCGTTTTCACGAATAATGAAATCGATTTTGATTATTCTATTATTATAACCCCAAATTCGTTTAACATTTGAAAATATTACCAATCATTTTATTTTTGTGTTTTTGCATTCACCAAAAAAAAAAAATAATACAGTTAATAACTAACAAATGATATCCGTTTAATATTGTTTTCCATATGTGAACAATTAAACCTTGAATAATATTAGACTACGGGGTTTTACAGACTGTTTTTTGTATGAAACATTTATTATTTTTCCTGTTATTTCCTAAACATAGAAAAACTTTTGAGAATAGAGAATAACTACTAATTTTTATTTTCTGAAGAAATCAAATTTCAAAGTGAAAATCGTTTGATGTATAGTAATTATTAAAATACACACATAATCAGTTTACGAAAATCAGATCTTGGAAGTAATCTCTCCTTCATCTGTCACTGTAAAAATATCGTAGAACGTCAGGGTCATGGATAACAAGTGAATCTTTGGCGTCTGTCCGTATTTTCAATCTGTTTCCATTGGCGTTGATTTTTTAACAGCCCCATATCGTGATATGACAATTAAAACCCCTGATTATGATTTTTTTTTAAGATGACAGACTTTGTAGGGGACTTTAAAATAAAATAAAATTTAATTGCCTTGTTTGAAACCATGCATGAAAATACAAATTGATATCTGTGACAATAATAAACATGATATTTTCTACGAGATGTCTTACATTTTTGATATTTGGACGTAAAAATATAATACTACTTTACAATACCAACTATACAAATCTGGAAAACTGTTAATTGCGGTTTTTTTTTTGTTTTGTACACATAAAATACATTTTACTTTGAACATTATGATGGCAAAATATTTTCATTGGTATTGGGATTCAAAATTGTGTAATGTTTTAGAACATGATTATGTATCAAATTGAACAATTGAGAATAATATACATCTCCGAGTGAGTTGATTCTGAGATCTGAATTCAATAATTTTAGGTGTATGGTATTATTACATTACAGGTAAAATCTCATTCGATTTTAATCAATAAATCTAAACCTAAAATTCTTTTTGCGTGTAAATCAATCACATTAGATATCATTTTATACGAAGTTTAGTTACTAAGTATGGTGAAACCTTCCTTAACGGATACCTCTAACTAGCGGACACCTCCAAATAGTGGACGTTTATTATGAGAACGGGGACTTGTTCCCCTTTTTTATTTTTCCCTCTGAATAGAGGATACCTCTAAATAATGGAGAATATATTTTCGACAACCATGATGGTTATCCGGTATGCAGAGATTTCACTGGATATTTATTTAAATAGATTAACTCTCTCTCAGCCTTATAAATAAATCAATGGAGTGAGACGTAAAATAATGTATGATACATTTCAACTTAAGTATCTAAAAATAAAAACAAATCTGTTTCACAAAGATATATTAAAATATGTTTTTTTTTTAGTGATAATACGTAATCAGTTGATTGCATTGCATGAAATATACAAACAAATATTACATGAATCAAAACTTTCATTTATGTTTAGTTGTGTAAAAAAAGTAAAATAGGCGTTAAACTGAATTTCAGATCAGTAATAATAATATCGTAAAGGAAAATACTTTTAGCAAAACACAGTTAGTAAAGTTTTATACATTTTTAGTTTATCTATTCAAATTTGTTCAAATACAAAAAATATGTTTCGTTACAGATTGCACATTAAATTACGCATTAGGTACACATAACATTGTCTAACAGAACTCTCCGTCAACATTAATTTAATACGTACTTTATATTTTGTTCAAATAAATTAAATATCAAAACGATGTTCAAACTAATTGCCAATAAATTAATTAATTTGAAAATATTTTTCATATACTATGCCTAACTTTTTCACCGAAATTTTCACGACAAAAAAGAAGAGACATCAAGCAAAATAATTCTGTTTTTTGTCAAACTCTTATATATAATCTTAAAAATATTTTTATACGCTGGGCACAAAATAAGATATTGCTTGAAAAATGGTGTCCTAGATTTAATTTGCTTTATGATCTTGAAGTCTCATTTTGACTAATGCAATTTTCAAAATAAAAACTATTTTACCGTATTTTAATATTACAATCAGAATCAGAGTTTAGATTATGTTACCTACTTAGGCTGTAATCATGGGTTAACTGTTTTAGGACCATTATTTAATTTTTTTTTATTGTTATTATTACTTTTTTTTTTTTAACTATTGGTTTAATAATGATGATTTTTTTTTCATTTTGACACTTTTTGAGTGGTTCATTTTTCCCGAGGTATATGTAAAAAACTCGTTAAATTAGAAACCAGCCTTCTCGATAGTTTTTAAGCTATTGCATAGCTTTAACCGCAGGTCTGGTGTAGTGACTGAAAAAAAATTGTTCGTAACGAAAAACCGTGACCACTACCTGTTGAATCCCGTAATCCCCCTCTCTGTCTACCGCACGGCGAACCGTATTGTCATACCAACAAAACAAACACATTTTATGAGAAAAAAAACTTATGTTTCATATTTTAGTTATCATAGGACTATATATATATCGTTTTCATTGTAAAATATATCAAACATAAAATAAAAAAAATAAAAAATTGAAAATTGACTTTTACTGAGCTAAATATAGAACTTAGTTAATACTTCATTTTTCAAAAGTTTTAATTTGATAAACATTTAAATTCTTGATTCTAACATGAACGTTAAGCGTACTCAATAGAACTGGTTGATTGAGTTTAAAAGGAGGCTCCCACTTTTTTATCTGGGTCCTTTAATCTGTAATTCCAAATATGCTAAACGTTTACGAATAAAACTAAATCATACACTAAAATATAACTCAAAAGGTACATTATGTAAACTGAATGTTTATTGATAGTGAATAATTCAGATTATTAATGCAATATTTTTTGTTTTTAAGTTTAAATGACATATTTTAAATTTACCTTTCGCGTGCTCTTGGATGATTAAGTTCGTCAGTAACATCATCGAAGTCGATAACGACATCTAAGGTGTTCTCAATGGATAGACGAGCAAGTGAATTTAAATTTTCTTAACCAGTTGTAGACCTCCACCAAGTTTTTAACGAAATCTCAATCTACTAAAAGATCTATCTATTTTTGCACGGTTACTGAAATAGCAAAAACAGACAATGACAATACACTCCCGAATACTGTTTGTACATTTTTTTCCGTTAATGGAATTTAAAAGTACAATTTTAAACAGGTAGCGTTTCGTTACTTCCATGCAACGTCAAACAATAAATAGTTTTGAATTTAACATTTCATATCAATATTTTTCGTATCGCTGAAAGTCATACAAAGTAATATAAAGTGTTTAAATATCAAAAAATCGTAACTTGATTCAATTTCGAATTTCCAATTAGTTGGGCCCCAAATTAACTGGACCATTATATTACGGGACCAAATACCCTCTTCGGTAAACAAGTATTATTTTTACAATATAATTATTTAATTTTAAAATGTATTTAACTAATCGTTTTACTACATAAAACAATAGTTGTATGATATACAGCATCTGTGCAACAATGGTTTAATCCTGGAATTTTGGAAAATACAAAACACATTCATATGTATGTGTATTTTGGATATTACTTAACAACTTGTGGTTTTATGTATAAACGTATGAACACGACCTTTAAATTGGCCCAATATTGTAAGTTTTTGTATGGATATAAACATTTTATAAACATGATAATGTATCGGTGTCCCAGGATTTTGATACCGTCAAATATTTTTACCCCCCCCCCCCCCGGTAAAAATATCCTAGTATAATTTTACCGGGGGTAAAAAAATCCTAGTATAATTTTACCGGGGGTAAAAAAATCCTAGGATATTTATACCCCCCGGTAAAATTTAACAGGGGGTAAAATTAACCTAGGTTATTTTTACCCCCGGTAAAAATATCCTAGGATATTTATACCCCCCGGTAAAATTGTAAGCTACGGGGGTAAAAATATCCTGGGTTCCAATACACTATGAATTATACATTAAAACATGCGAAAATATTACTTAGGATATTTATACCTCCCTAGTGACGAAATAAGACAGGGGGGTAAAAATATCCTGGGTTCCTATAAACTATGAATTATACATTAAAACATGCGAAAATATGACTTAGGATATTTATACCTCCCTAGTGAAGTAATAAGACAGGGGGGTAAAAATATCCTGGGTACTTATACACTATGAATTATACATTTTTACAAATAAAAAATTTCTTAGGATATTTATACCTCTCTAGTTAAACCATTTGTCGGAGGGGGTAAAAATATCCTGGGTACTTATATACTATGAATCATACATTAAAACATGCGAAAATATTACTTAGGATAATTATACCTCCCTAGTGAAGTAATAAGACAGGGGGGTAAAAATATCCTGGGTTCCTATATACTATGAATTATACATTAAAACGTGCGAAAATATTACTTAGGATATTTATACCTCCCTAGTGAAGAAATAAGACAGGGGGGTAAAAATATCCTGGGTACCTATATACTATGAATTATACATTTTTACATATGAAAAATTTCTTAGGATATTTATACCTCCCTAGTTAAACCATTTGTCGGAGGGGGTAAAAATATCCTGGGTACTTTTATACTATGAATTATACATTAAAACATGCGAAAATATTACTTAGGATAATTATACCTCCCTAGTGAAGTAATAAGACAGGGGGGTAAAAATATCCTAGGTACCTATATACTATGAATTATACATTAAAACATGCGAAAATATGACTTAGGATATTTATACCTCCCTAGTGAAGTAATAAGACAGGGGGGTAAAAATATCCTGGGTACCTATATACTATGAATTATACATTTTTACATATAAAAAATTTCTTAGGATATTTATACCTCCCTAGTTAAACCATTTGTCGGAGGGGGTAAAAATATCCTGGGTACTTTTATACTATGAATTATACATTAAAACATGCGAAATTATTACTTAGGATAATTATACCTCCCTAGTGAAGTAATAAGACAGGGGGGTAAAAATATCCTGGGTACTTATATACTATGAATTATACATTAAAACATACGAAAATATGACTTAGGATATTTATACCTCCCTAGTGAAGTAATAAGACAGGGGGGTAAAAATATCCTGGGTACTTATACACTATGAATTATACATTTTTACAAATAAAAAATTTCTTAGGATATTTATACCTCCCTAGTTAAACCATTTGTCGGAGGGGGTAAAAATATCCTGGGTACTTATATACTATGAATCATACATTAAAACATGCGAAAATATTACTTAGGATAATTATACCTCCCTAGTGAAGTAATAAGACAGGGGGGTTAAAATATCCTAGGTACCTATATACTATGAATTATACATTTTTAATAATAAGTTATAATTACTAACCAGGTAATTATGACATACTCGCAACGATTATAAAAACAATGGTAAGTACACTATAAGGCAATTATAAAAATCTATTTAAACTATAATTCATAGTATAAAGGTACTCAGGATATTTTTACCCTCCTGTCTTATTACTTCACTAGGGAGGTATAAATTTCCTAAGACATTTTTTATACACACAGTCGTCTATCAGCAGTTGATGAGTGCACACGTTCCTTTATCGCTTTTATCATCGGTGTCTCTAAATTAAAATGGTTTCTTGTTCTGTTTGTTCCATAGCTATTAAACGGGGTCAATCCCAAACTATAAATTGTAAAAATTGTGGAAATATTTTTCACTTACAATGTGTTTCATTAAATCAAGGTGATGTAGATTTTCTTACAAGTACCAACAAACTATGGACATGTCATGATTGTTTAAAATCTATGAAAATTCTTAAACAATCAGATTCTACCGATTGTATAACTCCGGCACTACCACAAAACCTAACTGAATCAACTGATTTAAAATTAATAATCAAGCATTTGGATGCCATTCGTGATGAGCAGTCAAAGCTTATTGATTTAGTTAATGAACAAAGTAAGAAACTTGATTTATTTGAAATGAAGTTTACACAAGTTTGCTCAGAATTATCAGAATTAAAAGAAGAAAACAAATTACTTAAAAATAATTTTAGTCTGTTGGCTGACCGTGTAAATTCCATTGAAGCTAATAAATTGAATTCAAATGATTCAATTTCTAATGATGACACATTTTCAGAATTTATAGACCGTCAATCTCGATCTAAAAATATTATTATTTTTAACGTTCGTGAACCAGTCGATAATAATTCTAATAATTCTGATGATTCAACTGTTAAATTAATTTTAAGTAATATCGGTGTTGATATCAAACCAGTTACTGTACAACGCTTAGGCAAGCCCAGTAACAAAAGTCGTCCGATAAAAGTCATGCTACCTTCTATCTCTGATGTATATAAAGTTCTTGGTTCTGCACGACAACTTAAATCGAATCAAATATTTAACGATGCCAAAATAACAAGTGATAAAACACCAAAACAGCGTCAACACTTCAAAGACCTACGAGTTCAACTTAATAATCGTCTCTCTAATGGTGAGAAAAATTTGACAATCAAATACTTTAAAGGCTGTCCTTCTATCGTCTCCACTTCACTTCAAAAAAACTAATTAAGAATTCTGAGCTGTCAATATACTACCAAAATGTCAGAAGTTTAGTTTCTAAAATTGATAAACTCATTTCTATAATTAATACTACCTTTTTTGATATTATTGCATTCACTGAAACGTGGCTTTCTAATAATATTTCTAATTCTGAGCTTAACTTTAATAACTACATAATTTATAGATATGATAGATCTGTATCAAATAGTACTTGTACCATAGGTGGTGGTGTTTTAATTGCAGTTAATTCTAATTTAAAAAGTAAAATATTACATATATCTATTAACAGTGTTGAACATGTATTTGTTCAACTGCAGTTAGGCTCGTCTACTTATATACTTTGCTGTGTTTATATTCCACCGCGTTCAAATCTCATTATGTATGAAAATTTTTTTTTTGCTCTGGATGAACTTTATCAGAGAAATCTTGATGCTAAAATTATTGTTTTTGGTGATTTTAATTTACCGTTATTATCTTGGACAAATACTACCTTGCCTGTTAATTGTCATTCACATATAGATTCATATTTCATTAGTATGTTATCTTATTTTAATTTAAACCAATTTAATTATGTTCGTAATTATAATAATGTTACTTTAGATTTAGTTTTATCAAATGTTTATGTTCATGTCTCTAATGACCCTGACCCATTATTGCCTATTGATAAGCACCACCCAGCGTTAAATGTATTAATAAACTGTAATCAATTTAATCTTCCACCTGTGTCTGAAACATATTATGATTTTAAAAACTGTAATTATCTTAACATTATTAATTACTTAGGTGACTCGTTTTCTAACCATGATTTTAATTCTACTGATGTTAATATGTTAACTAATCAGTTATATTCAATCCTCTATAAAGCAGTTGATATATTTGTCCCAATTAAAAATATATCTCTTAATTCTTTCCCTAGTTGATATTCTAGCAAACTTAAGTTATTGATTAAAGAAAAAAAAATTGCTCATCTAGTTTATAAACAAACTAATAATATTAATGATTATAACAATTTTTCTCAATTACGAGCTAAATGTAAAAGTCTAGCAAAGTTTGACTACAATAATTATATTATTAAATCTCAATCATCTATTAAAGATAACCCGAAGCAATTTTGGAAGTTTGTAAATAATCGTAGAGATAAAAATGCCTTACCTAAAATTCTCACTTTTGATTCTGTTTCTGCGGATAATGAACAAGATATTGTTAACCTTTTTGCATCTTATTTTGCTAAAGCATACTGTGATCCTAATAATTCTACTCATAATAATTATACTAACAAAAACTTAAATGAAAATATTAATAATTCTACCTTCTTATTTAATCAACTAACTTTTACTGAAATTGATGTTTTAAAATTAATCTCCACTCTACCTCTTATATCAAGTAGTGGACCAGATGGCATACCTCCTATTTTCCTATATAATTGCAGGTTCATTTTAACACCAATTCTAACATATATTTTTAATACCTCACTTAATAATGGTTCTTTTCCTGAATTTTGGAAAACCTCATTTGTTTCTCCATGCTTTAAAAAGAATGACCCTTCAATAATTTCAAATTATCGTCCTATTTCTAAACTATCTGCTATTCCTAAAGTATTTTCTTATTTAATTTCAACTAAACTAACAAATCACTGTTCCTCTCATCTTTTCAATAATCAACATGGTTTTATATCTAAACGATCAACATGTACAAATTGATCTTTAGTTAAAAATGTAATATTAAATTCATTTGCCTCTAATGCACAGACAGATATCATTTATACAGATTTCTCTAAAGCATTTGATCGAGTTAATCTTGAAATATTGTTTGGTAAATTACAAAATTTTGGATTTTCCAATTCTTTGCTCTCCTGGTTTCGCTCCTTTCTATCAGATCGTTTTCAAATTGTTAAACATCTGAATTTCTATTCTCCCAAATTTAATGTACCGTCTGGAGTTCCCCAAGGCGATCACTTATCAACTCTCCTTTTTAATATTTTTATAAATGATTTACCAAACGTTATAACAAAATCTGAAATTTTTTTATTTGCTGATGATACTAAACTTCTCAAAATAATAAAAACGTATCAAGATGCTTTAGATTTACAAACTGATTTTAACAATTTGCAAAATTGGTGTATTGAAAATAATCTTTTCCTAAACAGTGATAAATGTAAAATTTTACGCTTTAATTTAATCAAAAATCCAATAATATTTAATTATTCTTTATCAAATTTTTATCTTGAACTGGTCTCTAATTTTAATGATCTCGGGATTATCTTCGATTCTAAATTAAATTTTTCAAACCATACAGAATTAATTAAAAATAAAGCAATGCGTATGCTTGGTTTTATTAAACGATCATGTAAAGATTTCCGTGATCTTTTTGTGCTAAAAATTTTATATTGTTCTCTAGTTCGTTCAAACCTAGAATACTGCCCATTAATTTGGATTAATAATACACAGAAACAAAATGAAAGTATTGAGTCTATACAAAATAACTTTTTAAGATTTATGTCTTTTAAATGTAATATATTGAGGCCTAACAATGGTTCATATGATAATATTCTAAACTATTTAAACCTTATTCCCCTTAAAGATAGGCGTTTACAGTTGCTCTCTAATTTCTTACAAAGATTAATCTCTGGCGAGTATGATTGTCCCGATCTACTTTGTTTAATCAATTTTAAAATTAATTCCTTTAATTCTAGAAATCCTATATCTTTTTATCCTAATTATTCCGATAAGAATTATATGCTTAACTCTCCTGCTAACCTTCTAATGACTGCTGGTAATACTTATACTTTTGACTACATTTAGTTTTGTTTTAGTTGTCTTACTCTTGTTATACCTTTATATTGTATTAATTTAGTTATTTATATCTTATCAAATATGCCTATAATTATTGTTGTATATTTTACTTAGTGTACCATATTAATTTTATTTTAATGTATCTTATTACTGTTTTTGTAAACTATATTGTATAAGGACATTGTCCGTTTAATTCAAATAAATAAATAAATAAATAAATAAATAAATAAATTCATAGTATATAGGTACCCAGGATATTTTTACCCCCCTGTCTTATTACTTCACTAGGGAGGTATAAATATCCTAAATAATATTTTCGCATGTTTTAATGCATAATTCATAGTATATAGGAACCCAGGATATTTTTACCCCCCTGTCTTATTACTTCACTAGGGAGGTACAATTATCCTAAGTAATATTTTCGCATGTTTTAATGTATAATTCATAGTATATAGGAACCCAGGATATTTTTACCCCCCTAGCTTACAATTTTACCGGGGGTATAAATATCCTAGGATATTTTTACCGGGGGTATAAATATCCTAGGATATTTTTACCGGGGGTATAAATATCCTAGGATATTTTTACCGGGGGTAAAAATAACCTAGGTTAATTTTACCCCCTGTTAAATTTTACCGCGGGGTATAAATATCCTAGGATTTTTTTACCCCCGGTAAAATTATACCAGGATTTGTTTACCCCCGGTAAAATTATACTAGGATATTTTTACCGGGGGGGGGGGGGGGGGGTAAAAATATCCGGGGGTAAAAATAGCCTGTTACACCGGAATCTACATATTATAGAACATTTATTTTTTCGTAGTTTTTGATTTTTTACTAATTAACGATAAAATTTACGAAGAAGTCGAAAATGACGAAACTTGTTGGTTATGTTGTGGTTATGTGTGATTACATTTGATAATTCATCTCTTGATAATAATTACGTTGTATTTGAACTTTGATGTTCGAACATAAACAAATTGTGAACAGTAAACATGAAATTTGTGAGTTTGTGACTGTTAAGAATACATTTTTCTAATATTCATAATTATTAATACATGATACTATAATAAAATTATGAAGTGTATTGTTGTTGATTGCACGTCTGGTTATTCGAGTAATCACGAAAAAGTTTCACAGTTTTGCGTACCTAAAGACGCAGAGCTTAGGGGAAAATGGGAAAGAGCGATACCTCGGAAAGATTTTACACTTACGGAAAGACATTATGTGTGTGTTAAGCATTTTAAAGAAGAAGACATTATTAGATTTTGGCAGTCAGGTGAAATAAAAGTAAGTTATTATACTAAATATTATTTCAAATTTTTTCTCAATAAGGTACCTGTACAAGTATAAATTAGGTAGGTATCTATTAAAACTTACCTTAAGTTAAAACAAATATAAAATACCTATATTTTATGTTATTTTTTCTGTGTAATATATGAATTGTTAATTTTTTAATAAGTGATACATAATAATATATATAATTTATATATTAATATGTATCAATAAAAGGTATACATAATTTAATACATATAATTTTAATAAGGATATGTCCAAATGTATACAACAAAAATTGGGTAGGTAGTAGGTACATGTTACACTAAAATTATAGTTTTTTTTGTCATTACTAATAACTTATTTGTGTTTAAAATGAAAAAGTATAAAATATTTTTGTTCACAGATTCCATATAAAAAAATTAAACTGAAAGAAGGTGCCATTCCATCAATTTTCCCAGGTCCTGCTTATTTATCTAACACAAAAACAAAAAGAAAACTACCATTTTCCAGACAAAATAATATTTTGACAAAAAAAAGTAATCGTTCTCAATTTGAAACTGATGGTGATAAAATTATAAACACCGATAATCACATAACTTCACACTCATCAATAAAAAATAATTTGTATGACCAAGTGACTAGTTTTGAAAATGTATCATCAATCATACAGTGGCCCCAAACTTCACCAGCATGTAAAAATGTTTTGGGTGAAAAAAGTATTTGTTTTGTATAATTTTGTTCTGGACCTTCTTTTCCTATAGTTGAAAAATCTGTAAAAGTAAGTGAATCTGGAGCAATTTGTTTGGAATTTTCGGTCAAGAAATTAATAGTAGTGTGTTAGGTATTACTCCAAGTAACGATATTTATGAATTAGCTAATAACATAAACAAATTTGAACAGTTAAAAGTGTGTCATGGTGGACCGAGTGCACTAGAATTTACCAATTTTAATAGAAACTTGTGTAGTGTATCTTCAACTGGACAATTGAAGCATAATAAATGTTTAATAAAGTAATAATTGTTCAAACTGTGGAAGATGTAGAAGAATGAAAAATTTGTTAATTAAACAAAAACAAAGACAGGAAACAGGAAATCAACTATGTCATTTTTCACCAACAAAGAAAATTATTGTCGACAAACTACGAAGGACCAAAGTGAACTTGCAAAAGAGATATAATCGAGCCAAAACAAAAATTACTAATTTGAAATTAAAATTAAGTAAAATTCAAATTGATATGGCATAGATGAGTGATGAATGTATTGAAAATAAAATAAACCAGTGTGAAAATATGAATGAATAACCTCTAACCGTGCATACGACCATATAAATTATAATATCAGATACATCGGCACATGGCACATGTTCATTACTATTTACATTTTACTAATTTACTTATTTCACGAGTTATTTCATGAAGTTGAAAGTTGTGACTCGCAATTTATAATACGCCAAATACTGAAGAACCTAATCCCAGTAAAAATACCACTTTTACAACTATGGTAGTTATAAGAATTTAGACGAGATTGAAGGGTTTAACGATTTGGGAACATTAGGACGAACTAATAAATTTGGTTCTCAAGCATTAGTCTTCATGGTACGTGGCATTTATTATAATTGGAAATTTCCTCTGTGTTATTTTTTTACCGGTAGTGGTATAAAAGGAGATGACTTAATAACTATATTGCGTCAAAGAAATTGTAAATCTTAATTTATTACCGACTTGCATTATTTGTGATCAGGGTACTCAAAATCAACGTATGTTTAAACTTCTTGGAAGAACAGATGAAGGACCAACTACTATAATAAATGGCAAAAAATTGTTTCTTATTTATGATATACCACATTTAATGAAGAGCCTAAGAAACAATTTATTGAATGGAGATTTCGAAATTAGTGATAATAAAATTGTGTCGATATACGATATTAAAAATACGTACAGTATAGATTCAAAAAAAGCTGGAAGTGAGATGATGGTGGTACAAGTTCGTCCTTCGTCCCTTCGGTACTCGGACAAGATATTGGTGATGAATGTATTAAGTTTTAAAGAAATGATGACTCATTTCTTTAGTATAAAACGATTCTGAGCAAAGCTTCAATGTAATTTAATATATTATTATTTAAATACTGTTTACGTATTTTACGGTTATTTGTATAATTTTTGGTGAGTTTTTTTGTAGTTAAACCCTCATAAAATATTCAATTAGATATAACTCATTTAAACTTCAATTGTTATAACAATTGTAACTCATTAGAAATTTTCTGTCACCAAAAGATTCGAAAAATGTTTTTATATCTATGTTCCAAGTTTTATTGTGATCAGATACACCAAAAAAGTTTTAAACAGATTTTAAGAAAAAAATTAACGTAAAAACAGCCAATATTTTCGTATACGAATTTATATTAACTTATTAAAACATGTATTAAAAGAAATTCTGACTAACGATATTCAAATTTTTTTTTAGAATATTTAAGAAAGTAAAGTTATTTAAGTAAGGTCATTTTAATATTTCAGAGCTTTTTAACAAATATTAAAAATGTTATAAGATACTAATTTTCAATCGAACAATCAAAATAAATTTTAAAAACAATCGTATAATAATTTATTAAAGTGTGTATAAAAAAAAATCCTGAGTCACGATTTTTGAATTTTTGTTAGGATGATTAGGTAGGTATATAAGTAAGGTCATATTAAATTTTCAGAACTTTTTGTCAAATATTTAAAATTATATTACATAAAAACTTTCAAACAATTTGGTAAATTAAAAGTTCTATATTTAAGTCAAAAGTGCTTTAATTGTTCTGAAAATGTTGTCCAATCTAAAAAAGTATGTATTTGATATTGGATAAAATTTTCAAGTTTCTAGCTTCAATACATTTCGATTTATGACTAA
The DNA here is from genome assembly GCA_027580255.1 of Therioaphis trifolii. NCBI lineage: Eukaryota > Metazoa > Arthropoda > Insecta > Hemiptera > Aphididae > Therioaphis > Therioaphis trifolii. Next base: position 6,469,331 of record CM050404.1, read on the forward strand.
ATACCTAAAATCTAAACAGTGAAAATCTCGTTTACGGCGGATTTTTACCGATTTTACCGTTTTTACTCAGTTTTTCGATCGTTATTTTTGATTACTGGAAAAACTATGGAGATTTTGGAAAAATGACCTCTCTAAAGTACCATCTCAGTTCAATTTCGAATCTAAAAAGTTGCTGGACGAAACTTTTGGACAAGGATTTCTATACGAAAAAGTGTTTACAGAAAAAAAAAAAAAGAAAAAAAAAAAAAAAAAAAGAAAAAAAAAAAAAAAATAAACATCATTGTAAAACCATAAGATCCTTCGCTTCACTCAGAATCTAAAAAAAATAAATAAACATCATTGTAAAACCATAAGATCCTTCGCTTCACTCAGAATCTAAAATATAGCTCGAGCAATGGTAAAGATTACACCAACTCATTTAGCACCTAATCCATTTCAGAAAATAAATTGCAAATTGGCGATTCAATTATTTAGTCATTCAGTTTCCACAGCAATAAAAACCTGTATTGCCACCGGAGAACTGAAATCATACACTGCTTGCTTTATCGATATTTTGAATAACATGTTTGACTCAGCGAAGAGTAAGAATCTGTATGATTCAAACCCTAATAGAAGACCAATGTGTGACCGAAACCCGCAAGTAATAGAGAATTTGCATATCGCTCATACTATGTTTAAAAATGCTCGGAAAATATGTCATAAAACAAAAAAAATTAGCACTCCACCATGTTTTGTGGGCGTTCTGTGGACAACTACTGCTATTCGTCAGATGTATGAGTCCGAAAAATTGGAGATTATGAACTTAAACCCAAATCAAGAATATTTCCCTATGACTAACCGACTGACACAAGATGCACTAGAATATTTATTTTCGATAATGCGTCAAAAAAATGGGTAAGCATAGTTACTTTTGTTACGATAAGTTGGTAATTTATTTTATAATTTATAACAAATCCGATAATGCTCTAGGATAAATTTTTTCTGCATATTTATTTATTTTACTTTAATATTAAAATATATTTATTAGGTATAACAGGAATCCAACAGCTCGAATATTTAGATGTTGTTTCGGACATATATGCTTTTATAGTAATAGTTTAATGCGATGTGGTTCAAGTTGTGGCAACTGCGAAACCGACGATGGCGAGTTTATGACTGTTGACGTTCTAAAAGATATTGCTGTTGAGAATAATACTGAAGAATTGACGATTTCACCGACAGACAATAAAAATTGTAATGAAACGGATTCTGATTCCAGCAGTTCGTCGACTTCAAATTGTAGCCCATTGACCAAAATGAATAAATTATCACTAGAAACATGCTCAGTAACTTATTTTTCTGGATATCTAGCAAAAAACTGTTTGGATAAATTTGTTTGTAGTGATTGCGAATTAAATTTGACATTAAGCAAAACAAATTTAAATGATGAGTCTCTTCGATTATTAATGTATAAAACATTTGATCACGTTGACCCTATTCAAGGACTTAAGGCTCCGTCAAATCAGCTTTTAGAAATAGTCAAAATTTGTTTAGACGATTTTGAAAAAAAATTCCCAAAAATCAATAGCTCTAAAGCAATTATATCTAAACTGAAGGGAAAGGCCAATGAAACAATTGATAAACACTTCCCCAACATTCGAAATTCAGAATGCCTTAACCACTACATCTATATAATCGAATTATTATTTAGAACAAAATTATATAAGGAATGTAAGCGGGAGAACGCGAAATTTGGAAGAAGAACTGTCCAAAATGCAGCCAAGTTACGTGTTCTACAAAATAAATAAATAGTTTTATAATATAATAAAAATGTACAGTTAATTTTTGTAATACTTTTTTTTACAATTCATTTTTGTATTTAATAAAATAATAAAAAGGTAATAAAAGTTTAAAGCCCGATTCACACTAGTCAGACACGTACCGACAGACACCGTACCGTACCGTTCCGGAAAATATTTTAATATTTGTTTAAATACAGTAATTCACATTTAAACGTTTCCGTTCCGTTCATACACGTAGGTAGCGAACCGACAGAGTCCGTCCGGCATTCCGCGCGAGAATGTTTTGTCGGAACGGAACGTGTCTGATCCGGTCTGAACAGGTCTGTATGATAAGTGTGAATGAACAATGAACAACAGACATATTCTATCCGTCTGAGTATGGTAACAATGACGGTCGTTACGTATATTCGATCGGTATGGTACAGTGTCTGTCGGTACGTGTCTGAACAGTATGAATTGACCATGCCTGTATCGGAACGGTACGGTACGGTGTCTGTCGGAACGTGTCTGACTAGTGTGAATCATCAAATAAAAAGTAAAATAAGTATTCATTATTTGGTGTATGATCGGGGGCGGATAGGCTAAATTAATATTACCGCGCAATGTAAGGAGGAAAGAGGGCCAAAAAAAAAAAAAAATAATGAAACAAATTTTCACCATGCAAATGTAATAAATTTTTATATTTATAAATGTTATCAGTGTTATCACTAATCAATTTTAAATATGATGGTAAAAAGTTCAGATCATGTATTTATAAATATTCATTTTTGTAAAAATTATAAATAAAAAATTCAAATTATAAAATTTTACGTTTTTATTATACCTGTGTACACTATATGTCAGAATTTATCAACTACAAAGTCTTAAATTGTAATGCTTAATACTATTCAATATTGAAGCACTTTTTTGAGGAGATCACTTTTGGTTGAAATTGCGTTTATTATGTCATTATTATCGAGATCTATTTGAATTTCATTTTAACCTAACCAAGAGTTTAATTGCAGACCACCGAAAAACCGTTCGGTGATAAATCTATTGAAATCCATAGATAATAGCTTATAATCAATGGTATTACGTTCTATTATCGATATTTTTAGTAGGTATTTAGCTTAATTTTCATTATCTACGAGTATAAAATTATTATTTATTATTTATAATAAGTTACAAAATATTAGTTCGGCCCGTGTGGCTGTGCACGTTTAAAAGTATTGAGTAGCTACTATATCGGACTCTGTAATTATAATAGTGTATAATGTATAAAATAAAACATACAGAGAGGAGGGCCTACCGGGATTTGCCCGGTATCCCGGTGGGCCTATCCGCCCCTGTGTATGATGTAACATCAATTTCAATTATTTAATTTGTAACTGGCAAAAAGATAATGACTGCGATAAGAAACAAAATGCGTAGGTACCGCACCGACGCCGCGCTGAAAACCTGTATACTCTCACCTGTATCATATAATTATATGTGTTGTGTTTACTGGGTATCTTGTGTAGATCTACCTTGGCCTTGGCGTAGTCATTCTTTTATTGGTATACAATCAATGATAATAGTGCGTTATCACAAATATATATTTTATATATATATAAACACGGAATAATTTCATATTATTAGTAGTTATGCCAATATATCTGTATTCGCGACGCTTTGTTTTAATACTTTATATGAGGTATTTGGTTTAATGTTTAGCAGTGTGCTTGGCGTTTTTACTTTTTGAGATTTTAGAGAAATTTTCTACTTTTTTTTACACACGGACGTGTTGAATATACAGTGATTTTATTCCGTATTCGTATAGATGTGTATAGATGGAAAACTCCGCCACCCTGGATACGGCCACATTGAGTCTTTCCACTCAGTCTAGGTCATTGATTGTGACAGTTAATGCTGTTTCCGCGGCCAACATCGATTCAAGGAAACATCGTACGACAAAGAGAATGTCCTACAAACCGCTCTGTTTGGCCCTTTCAAAACGATGCGACGACATACAAAAGGTGAACAATTTTGTCTGTTTTCTGTCTAGAGAACTGGCCGTTGTTTTGTTTTTATTACCTTTCATTGGAGACAATACACTCGTAATAGCAGTGGCGTATCCAGGGGGTGGGCTGAGGGGGCTATAGCCCCCCCCCCGAAATTTCAGAAAATCTTAAATTATTATTTATGAAATAATATAAAATACATGGGCACTATACGGCAGTACGGCATAGTATTACGTAATAGGTACGTTGTTTCCACAAAGACACAAAACGTGTATAATGTCATGCCTGTCAGTATCGATATTATCATAATTCACATTGTTATCATTCTTAAATAACGACTATCGTGAGAGCAAATTTTTACTATCATCGTAACTTAATTATAACACTTGCTTTTGTAACACCTTACCTTGTTGGCTTTTTATTTATTTAAGGTTTTACTATTTAATAAATTAATTCAATTAATTGTTGACGCACGATTTTAAAAATGAGTAATAAAAGACCAAAGCGTGTACAAGGTAACTTGGATAGCTTCTTCTGCAAAAAATCGAAAAATGAGTTAAAATCTGTAAGTACACTAAGAATTAAAATTATCTCATTCACAAATCAGATTATGTTTATAATAAAATTCAAATTTATAGGGATAGCTATAAACAGTTAATTTAATTTTTAAATTTAGCTAAGGTAAATTAAATTGGTCTGTGAAGGATTGAGATTTGAAACAAAAAATTATTTTCATAATCCATTAAAAATTGTATTTTAAAACATTAAAACTTATAAAATTATAAATAGTTTTTACTGGGTAAGTATTCAAAACATAAATGATTCTTACATTTAACTAATATAAAGCTTTTGCTTTTGCTTTAATCTGCAATGCTGCATGTTATATTAAGTTATAAACTATTCTGTAGAACTGTTAAATATTTTATTGCAAATATTATTTTAACAAATCTAAAAACATTATTACATTAAACTACTATTCTAGTAGCCAGTAGATATCTAATCAAATAATAATTTATATTATGTAAAATTAATGTAAATACTGAAAAAAAATATTCAAATAAAAAGTATTTAAATATATAATAATTATTTTTTAATTTTTTATTACACTATTGCTTTAGCGTTAACCACAATTTTGTTACTAATCAGCCCCCCCAAAAAAAAAATTCCTAGATACGCCACTGCGTAATAGACATTGTTTATCAATATATCATGGATAGGTACTTTTTAATTATCATTATTACTTGCTATGCAGCAGGTATACAATTTTACTTTACTTTTTAAAACGTAGTTGTTTGTGTTTTAGGATAACGAACGACTTGTACACAGAATTCATCAGGTTATTAAGCAGTTGAGACGAATGCGTGTAGAACGGAGGTATGATTATATTTAATATGTTATCATTTATCGTGTTCTTGTAAAATAAAATATGCTTATATATAAATATTTTTAGTTTTATCGTGGCTCGATTGGACAAGCATAGAGACCATTGGAGGGAAGTTGAATCACAAATAGATGTAGGTACTGAAATACCTTCAGTGGAATTAGATGAATTACTTTCAATAGAAGTAGATGACTTACTTTCAATGGAACTATACAACATAAAAGTAATATTATTAAAAAGACTTATGTTTAATAGTATTATTAATTAATAATATTACTTATTATTGAACTTATAGAAAAATAAAATAAGTAGGTATCAACCCTTAAGAGTTATTCTTCATTTTTATAAAAATTTTAGTTTTGTTGTTTATTTCTATTCTTCAATTTAAAATTAAGGAAATTTGTAGTAAATTGCATTTGTACTACCAAATCATGTAATTTGGGTTTTTAATGCAAAACACCATTATAAGTATGACAATTAATTCAATACTATTAATTTTACCAAATAGTTTATTAATTCATTAGTTCATCGTCTTGTTTAAGATAGTAGGTAAAATATGTACTACAAAGTATTTATTTATTATTATGAAAAAATATTTGTTTTTAGATTTAATTTTTTGAGTATTTAAATTAAAATTAAATCATAGGTATAAAGTGCGGTTATTTTAGGCATTATGCATTATACATTGTGTTTTAAATATGTATCTGAATTAATACATATTTCTATTTTTATCACTAGAATCAAGAGATTCCAGAAACACCAAATCAAGAAAAGAATTCAAACATGAAATCTACCGAAAAGAAAGATCCTATTTTACCAAAAAGACCAGCTGATCCATTTTTAGGTTGTATCATTTAAACTAAACAAGATCTTACCAATAAGGATTAGAAATTACATAAAATAATATGCCCAATAATGATGAAAAAATGTGTATCAAATAATATTATTATATTTTAATCAATATTCAAAATCATTATTTGATTTTAAGTTTACTTTTTTACCTTTTTACCATTAAACTATATTATATAGAGGTGCATACGTGTCAGGTAATGCTGGACAATACAGCAAGTTAAATACAAATGTTATTTATAGTATAGAATGATGAATGTTGAACATTAGTATATTCATTAACTCATTAATTTAACATTATCAACTTTGTATTTAACTTAAAATTAAGGTAGCCAAAAACTTGAAAATATAAATATCTTTTCAGGTATATTATTTAAAAATTATATTTTTGAGATTGATCACTTAAAATAAGTAAAACATCATGTTAAATACATTCATTTGTAGACTTAGGATTCTTAGTAATTTCATATTAATCGCAAAGTGAAATTTGAATACTAATTGATAAATATTAAATTATTTCAATAATATCTAAAATTTAAGCTTGACTGTGAAAAGTTAATATCTAAAAAAAATCAATTATTTCTTAAATATTGCAAAGTTTTTAAGAAAAAGATAGGATTTTGTTTATTATTAGATATTTTTTGCTAACAGTAATAATAGTATTGAAATATAAAATAATAGATGTCATTGCAGAAAAACATTTTCTTATTTAATTTATGTGAAAACTGTTGATTTAAAATCTATCACATACAAAATATATTCATAATCTTACTCATACAACTAGAAACTAGAAACTTCTTTTTAGTGACAAGTGCAATTTATCATTACTTGCTTAAAAGTTTTGTTTGATAATCAAAGCGTCAATTTCAATATTCTGTTATAAAGTATACAAATGAAAATGAAAGCTATTTTTATAAAAAATTTTATTTTCATCATAGGTAAGAGTGATTTAGATTACTGTGGATAGCTAAGATTATCATGACTATACATGTTTGGTAGAAATAGAAACATATATTTTGTTGGACAAATAAAAGATAATAATTTTAATGCTGGAAAATTTGAATGTACATAATATTGATTTAAATATTTTTGTACTTCAAACTGGTATTTATACTAAGTTTATTCAATTTGATTTCATATTTATTATAAGTATGAGCAATCTGAGTAAAAATATGCTGCAGTCAATTGTACACATTTAACAAATCTACAAATGCAGTACAAACTAATTATTTATCTATTTAATGAGAGACATGCTTTATTAATTTATACTTCTATTTTTACGATTGTATGAATAAACTTATCCGATACGATTGAACATTAGTACACATATCAGAAATATATTATTGTAATATAAAAGTGATATTTTTTATTTCTCGTAAGAATTTCCATTGTTTTAATTTGATTGCCATAAGATTTGGTGAATTTTTGAACTAGTTTTGTTTCAACTTTTGGCAAATGAATTCGATAAAAACAAAAAATGAAAATGAGAACACTATAATAGTACAATACTTAAGTGTTTATTTCCTAAGCATTGTAAACTATTTTTATCCAGGGTTCATGGAATACTAGAATCATCTGTTTTTCATTTGGTTTGAATGTCTTTCAATAAAGAAATTATATTTTGGTCATGTGATGTAACACATTAACTAAATAATACATTGTAAATGGCATACTCATGCCCGAAATATGCAGCTTAAAAAAACATTCTTTAGTATTGGTGTCAGACTTAAGAGTTGATAAAACTTCTAAAAGCCAATACATATGTCCTAGTAAGATATACACATAAATTCAATTTTTAAATTTATTATAAATTATAAAATAAAGTATGAAATTAATTTAATTGTTTTCTATTGTAAAACAATAAATACTTAATTGATGAAATTCTAAAAACAGATAAATTATGTAAGATATAATTATTGTACAAACATATTTGTCAAAAAATCATCTGTCCAATAACAACTTTTAGAGTTAAATCGTCAAAGTTTTCACCAAAATAGGACTTAACTAAAACACCACATGAGTCAAGAGGTCATTCCTTTATAAAATTCCTGAAAACAGACCACCAGTCAGATGTATTCAGCCATCCAGAGCCATAAGAAATTCACGTCACTCATCACATTTTATTTATTTTTTTAATGTGGAATTGTTTAATAAGTTTTATTTTAAGGTGTTTAATAAAAGTAACAAAACTTCCCCCAAAAGAACTTGTAATTATTTATTAGTCCTATTACAATGGTACAGCTGCTCATCTACCGTTGATAGTCATCTTTAATGTATATTATATTTTAATCATGTTTTTTTTTACAATGTATCGAATTAAAAAAAAATCAATAAATAATTTTTCAGTAAAATGATTTAAAGCAAAATTTCAGTGATTAATAATATACTGTTTACATATTTCTCCAGTTTGATTTTCGGTAGTCGGTGAAAATTTTCGGTTTTATCAAAGGTGAAAATGTACCGAATATTGGCAATAAATACACGTCTTGTATTTATGTAAAACCCAATATAAATAATAAAAAGAGTTATTATAATTTCATTTTATGACAAGTTTTTCTAACGAATGTTAAAAATATAAACCTTGTGATTCTTAAACATTTTTAATCCAATTTTTAACCGTTTAATGGCCATATTTGAGTAGAATTTTAATTTATTATACAACAAAATTTGAATAAAACATATTTTTTCATTATTTTTTATAGTCGTAATTATTTAATTTGTTTCTAGTTTTCGTGAAAGGTAACCACTATTTATAAAATCATATGAAAGAGAATAATTTTTTTTGACAAAATATGTACATTTGGGTTAGACGATCTGAAATGTTTATACAAGCTCCTTAATACATAGCCTCAGATCAAGGTGGATATACACGGTAAACCAGCTCAAAAAAATTAATGACTCATAAATAACTTCAGCTATTTTCACCACTAGAGTGCACTTTTATCAATTGGTGTCCCATATCACGGGCGTATAAACACTGGTTTATTGGTTTATACTCATTACTTGGTCTTAGAATGTTAAAAAAAACTATTGAAATACAAAGAACTATTTATAGCTAAATGTAATTTTATTTTATTATATCAAAGCTTATATCAGCAGGAAAATACTAAAATTAAAAATTATCAGTTGTCGTGTAGTAAAAAAATTAAATGAGTGGACTTTGTTTTTTAATCGCTTTTCAGCATTCTTTTTAGCATCAACATGTTTATTTTTTTGCTTACAAGCAAAAATTATTCTAGTATTAAAGTAAAATTTTGTTATGTGCTTAGTAAGTGGAAATTGATGTTCATCACAGCCAACTTTTGGATAACTGTGATTCTTTAATTCATCTAAAACTAAAAAAAAACAAACGAACTAATTAAATATCATGCTTATGCAGATTAATAAGGCAATTACTTACCTATAAATAGACAATAGGATAAAAAAAAACATTTTTTTAAATTTGTAGTTTAAAATAAATGTCTTACCTTCAAATAAAATAAGTTGTTGAAAATTATCTTTCTCTAGTGTTTTAACAATTGCATGTTCATAGGAATATATTAAAGCTAGTAAATTTTCTGATGGCATAAATAAATTACCTCGACTTCCTTGTAAAGTAAAGCAATCATGGTCTTCAAAATCTTCATATTTTACCAAATTTTTAAAACACTCTTCACAAGATTTTGCAATTGAAAATTTTTGTGCCTGTCTAACTACGTATCCCACAAAATAGGTGAGTGCAGAAGAATCAATTGAGTCATTTGAAATTTTATCTACGCATGGTTGTTGAAAATATGTGTGATCAGTTAATTCACTAAAATCTCTTGAATCTAATAATTCGTCCAATTTATTTTCAAATTTTAATTTTTCAATTTGTCCCGTGTTCGCTTTTATTTGTAATGGAGAATTCAAAACATCTCCTCCAGAAACGTTACTGCCTCTTGGAGGCTTAACTAATGAGTAAAACGACAACAACCTAAATACTTGAATAAAATGAAGTAGATCAAGATGTTGATTTTATCCACATGCATTACGCAAGTTTCCAAAGAGATGCTGCAACATTTTGTTAATAAACGTTTATACAACTTTTAGATATAAAATAATAATAAAAATAAGTTATATCTCGCTAAACCATTATACCATACTCAACACCAATAAAACAATGTATTTATAAAAAATTTCTAATATTACTTATATATGGTATAAACTATAAATTATGCAATACTTGTAATAGCACTCAGCGTGCTGAAACATTTTAATTTTACAATAAATAATAAAATATATATTGTAAACATATTAATAATTTTACATCTAATGCATCTTGGTTGATTCGTCTAGTCATAAAATATTTATAACCAACTTTATCACAAATATGCCGAACAAGTTCAAGTGTACCTTTTATAGTGACAACAAGCCCCTTATATGTTTGAATTATCAAAAAATCATTTGAATCTGTCTTAAGTTGTTTCCATTTATTTAAATAATCCAAACATTCTTGTATTACCTAATATTAAGTTGAAAGATAGGTGACCAAATAAGTTAATACAGTTGCAACCTTTTGTCCATAGGATTTTTCGTCAGATGTTATGGAAGTATGTGCAGTTCGAGAGTTCATTATATCGACTAATGAATTAGTTTAACGAATCTAATAAAAGAATAGCCTCTAGAACCAGTTTTTGTAATATTTCAGCTTTAGCTGCTCCTTTACTCAAAAAAGCCCCTATTGATTGCAACCATGGGCCTTGAAAAGGTTGAAACATAAACACTAATGCATGATCACCCATTTGGTTTAATTGTTTTACTGGAGTATATAAACCAAGATCAACGAGTTCATCAACTTTCAATGTAGATTTATTGAAAGAAACAGCCGATGATAATGCCATTTCATCTAAAAGCAATGCACCTAAACAAAAATAAAACATTTTATATTTCATATAAATATTTAAGAACTATATCTACCATTTCGTTCATTCACATCTAATTTTTTAACCTTTTCTTCTAAAATTTCAAATACATTTTCTTGAAATCTATATGCTGGTTTTAAATTGTGAATATCAGTATTTGTTGGGACGCCGAACCGTCCACATGTTATTTCCGCGTTACGTTTTTATAGCTTTCGATAGCAGTACGAAACGTTTACGCTGCGCCGCTCTTATCTGGTATGTATACAATTAAATTGGGTCCATAGTACGCTAAAACGTAACCGCATAGCTAGCAATCGCCGCACACGGGCGAAAGCCCGTTAAACTTATATATAATATTTCCAAAAATGGATCCAAATTCCAAAGCATCTATACCTAACAATGGTTATTCAGCTCAATTAAATAAACAAAATAGACAAAAAGTCCCACCTCTCGTTATAAAAAAAAACAGATTCTTATCAAATCAAGATGACTCTAACTCTCCATCACTAAATTCTGACGACGAATTTAGATTGCCTAGAAAAACCGCTAGGGCACGCGATTTATCACCTATAAGCTCATCTTTCTTTCCCACACAAAAGCGCTTCTCGCCCTTAGAAATCGAGAACTCTAATCAAGATAATCCACCCACAAATTTAACAAACAACAGTGGTCCTGAAAACAACTCCCAAGGTACACAGGCTAAACCCAAAATTCCATCAATATGCGTACACAATATCTCGGATTACGTAAAATTCCATGAGTCACTAGATAATATAACAATCGACGATTACTCGATCATCAACACAAAATCTGCCTTAAAATTGAACCTGTGCTCAGTCGACGACTACAGAGCCACAACAAATTATTTAGACGAATCCAAAATCGACTACCACACTTTCCAACTTTCTGAAAATAAACAGTTATCAATAGTTATCAGAAACCTTCCTGTAAATATTACTGAACAGTGCATATTCAACGAGCTCACAGAACAAAAATGTGATGTCACATCAGTCACACGTCTTCAGAACAAATTTAAAAATCCGTTACCTATTGTAGCCGTACTATTGTCGAAACCATCCACAGGTATATACTCCTTAACCAGACTCTTACACTGTGTAGAAGTCGTCGAACCAAGGAGACCATCAAAAGATATCCCGCAATGCACAAACTGCCAACGCTTCGCGCATACAAAAAAATTCTGCCATCTACCACCTAGGTGCTTAAAATGCGCAGGTGACCATCACTATAGCCTTTGCCAAAAATCTAAGGATACGCCACCCAAATGTGTTAACTGTAATAGTAACCACCCGGCAACTTACAGAGGTTATACTTATTACAAAGATATCTTGAAACATAAAAATAAAAAAAACGATAGTAAAAATACATCTCGATTACCGGGGAGCAATTTCCAAGCCGAACATAGTCCCCCCGTGTACACGTCAAATAAACCGCAAGATAACGCGTTCGCCGATAAGCGATCGTATGCTTCCGCAACGAAAAACAATTTAAATAACCATTCAAACAAAAACACAGATAATGATTTTATGATTTCACTCTTACCGTTAATTAACGCATTCGTATCGCAATTACTGCAGAAAATAATTGAAAATCTGCCTAACTATAATATAATATATATAATCTGATAATATATAATCAGATAATATATAATCTGATAACAGCCTAAATATAAATCCAAATGAGTCCTCGTAGTACTACTTTACTAAACTGGAACTCCAACGGTCTGAAATCTCACAGAAACGCTCTCCTAGCCTTTCTCAACCATCACAACATCGATATCGCATGTATAACGGAAACGCACCTATCAAATACTGATAAACTTAAATTCCCTGGATATAAAATGTACCGGGCTGACCGTGTCACACAAATACGCGTTATGGGTGGAGTAGCTATCTTGGTCCGTAATCAAATTATCCAACAACAAATGCCCACACTAAATCTCTTATATCTAGAAGCCGTAGCAGTGCTAATTAGACTCAATAATCGACCCATTACTCTTGTAAGTGCTTATCAACCCCCCAGCCGTCATATGCATATCTCAGACTATGAACAATTATTGAGTCTTAGTAACTCAATTATAATAGCCGGAGATCTAAACTCCAAACATACAAATTGGGGCTGTCGGGTCATTAACCCGAACGGCCGTAAATTACAATCATTTATAGCCAACACGTCCTATACAGTATCCGCTCCAAGTGAACCTACGTACTTTCCTTCGGACGTAAACCGACTTCCCGATATATAAGACATTTTAATACTAAAATCAGTCCCATTAAACTGCGTACATGAACCCTTAGCAGAACTTGACTCAGACCATGTCCGGTAAAAATAACAATAAATTCATCTCCCCAAATTTGCCGGAAAAACGACTCATTAATTAAAGGAAAACCAGATTGGATCAAATTTTACAATAGTGTGCATTCAAATCTAGTAATACCTAAAACTATTTCTACGACTCAAATTGCTGAACAAACAGCCGATCACTTCACGGAAGTCGTCACGGATGCTGCGCGAGCTTGTTCAAACCGTGCATCAACAAACCCACCTAGTTTCGGTATCCTACCGCCATCAATTTCTTCACTTATACGACGCAAGCATACCATTAGGCGCATTTGGCAAAATCAAAGAAATCCTACTGTCAAAAAAATTCTAAATAAACTCACTAAAGAAGTTCAAGTGGCCCTTCAAAACTACAGAGTGTCCTCGTATAATAAGTTTTTGTCTAACATGCACCCTGGTGAGTCAAACTTATGGAAAGAAACTAAAAGATTACTCAATCGAGAAACTAACATCATCCCTCCTCTTCGCGCAGACTCAAATCTAGTTTTATCTGACATAGATAAATGCAACGTGTTCTCAGATATTCTGCACCTCACTTTCTCGCATAACCAGTTAGGTAATCTTAACAACGATTCTAGAGTTAAGCATGCACTGGAGCAACCTGACTACTCAGTTCAAAAATGTATTGGTTACGTAATTCCAAACGAAGTTAAGAAAATTATTAAGAATCTTCCTAATAAAAAAGCACCGGGTCACGACAAAATCACGAATCTCATGTTTAAAAAATTACCTTCAAAAGGATTCGTCCTGCTTTCTACCTTATTTAATTCACTGTTACGTCTTGGTTATTTTCTTGTTAAATGGAAAATAGCAACGATAATTCTTATTAAGAAACCTGGTAAAGACAAGACCAATCCTGATAGCTACAGGCCTATTAGCCTCCTAACATCCTTATCAAACATTTTTGAAAAAGTCATACACACCAGGCTCCTTGATTATTTGAATATCACAGACGCTATTCCAAAATTCCAGTTTGGTTTCAAATCCAACCACTCTACCGTTCAACAACTTCTAAGGATCATGGAACACATCAACTCTGCGTTTGAAATGCACTGTCACACTGCCGCAATATTTATTGACATTTCAAAGGCGTTTGACAAAGTGTGGCATGAAGGCCTCCTTTTTAAGCTACGTAAAATTAATACTCCAACATATCTTTTTAATTTAATTCGCTCTTTCCTCTCAAATAGACAATACTCAGTCAGAATCAATGGCAGTGCCTCTAACCTTAAGTCTATCTCTGCTGGTGTACCCCAAGGTTCTAAACTTGGTCCTATTTTATTCAACCTTTACGTTTCCGACATTCTTCAATCACCACGCACACAAATTGCTCTCTTCGCTGATGACACAACCATCTTCACGGAATCACGCAACATCGAAGCAATATCCACAAATCTGCAACATCACTTAAATACCCTCTCACACTGGTGTCAAAACTGGAGGATCAAAATCAACGCCTCAAAGAGCATAGGAGTTATTTTTAGTCTACGTCGCTATATTAATCCCCCACTACTAAAATTTGACAGTGAAAATATACCCTGGCAACCGACGGTTAAATACCTCGGTGTAACTCTTGACAAACGACTCACATGGCGGCCCCACATTTCATCCAAAGTCCAGCAAGCATACCAGCGTATCTCAATGCTTTATCCCATCCTGAACAAAAATTCAACCATTCAAAAAAAAAATGCTCTCTCTTAATTTTTAATCAAATTATACGCCCAATTCTTACCTACGCTTGCCCGGTATGGGGTAATTGTGCATCCTCGCACATCAAAAAAATGCAAATTGTCCAAAACAAAGTCCTCAGAATAATTTCAAATGCTCCGTGGTTTGTCAGAAATGCAAATCTCCACAAAGACTTTCAAATCCAAGATATCCAAGCTCATATTAAAATATTAGCAAAAAATTTCCACTGCTCTCTTCCAAATTCATCAGGCGCAATTCGCTATAACCTCCTCACCCACACAACTCATCGTCGATTAAAACGTGGTCGTCCCCACGACCTCCTACATTAAGCCACCTCCCAACATTCAAATCTTCACCCTACACATGCACTTCTTCCAGATCACTCTACGACTTCAGCTACTTATAGTTATACTATTGTAAATATGTAAATATCAGAATATTATTGTAATCACCTTACTTATGTATATTTTTATTACCAATTGTAATTATCCTTAGTACTTAAAAATATTTTAATTATCATGTTATAATGTTAAAAATTATGTAAACTGTCAATATCCCTAGATTTAGATAGCCTTAGGCTAGGAAAGTCTTATGTTTAAAATAAAAAAAAAAAAAAATTGTGAATATAATTTTGCAAAGTGGTCTGAGAAGGTAATGGCAAAATACGAGTAATATCTCGACACATTTTCCTGTACAACTCTGGGCCTTTAATTTTCATTAGGATACATTGATATATATATATATTCGTTTGAATACCTCATGCCAAAGGGAGACTTAACTGAACATTTTTTAAAACAAGCTTTGACAATTTCTTGTTGTGTAGCAGGTAAACTTTCAATGGATTTTTTTAGGTCTTTTTCATTAAATTCTTGAATTTTTTTCATTAAATGATTAACTTGCATTTTCAAAGTAGTAACTTTATAATAAAAATAGTTAAATATTAGTATAACCAATTATATTACATATTAAGGTACAACCCTTAATTTTTAACTACATAATAACATTAATAGAATATAGAAGAAAAAAACAATTACCTTTTTGGACAGATTTCGTTTTATTTTGAAGGCGTGTCTATTTTGTAATCGTTTCTTTGGTGACCTTTTATTAAAATTACTTTTTATAAAACGAAAATTTAAACAAGTTGTCTGTTTTCCTTTTATGTAACTTATGCATTTCGATGACCTATGTATATTATTTACCATGATAATTTAAAACGGCGCTTTGTATACGCAATTACACTACATGAACGTAAACGAAATCTATAGTTTGCATAACTGTATTCATTCACGAATGTAAAGAATGTATAAAATATAAATATACCATTAGTATAATATGGTGAAATTTTCAAGTTAGGGACAATATTATTTTGTGAGTTATGATAAAATAACTAAAATCAATTAACTAAAAATGTCGTTTGCAGCAAATTTTACTGTTTTTACTCAAATTATCGGCATTTTTTTCTTACGTGACGTGGCACTCTCTGCCTCGGTATATGTTGCCGGTCAAGTATCGCGGGCACAATAATCCACGCGTTCGACCCTGAGATTATTTCACCAGCGATACGTGTATTCAAACACAGGAGTTGTATGGAATCGTAACACACTAAACTATTTTGTACACTTAAGTACGAACAAACTTAAAACGAGTAACATAAAAAGAAAACGAAATATTTAATAGGACTAAACACAATAATACAAAGGAAATCTACAGTGTATTAGCATTTAGCGTGCACCAAGCGGACTAACTGCGACTTGTCGATTCAAGTGAAGATCTCAGACTCAGCGAACTCCAACTTTGGCAGAAAAAAGAAACTTTGTCCGGCGTCGGCAGAAAAAGAAAGATTTTTTCAGCGTCGCGTCGGTCGAAAAGGAACGATTGTCTTACGTCGGCAGGAAAAGAACGATTAACATAGGTTTGGGTCGGGTTCGGTGCGCTATGTGTCGCCGACAATCTGAGCTTCTCCCACCTACGTTCTTGGTGGGAGGTTGATTGTCGGAGCTATCACGCTCTGCTTTGGCGGCGTGCATGTAAAATAGACGCGACCCGCGATAATCGGCATACATTTGAACCTGCAAATATCACGGACCGCGTGATCCGTCTAGAAAAACTAGAGAGTATAGAACAAATACATGAAATTTCTGATCTATAGAGAAGCCGAATGGAACTTTTGAAGCATTTCTACCCCCCCCCCCCCAAAAAAAAAGCTAACAGAAAAAAAATAAACATCACTGTTAAACCATTTTTAACAGTTTTTTAATTTAAAAATTTGGATTTTAAATCCATGTTGAAAGGGTGATAGAAGGTTATGTTTATTCGCAAACCAATATAATCTGTTGTATACTATTTTCTCTAATAGTTTACTCATACTGCACAGGACAGAAATTGGCCGGTAGCCTGTTGGCTTGAATCTGTCATTGTTTTTTTAAGGTATGGTGGTGATAATAGCATTTTTTCATTTGGTTGGTAGTATCCCAGATCGCCAGATCTGGTTGAATAGTTTAAGTAGTAGGAGAATGCCACTTGGGGGTAGATTTTGTAAAAAAATAAATGGGATTTTGTCTGAGCCTTAGCTGTTGCTCTTTTTTCCTAGAAGACCTGTATTTAGTTCACATAATGTTATAGGTTTATTTAGAATGTCCCCTAAGCTTTAATTTTTGATTATTTGTCAGATTTTCATCATAGTAAGAAGTATAATTGTTAATTTTTTTAAGAAGTTTTATTATTTCATCGGGACTGATTGGTTTAAAAAATACACTTTCATTTATATTCAAGTTTTTGTCTAAAAATGTTGTATTAGGGTTTATATTATGTTCAATATCTAAATTATTTCCTACATTGATAAAATGTTCATTTAATTCGTTGCAAATATCAATTTGAGATTCAGTAATAATACCGTCTTTATTAATTAGTTTGTTTATTTTATTTTTATTTTTGTTTGGTTTTCTAATTACCTCGTTAATAATGCTCCAAAGTTGTTTGATATCTGACTTCACATGATTTAATTTAGATTGATAATGTAGTTGTTTCGATTTTCTTACTAATTGATTTAAAATATTTCTATATGAATTGTAGAATTACTTTAAAATATTATCAAAAGGCCTTGATTTTAATTTTCAAATATTTTTTCTCTATTTTTAATTGAAATTAAAATACCAGAACTAATCCATTCGTTTAATTTGTTTAGCTTTTTTGATTAATATTGGTTTACAGAAAATGATGAATAGTATATAAAATTATTTATTTTTGTATTAAAAACTTCTACCATGTGTCTACGTTATCTAAGTCCAAACTTATATGCCAATCTTCAGTATTGATTAATAATTATAAATGTTTTATATTTATTTTATTTAGTAATTTAATATTTGATGGTTCATTTGTATTATTATGTATATTTAAAAGAATTAAAATCGTAGCATAGTGATCCGTAATATCACATCTTAAAATATTTGAATTAATTTTTTCGTTTTCCACGTTTTTATGAAAAAATTATCGATACAGGTTTTCGAGTGATTAGTTACTCTAGTAAAATTGTTTATACATGAAAAGTCTCCATTGGAAGTCATAATATTTAAATAATCATTATTAATTTTTGAATTTTTCATTATATCAATATTTATGTCATCACAAATTATACTTATATATTTTTTATTTATTTTGGGTAGATATAAATTAAGTCCGTTTATAAAATTTTCTAAGATATCATTTGGTGATCTATAAATACAAAGTAAGGAAAACATTACTTTATTCGTCTCTATTATAAGATGAATTGAATTACAGTTTAATACTACTTGTGTTTCAATTTGTATTACATTTAAATATTCTCTAATTAATATAGTTACTCCATCATTTTTGTTAAATTTACCTAAAGAGTTAAATGTTTTATATCCGTTTAATTTAAATTCATAATCATGGAGTAGCCAAGTTTCACATAAAACAATAACATTAAAAAGATGTTTTACTGAGCTCAATAAGATTACCAGATCATTGAAATGAGCACTTATGCTACTGATATTAATTTGAAAAATTTAAAAATTACCATTTACAAAAGATAAGTCATTTAAAGAATCTACATACATGGAATCTATTTTATTTACATCTAGAACGTTTTTAATATTTAAATTTTTTGTATTCATTTAAAATGTTGTTTTAATTTTTATGTATAATAATGTATAAAATACTGACTATAAACTTTCGATATCTTGAGATGTTTTTATTTTTTTGATTTTGGAGTTTTGGTTTTTTCTTATTGATATATCCGCATTTGATAACCAGACAAATTTATAATTTTTCTCCTTTGCGACTGATCTGGTTTGTGAAAAAAGGTTCCTTTTGAATTTTGTAATGCGTTCATTGACAAATACTTTTTCCTTAGGCCAGTTATTATTTAAAATATCTGCTGTAAACTTTACAGTTTTAACATTTCGAATTAAATTTTTCCTCATGTCATTTGTCTCGAGCAACGCTACTATTTTACTTTGTTTTAATCCAACGTGATTTACTCTGTAAGCTTCTAGTACATTTAAGGTTGTATTTGTTGTTTTACTAATTTCATCAACGATAGAAGTACAATTTTCATTTTTAGAAATAGGGATACCTATTATATCGACTGCAATTCCAAGATTTTTTTGTTTGATATCGTCAATTTTCGATTTTAAAATTAAAACTTCATTTGATAAACATATATTTTCAGACTTTATTTTTTCATTTTTAAGTTTAATTTGTTTCAACTCACATATAATACTATCAATTTTGTTATTAAATACATCGAACTGAGAGCTAATAAAACTCACAGAATTTATA
This sequence comes from Therioaphis trifolii, assembly GCA_027580255.1. Taxonomy (NCBI): domain Eukaryota; kingdom Metazoa; phylum Arthropoda; class Insecta; order Hemiptera; family Aphididae; genus Therioaphis; species Therioaphis trifolii. The sequence goes on from CM050404.1 coordinate 6,489,051, forward strand.
AGTTCTTCAATATTTTTTTCTATTGATTTATCAAACTGTGGTGTATTTACTTTTGGAGTTGGTGAATTTTGTTTAGAAGTTGGGCAGTTTGAGCAGGTTAATCTTGATTTAGTGTTGTTTGATAATTTTTTGAACTTCTGTTCAGAATAGCCCGCACAGTAAAAATGAGTTTCGTTGTCACATATTGAACACTTTATTGTATCTTCACAATGTGCTAGTTTTTCAAGACATTTCGTACAATTTTTAAACATTGTGAACGGAAATATGATGGAATTTTAAAACACATATAGAAAACACATTAATCATAAGACTACGAGTTGAAAACGACCTTTACCTGTGACGTACAGATAAGAGCGATATTGTATTAAATACAATAAACAAATAAATGCAAAAGAGTATTAGATATTTAATTTCAGACAATTGAATTACGTTAAAAATTTAAACAATTTAAACAATTTTTTCCTAATAACATTTTTACGCAAACATGAATTCCAAAATTTCCGTGATCGAATGGAAAAGCATGCATTGTGACAACAGTGGACCGACAAGACGGCCACAATTCTTTATCGTACGGTTCATGATCTGGCTGTTCGAGTGTATAAATCATTTGTCATGGTCCAGACAGCAGACGGTCTATCTAGACGCCACGCCATGTTTGACAATGCAGAACAGAGCCGAGACGTCCGAAAGGGCACTTAGCACGTGTATCAAGTAAGGATAGCGACGTTATTTCATTACTCCGAACACACCGATACATTAAGTCAACAAATCGAGAATTTTTTTTTATCGAGTTTCAGCAACCAATGAATTGTCGGTACTGTGGTTATTATAGCGCAATACGATCGCTAATTTTAGAATATCGAAAAACCATTAAAAAAATAAATACATCCTTCATGTATTTAATTATGTTATGATATTTCCTTGCTAATTAATAATAATTACGTACTGACCGCGTACTAACCGCGTTGAATTAGTTATACTCAAACAATTTTTCTAATGTTTTCTCCTATGAAATGCAATCTTTTTCCAAAATAAAATAAAGTAAAAATGAGCGTTTTAAGTTACGGCAAACAAAATATTGATTCATTTATACGTATAAGATTTTAGAACTTTAAATTTTAACTATGAGTGGAAAAATATTAAATGACACCAAATTGATTAACTAATATTGAGGTACAATAATGACCCTTTTTCTTAAATTTCTTTGCCATTCCTATATACAGGAGCAGCGAGAACGAAGGAAACGATAAGAAATCGTCGGAAGTCAACCCATGGTGGTGTCCGCAGTGTGACCGGGTCAAGGTTGAAGAGAACGTTGCGTTCGATGACGAAGAGCGGACCAGATGGTTGCTTAAAGTCCGTGATGTCTTGGACGTGATGTTGGCGACGGTTGCGGGCCTCATCAGAAAAGCCGAAGCAGCAGAAGAGGCGGCGAGGAATGCCGAACGGGCCGTCGCGCGTCGTGCAATATTGCGACAACGACGATGGATTCTGCGGCTGTTGTTCGTCGCAGTCTTTGTGTCGGTCTGTCGGCACGCAGTGCGAAAACCTGGCTCTGATTTTGCCGACGTCACCTAGCTGTAGACCGGAGGCGTCAGCCATGGCGAGTTGTCCAGCGGACACGGCGTCAGCAACGGCGCTGTGCACGCCCAGGTCCAAGTCGTGGAGTACGCGACCGCGGGTCGTCCAACCTCATGGAACGACTGATCACCCTGACGAATTATATCGATTTTTTAACTAATTTCACATCCGGAAATAAGTTGTTGGAAAAATACACAATTTTATAGTTTTCAAAATTTTTGTTTAAATGTGTAAAAACTGTAAATTTCCCTGGAATCTGGTGAGTTCCCCACTTGGTAATACAACTTTATTGGTAACAGTATGTAAATGTTCAACAGTAAATGAATCTTGTGGATGAATTGCATAATTGTGTTCTAAACTTATTTCTGATGATAAAATAAATGTCATAGTTTTATCAATTACACTATGAATTATTTCAGTAAGTTTTTCTGTTAACTTTACTTCATCTAGTGACATATTTTCTCTGAGTAATATTTTCATTGATTAATATATCACTATTGTCTGATGTGTATTTTTTTATCTTAATTGGAATATTTGTACGGCAGTTTGGTGCTGATCTCTTTTGTTTTGATGATAAGTATTTGGGAAGGTTTGGAAGTATTGATGGCAAAGCTCCTGGTCTTAAAATTGGGTTTTTTCTCTCTGAAGTTGTATAAAGTACTCCGGTGGGCATTTTAATTTCAAAATGTGATTGAAATTGCAATTTAATTTCACACACATGGTTTTTAGAACTCAAGTTTTTGTCTTTTCGTGGAATTTTTCTTTCCTTGACATTTAATAATTCAATGTCCTATAATAAATAAATTCAGAGACTTTTTAAACTTGTCAACAAGCAAAATAATTTTCCTGTTGCCACCACTGTCACCAATGCCACCGCCGCTCGACCTCACCGATGATTTTGAGCTTTCGCGAAATGGCCGATAACGCGACAGCTGTTGTCGACCACGCGGGCCCATTTCGACAGCAGCCAAGGACGCAACAGGCGTGGTCTACTCGGAGAACATTACGGCCTTCGCCGTTGATTGTGGTTGCGGCCGTGAGCTGACCGACGGCTTTAGTGAAGGGTGGCGGTGGCGAACACGTTCCGTTGTTTCCGGACGGGACAGTGGTCACCGCCCTCCACGGCTACATATAAACGAGCTGGCGCCCGATAAGTTCCGCAGCTCGAATGCGATCCGAGATTGTAGCGACTGCGTTCAACGCACCGATCGTGGCCTCCGGCTCAGCGCGGTCGTCGGTGACCCTGTTCGCATTGGCCACGGCCTGGACCTCGTCCATGACCTGATTCTCGTCCACGACCGTCTGTTGTGCCGTCGTGCCGAGATCGATAGGGCGCATCTGTCGCGGATGACTCGGCGTTTACCACGGTGGCCGGGGTCACCCGACAGCCGTCTGTCGTGTGAACACCACGATCTTCGTCTCGGGCGTCCGAGATGTTTCGACTGGTCTGGACCGCCAGCACAGAGCACAATAGTACGTGGTACAGCGTGCGCCTTAACCGTGTCGCCACGCCGTCGTGACCACTTCATCGGACGGTGTCCGTCGTCGTGTATCTTGAAGTCTATCTCTGACGATCGCCTCATTGTTCTTGACATAATAATATTGTGTTTTCTTCGGTCACTCTGTTCCAGAGTAATATTTGAATCGCGTTCGTTTGCAAACGCCTACAGGATCGCCGTGGTCACACTCACGCGGCCGTCAAAGAAATGCGGGTGCCATGGCGACCGCGGCGATATTGAATTATTCGGCCACGACGGTTTTATATAATACGCGTGATGAGTTCTTTGAGTTTAAAACATTTTTTTGGAAATCAAATTGTACAATATACATTTCATTAATGATGCATTTAGATATCACAGAATTGTCGAAGACGATAATTTGATCAAAATGTTCAGACCTTTTGTGCAAAAACTGATAAGAATTAAAATTCAATACCTGTTTACTCATTAAATATTTGAAGTTTGAGGTTACATTTTGACGAATTGGCGCTATACTTAGATTCAAATATTCGTAACTATGATATTGTTGTGTAAAGTAAAACTTGGCTTAATCGTAGTGTGAATTTTATTTTAAATAATTATCAAACAATCGTTTCGTTGAGAAAATTTAAAAAAAGTGATGAGTTAACTGTTTTAATAACAGAAATTGACGTAATCTTTACCATGGAGTATCTTCGCTCCTTGGAAAAGACAAGGGGAATGGTTGTATTAGAGATAATTCAGAGTGTACAGTCAGTACAAACATAAATATACCGTTTTTATTATATTTAACTGTTTTAAGTTTGAATGTCGGTATGGTTTATGTTGAAAAACTTTTATACAATTTTCTTGTTCAAAAATGTGAAATTTTATTCACCAAAAGATTCAAAATATGTTGTTCTATCTGTATCCAATGTGTCATAATGATTGGATAGACCAATTTTTTTTCAAAAAATATTTGAAGTTGCAAATTGACATTAAAAACAGTTATAAAGCAATTTTAGACAAATAAAACAATTATTCGTTCAACAGAATTACAATCAAAAGTACCAAAAAGGAAACCTATAAATGTAAAAATAACTCATAAAAGCAACACATATTAAACCGGTTAGGATTTCAATTGAAAAACAATTCTTGATAGTAATATTTTAGATGTCGATTTCACGACGGAAAAAATGATTCAGGGGAAAGATAAATGACTAATTTTAAGTACAGTGTACTTGCAATTTCTGATCCATAAAGTTGCTGGGTGACATTTTTGGATCATTATTACAGAGAAAAAGTTATAAAAAAGTTATAAAGTTATAAAATGTCATAGAAAAAAAATGAACAACATTGTAAAATCATAACATTACGTTATACGTCATTTAAACTTTTAAAGACAAACTTGACACATTTCGGGAAGCTATCGGCCGTGCTTGTAAGTTATCGTCAGTCATCTCCAAACATTAACACTATAGAAATTTTGGTTAAATTTCATTGCTGCGTAACATCGTTGTCATATAAATTTATGTTTTCGTGTGTCACACAAGTGTACCTATATAATTATTTAATGAAAAGTTATCTGTAAATATGACATAAATTAAAATTTTCAGTCCCATGTTATTATTTTGCTTATTATAGTCACAGCTTTTTGATCCGATTAGTTATATTGTCCGCTATAGTTATAAGTATACCACGGGTATGGCTTATTTACTGCAGATCGTCCAATGATGTTTTTACTCTATATCTGTAACGAATAATTGTCTATGGGTAAATATTTCAATATCTTTTGTGGAGATTTCACTTTATATTAATGAATATGTATGCTACATTTATATATTTTTTAAATCAGATAGGTGTGGTACATACTGGTTTACAGCCAAGCCTCAATAATTTAAAGCAGCGGTTTTTAACCTTTTGTAGGACATGGACCCCCAATGAAAGATTTTTAGAAATCGCGGACCCCTACCAATTTTTTGTTGAATACCTTTTTACTAAACATCTCATGTTATCATAACCAATACACATCTATATTTATTTTTATTAAACTTAATTTTTCATTTTAAACTTTAACATCATTAAACATTTTAATTTAAACAAAATGTAAATATATATATATATATATATATATATATATATATATATATATATATATATATATATTTTTTAATAAATTTTATTTTTATATACTTAATTATTAAGTCTGAATGCGATGGCTGATGTTGCATTTCAGTTACGAATTTTTGAACGTCAGCCTAAAATACTTGAAAACTTTAATTGTAGTTCAGATTCGACGTTTTCTATTCTGTTTCGAAACTTATTCTTAATATAAACAAGAGCAGAGAGAGCTTTTTCACATAAATAAGTTGTGGGGGATGGAATTAAAATTTTCAGAGCTTTACTCGATAATTCTGGATAATCCTTTCGAACATGCAACCAACAAATATTGTCTAATGACTTTTGATTGAATTGAATTTTTAAATTAGTATCTGTAGACATTTCTACAAGCCTGTCTTCTTCCAATGATGCGAGGACATTTATTTGATGAATATCAATTTCAATATTAGATATATTTTATAATTCTATGTGAAAAAAAAAAATAATCCAAAAATATTGTAATAATGCAATCATGTCACATATTGACTTATTTTAGGTGTTAAGGCTTCCGCGGACCCCTTACATGAGTATGGCGGACCCCCAGGGGGCCGCGGACCACAGGTTAAGAACCACTGATTTAAAGGACAAATTTTTCGGAGAAATATATTGAGACAAATATTGAACTTATATTGTAATATTTATGAAACAAATAGTAGGTACGATAATTGCTCTAATTTGACTAGTACCACATATTCTGATCAAGTAATATTCATATATCCATTAAAGTTTCAATACAAAAATAATTTTTTTTTTTAATTTTACTACTACTCTTTTTATGTACCTATAATATAAGAATTTGCATGTGATAATTTGTTCGTGATTCATTTCTAAAATTGATGGCATAATTACCTATCATCAATAATGAATAACTACGCACTCATTCATTTATGAATTCGATGTATAAAACTCGAAGTAAAGCACCTGTAAGAAAAATGCCCATTGAATTATGTTTTGTTCAGGTAAACACCAAAAGGATGATTGACTTAGGTATTTATCATTGGCAGTGTGAACTTTGAAAAAAATATTCGTTTATTATATCAATAATATTATATAATACAAATGAAAATGCAAATGCAAAACTTCCGAACAACTTTATTCATCAAAATCGCTAGACAGTAATCCATACTCCAATAAATAATATTAGGGTATACAATTTGACTTTATTTATAATTTTAATTTAATACTAATATAGTAAATTGTTTCTTTAGTTTATAATTGTATTTAAATAAAACTTGAAAATATATAACTACATATTTTATTTTGCCCTTTAAGATTTCGCCATTGTATAAAATGCATGAGTTATAATATGTGATTATATCATATTATGCCTAAATTCTTGTAAAATTCCGGGGTAATGTATTGATAGAACGCTCAATTCTCTATATTTCACTGTACTACAGAAAAAAAAATATTATTTTAAATCCAATTATAGATCCTTCACAAAATTCAGAATGGAAAATTATTAACAATAATTTATCTAAAATATGCTTCAAAATTGTTCTATTCGCACCCTTATTAAAACACCTGTAATTATATTTGGCTAATAATTATAACAGGAATTAAAATTATTTACATACGTAACTATATAAATTATAAATAGTTTACAATATTTGCTTAAATTTTATTTAGTTTTGAATAATTTTGAATGTTTTCATAGAAAACTCCGATATATGTAATACAGATAATAATTTTCAACGATTTTGAATACCCCAGTTGATGATAATTTTTCAGTTGAATCTATCAGAGTTATTTAAAAAAAAGGTCTTACGAAGAACCATTTGGAAATAGAAAAATATCGATTTCAAACATTGAAGCTTAGGTATGTACTTATTCATCGTTACATCTCATTTTCTTTATATTGAAAAAAAAAACTAAGTAATTTGTTTTTGCAGACGCAAACGAATAACCCAGTTAAATCTTAACGTAATCGTAGAAGAAAAAAAAAGTCAAATTCAGTAACTTTTACTTTAGAGAACACATCTCGTAGTAGTGATATCAGCTATCAGAACCGTACCAGCGAACATGCAAGCCAACATGCAAGCCCAACAACAGTCCATGCAAAGTAATACTTATGGAATATTGCACGTTTAATCAATGCATACTCACACACATTAAAAAAAAAAAAAAAAACACGAACTGACTTCATTATGTTTATCACACTATTAAATCTAGACTCAGCAGAAAGGATCGAAAGAGAAGAGGTAAAGAAAATGTACGCTGTCGAGAAGATGCTCGAGTTAAGTACTATACCAATGACTCAAATTGAACCGGATTACCTGACAAACTTTGAACAATTAAGAATTACAAGATCAAACGTCCATGTCCCTGCGAACACACGAGAGATGGTAAGTGACTTCAAATATTTCGGGTTTATCACGTCATCGCCGACGTAATTGATAATTTTACCATTTATAGCAGCCAAGTCAAAGAGAATTCAATCTGAGGCCGCATTACAGTGGATATACTAGATCGTATAACTCTGAACCGAGCGTGGAGAATAATCGCACAGAGAATAATTACGGTGACAGAAATAATTTTTACACCAATAACACACAACAAACAGTAAGTTGGGCGAATTTTTTAAACTAAAAAAACTACAGATTTATATGAAACTACACCGATTAATCACACGCATTTAAATTTATTTCTCATTTAAAGGACAATTACCGTGTTGATAATAGAAATACGCGTTATTCGAATAACCGCGAACGTAGGCAACATAATAGCCACATGAACACGGATTTCAACGCTAACGCACAGTCAATGCTGGTAATGATAAACCAATATGAAGGTGCTTTTAAATTGTATTAATATTTATAATTGATGATTGATAGCTGGAAAATCGCTATAATTTCCAACGCCGACACCAGAATTCGGGCAGTTCGAATAACAATAATAATTGGACAAGTATGAGTTTCAATAATTCCAGCTATCGAAACAACGGACGTTTCAATAACAACCACGATAGTTTCCGAAGAGTAAGAGTGACACGAATTGACATTATCAAAGACTGAGTATATTTGACTATATTAAAATGTTTTTGTTGTAAATTATGTGTTATTAGAACAATATACCAGATCACGAAACAATGAACACGAATCTCATTCAGCGGACCGTTTTGCATTACTCACTTGCGAATCAAAGCATTGTTGAACTAAACACGTGCGAAAACGCGTGGGTTCCATCTTGTAGGGAACCTCAAAAGTCAACCAAGACCACTGAAATAGAGATCGAAGTATGTAATATAGTTGCGAATAATAGATAAAATTGATAATTTTGTTTACAAAGTCAAATTAAATGCGTTAAATGGTGTTTGTGTTAAAAAAAAAAATGATTTCTAAAATTCATTTTAAGGAAATTCAGAAAAAAGTACGATCAATTTTGAACAAAATAACTCCGGAAACAATGGTCATTCTTACTAAAAGCATAGTCGATATGCAGATTACAACGTACGACTGTCTTTATAAAATAATTGAATTATTGTTTCAAAAGGTAAGAGAAAATGATATAAAAATGTACAAATATATTTTATATAGCGTATAACATGTAAGACGTTCAAGGTGAAAAAATAAAACGAAAATTTGCTAAGATATTTACATTTTTTTGATCGATTAAATCAAATTTAGGCTATAGACGAACCTAACTTCACGCCACAATATGCATACATTTGTTCTCAAATGAAAGATATTGAAGTGGAATCTGAGGATGGAAAGACAAAAACAACTTTCAAACATCTGATCTTACAAAAATGCCAAAAAACCTTTGAATTGGTTAGTGATCTAGAAAAACATGCAGTAGACTGTCTTTCACAAATCGAATCTTGCAAAGATCAAGTAAATACATTTTTAAATTTGTTGTGAACACGTTATGTTTTAAAATCATTCAAAACGTTTTTTAAGACTTTGAAGAAAGAACTTCAGTGTAAATATGACGAAAATGAAAGGATTCAAAGAAAACGATCCGTAGGAAATTGCAGGTATATTTAAATATTTGAAAAGAGATAAATGTTATTTTTTCTAAAATATATTTATTATTTTCTAGATTTATGTGCGAAATGTTTAAGGTGAAGTTGTTAAATTCGAAAGTCTTAGAAATGTGTGTAGGCCATTTGTTGAAAATTCCCAAAGAAGAACCACTAGAATGCTTGTGTAACATATTGAAACACATAGGGAAATATTTGAATCCAGTAAGTTTACCAATATTTAAATTCTGTTCAATTATATATGAATAATTAAATATTTCGTATACAAAAGTGACGATTCAAAACAACAGTCATTTTTTCGAAAAATATCACATTCTTATCTATGTTTTTACAGGGAAACACTTTCGAAAAATTACGGGAATTATCATCGACGAGTTACAAACCAAAAATTTCGTCAAGAATCCGTTTTATGATTTTGGATACAATAGACTTAAAAAATAACAATTGGACACCTCGAAATTCAGTAATTAAGCCAAAAATGTTAAATGAAATAGAAGAAGAATTCATGATGGCATCAAATAATAATCGAACAATATCTAAATGTATACTACCACCAGAAAAATTGGAAAATTATCTAAAATCAAGCCCTCAAAATGTAATTAAAACTATTCCAAATGTTTAATTTAATTAGTAAAAATACGCTCTTAATAATTTTGTTTTATTCAAAATAATGCGTAATTAATGGAAAATATTTAATAAAAAAGTACAATTATTTTAGGATAGCACTCAATTATTCAATATTCAAAAGAAAAGTGAACCACGTTCTAATACATCACAGGTAATTGAATGATCAATGGTTTAATATGTATTCAAACTACCTACTTTAAATTTTTTAAGTATAATGTATCAGTGTTGTTTATTTAAGACTTTGAACAGATTTTTGTGGTATATCGAATATAGCAATTTTCTTGTTTTCAGAATAAAATAAATGAGCAAAGTATCAAATCAAATACTGAAAAGAGAGACTTTGAAAATAGTTTGCTTGTAAAAAACTGTGAAATAGAGTTAAACACGTGCAATAACGCGTGGATTCCACGATTCCGGAACTCACCCAAGTCGACAGAGACCAATGAAGTAAAAATCGAAGTAAGAATTTTGCAGAGCAAAAGAGATTGACAATTATATTTTATTTACTTTATTGTGAAAGTATATAGCTATTATATACACGTATAATTAATTTAAAAAAATCAGACTCATGTATAAAACATGTATTGAAAACGATCAGGTATCTAATAATGTTTTAAGGTACTTTGACAGTTGATGGTTTTATTAATAACCTTTACCATAAGAGTTTGAATTATTATGTATAAAAAAGATTCTTAATGTTTTCAATAGGATAGTTGTATAATAATAAATTACGTGTTTTTAGGATAAAATAAACGAGAAAAAGACAATCAACATAAATCCCGAAACTAAGAAAACTGAACCGGATTCGTCATCGGAAAATAATGAAATCAAACTGAAAGCGTGTAAAAACCCTTGGATTCCACAATTCTTTAATTCGCAGAAGTTGTCTAGAACGAATACAGTAATAAACAAGGTAAACAATTTATAAATCATAAATTATAAGCAATCATATTTTAATTTATATTACTTTTAAAACATATATTCACTTAACTTTTTTAAGAAAATTGATACAAAAATCCAGGACTTTTCAAAACCAGACACGTCTGTAACGATCACGAAAGACCACGAACAGGTATTTAATGTATTAATTTTATATTTTGGTACATCAATAGAATTTTCGTTGTTAAATAATTTTGTGTGACTATTTATTATATATATATATATATATATTGATTTTAATAGGTTTATTTGTATGATTCCTCTTTAAATCTCTGTGTTTTTAGGATATAACATCGATCGACTCAAATCTCGAAACTAAGAAAAGTGAATCTGATCTGCTAACAGAAAACAGCGAAATCAAGCTTAACACTTGTAAAAACCCTTGGGTTCCACGGTTTCGTATTTCGCAAAAGACGACCGGTACAAATCAATTAGAAGTTGAGGTATAAATACAGTCAAATTTTTATTTATTATATTTTAAAATCATAGAATTACATTTTTAATGTTTAAATTACTTTTACAATTGTTTTTAAGAAAATCGATACCAAAGTCCAGGACTTTTCAAAACCAGATACGTCCGAAACAAACACAAAAGACAACAAACAGGTACCTTATATATTAATGTCATATTTTGATACATCAATAGTAATTTTTGTTTTTGTTTAATTACGAGTAACTATTTCTTATTGATTTAATAGGTTCATTGGTATAATGGCTATAAAAAATTACTAATTTATTTTATAACAATAATTATAAATTTCTAATTTTATATTGGGTGGTTTCTCAACACTGCTTTCTAATTAATATTTTTAGTATTTTAACTTGAATTATTATAAATTACTGATCGTGATAAAAATTTTAAGGTTTCCTGTGAAACGATTTATTCACTCATCTTCTCGATAACGCAAAAGAATCTAGTCTCGTCGGCAAATAAACTAGTATCTCGTATTTCGTCAATCGACCTGATAGAAGAAACGATTGATGTTTTATTCAAAAGGGTATGATTTAAATATAAAAAAAAAACATTTTTTTATAATATATTTTGAACTTATGAATGGTAACGATTATATTGAATTTCAGGCGACAATTGAACCCAACAGTATTTCTCTGTTAGTAGAAATGTGTTCCTTGTTAAAAGGAATCATGTTAAACACCAATAATGGATTGACCATTTCATTTAAGAAACAGTTGGCCATTCGTTGTCAAAAACTTTTACACATGGAAATTCCAATAATATCCAAAGAAACATACATGTAATAAAAACAATCATTTGTAGTTAAAATTATAACTACTTAATCATCTCTATAAAACTTAAATGAATCTAAAAAATGTACGTTAAATTTGTGAAATTTAGAATAATCGGTGAACTTTTCAACAAGAAATCATTGACTTTAAATGTTCTGTTGGAATTTATAAAAGATGTGCCGAATCGATTGACGGAGTCATCTATCGAAAACATATGTTACTTTTTGAAAATAATCGGAGCAGAAATTGAAAAAGTAATATACATAAATCATAAATTATTACATATTTTTTATTATTTAAAATTTTTTTTTAAATAATATGCTATGGTTATAAATTTATTTTTCATTATCACAGAGTTATAGTTTGAAACAAATTATGAAACAACTTGAAACCTATGTGAACAATGACACGGAAAGATTGATTTTATCAAAATGTAAAGACGAAATAATGGATCTATTGAAATTATGGAATAATAAATGGATCCCGGTGAAAACTATCGATTCTACTCCAACGATCACAAAAGCAGATCAAAATTTTAGTCAACCACATGTTGAAAAACCTTCATTTAGGTAAGAGTATATCATAATGTCAAACTAATAAATTTCACGGTACATAATTAATTTAATCAATTTAAACAAAAAATCAAATTATAATTTTAAAACATTGCGTTTGAAATTCATGGATGTTTTCTATATATTATAGACTAGTATAACTCTATAGATTTCATACCAGGTCAAGTTATCATAATGTGCTTATTTCATGTCACGACAACGTAAAATATTTTGTGTTTATGTGTTTTTAGCCCTGAAACATGCCGCAATCGTCGTAAAAACCGGCGTAAGAAACATATAAACGCATAATTCTGAAAAAAGTTTAAAAATCTCTGAAAAATATTTGAGATAATCGCGGAAAAACTCTCATTTACTCGAACGTGTGTTCATTTTTCTTCATGTGAATGATCAAATTTCATTTTCACGGATTTCCTTTGAATTCCATTGATGCGTCATACATTTGGTGATGTATAATGTTCATATTTAATTAGGAGAATTTCATTGTTGTAGCATTTAATTAAGATTTTACCCACTAGGGAAAGGTTTCGTTTGTTTCATAGGGTTTTTTAAAAATTATGTTCCTCAATTTTATATCTCTAAATATGAAAATGTAAATAAATGAAGAATATGAGTACAGCAGCATATAGGAAAATATATAAATGATAAACATAAATGTAATGTAGTGGTAGTCGAAATTTAAGTAGGTCTACTATTTACCTATTTACTGACAACCAAATTTCTCTTGAGCATACATTTTTTCTAAACATTTTTACTAAATTAATTTTTTCTAGTATTATTTAGTTTTTTTTCAACACATTTTTTCTAAAATTAAATTACATTTAGTTATACACATAATCTTTCATTTTAAGCTGTATTCAATTGGATCTTGGTATTGATGCTAAATAGCATAATTTTTTCAGGAGTTTTGTTTTGTTTGGATAATAACTTGATTTTTTATGTATTAAGTAACAATCAACAATTAGGTATAAATTTCAATTTTTTAAATGAATATAATTTTTTTTGATAATGTCATTGTCTAAATTAAATTATCAAACTAAAAGCTCAAACGATATTACGAGTAATATTTAAAATTTAAAGAAATAGAATTTCTTCACTCAAGTACTCTCAACTCTATACTTAGTAATGCTTATGAAATCTGGAAATATTTTGAATAACATTTTTCTTTTTTTGACAATGTTTCAAGATTTGAGTTTGAAATTTAAAATAATATAATGATACAGAAATACTTCATGAAAATATACTCTCACTAATATCCATGACTCTTAATACTAAAGTCTAAGATTATTGATACATAACAGCTATAATTTTATGATATATATATATATATATATATATATATATATATATATATATTAAGATAAAAGGTAATAAAATAATTTTCTTTCATTGTTGTAGTATGTCCAACTTAAGTTGTAGATAGTGAACTTATTCCATTATAGAATAGTAAATTCGTTTATTTCAAGAATACAATAAATAAATTGCTGATTTATCTCTGTAAAATAAAAAGGTTATAATGTCATAAATAATGAAAAGTTTTATTACATTCTGAAAAATCGCGGCCAATTATCCTTAAAAATGGGTTAATTTGTTGTTGGTTATAATTTTCAAATTCTCTCGTCTCAATCAACATATTTCTTTTAATTTTATAACAGAACTATTTATGGTTTGCAAATGATAAAAATATAAATCACATAAACAATCAAATATAATTTGTTTTAATATAAATTAATATCACCAGTTATCCTGTAGGAATTATATAAATGTTTAAATTTTAAGATATAGTAAGAAATAATAATAGTTACACAAGTACAACAGTTACAACATTTGTCTATCTTGAAAAACTAATTTTCGAAAGTATGAAATAATTGAAAATCCCTACATATGCGTGGCATCTATCTATTGTAAATAGCAGGCACTTTAAAAATAAATTAATTGCAATTAATTATTGTACCAACTTATAATTTAAGAAAAATAAAATATTATTAAATTAACAATTAAGTAAAACAAAGATTGTATTTTTCACTGTGAAGTTTAAAAAATATATGCAATATACTTATTGTTAATATAATTAATGTAATTCAACTATAAAATCACAATAAAACATTTTTTACACAATTACATAATATGTTATTTTTCTTTGGTATCATACAATCTTACTTTAAGCTCAAAAATAAAATGGTAGGTATTGATATTAAAAATCAATATAAGTGAATTATTTTATTATGCAATTACATGTATATATTGGACTTATTGGTAAAATGTATTAAGAAATACAAGTATATCATGATAAAGATTTATTTATACAAATACATACATTGGAAATAAAAAAAATTAAATAATTCATAAATTATGAATTAAAAATATGTTTATTTATATAATTTACTTATTGGCATTTATCACCTTTATTTCTTAGTTACATCTAATTTAAAATTTAAATAATGGCGAGTATTAGTCATCAAAAAATTATGAGCAATGAAAAACCATGTAACATAATAACAGTATTCATTCATACAGTAAAATAATACTAACCGAAATTTCATATTTCTAAACAAATCAAGTGGTTGCAAAATGTGTACATTGTAAAAAAGAAACAAATCTTATTTATTTTATAATATTAGGGTTATAACATTAAAAATTATATTAGCTATATTACACATATTTCAAAATGTAGTACAAAAGAGTGAATAAAGGTAGATAAGCTTATGAGTAACGACTTTAAACAAAATAAATGTATAATAAATATATGTACAAAATAAATTAAGTTCATATCTGTGGCACGCACATTTAAGATGGTATTGTATGGTGTTGTTACCCTTTGACTACTGCATTAATAAGATGAAGTTGGAATTATCCATTATATAAACTGCATACATACATATAATTGTTCATTGAAATGATATAACTTCTTTTTTTAACAATTATAAATATATGGATATAGATATAAATAGATAAATAGATCAATTATATTAGGTCCCTAATAGATTTCCGAAGTCATTAGTATTACGTGCTTCAGATAAACCTACAACTATCAGTTAATAGTAGATCTAGGGGAGGGTCCCATGGGCTTTATTTGGGCCAAACTTTCTCTTTTTATGTACACATTACTAAAATGTTCAGTTATTTTTTTTATTTTTTATAAGTACTAATTTTTTAAAAGGCTCCTCCCCTGATCTGCCACTAATGTCAATGATGTTTTGTGCAACAGTCAAAGGGTAAAAATAGAATTACTGTTAATATTAATCAACATTTTTTTTTTTTTTACAAAATTGACCACATTCACTTAACCAACTAAAAATATAAAAGTATTTACTGACGGATTGCATAATGCAAAGTACTTTTGTAAAGCTAAATATATCTTAGTGACTAAGCAAACACAGCCAAAAATTGTAAAAAAAAACTTAATTAATTTAACTCAAAATTAACATGATGAAAGTGGTAATTAATAAAGATTAATAAAGAGGGCTCGGATTTTATAGCATTTACTTATTATTATAGAACATGGGAAAATTACAGAGTGAGCTACTACATCATTATAGTTTATACAATAAAGAATTTAAATTAGTTAAAATATATACATTTATACACAACATAATATACTTACAAGTTACATTATAATAGTAAATTATTATTTACTTATTTATTTTTGCTTAGTTTTCTATATGTTAAGGTTATATTAAGTATAGCACATAATATAATGCTATAAAATCCGGGCCCAGTTAATAAATAACGTAATAATACATTAATACATTGACATAATAAGGTCTAGAACTGTGTCAGAAAAGTTTAATACAAAATTCAAGCAATATAATTTGGTTAATATAATTGGGTTTTTTATTTTATGTACACTTAATTGGTTATACATAGCAAAATATTAATTAGGAAATCATCTAACTACTTAATATTAAATTACCAACTTTCATCTGTTCAAAAATAAACCATATTTTAACATGTTTTACATTCCATCACATTTAAAAAGTACATAGAATATTAGATATATTTTGGCAGGTAATATTTTTTAACAATTTTAATTTTAATTTCAGTATGAAGAATAAAAATAGATACTTGTTTGTATACTTTATTCTATCTCTTCTTATTTTTGATTTTTGATACATAGGTGCCTATCTAAGATCTGTGGACCATACACCAAACACATACGACAGACATTTCTGAAATATTATTAATAGTTCACTAATTATTTTACTTGTACCTTTAAATAAGTTATTGATAATTAATTGTTTTATTTACATTAATTCATGTAATTGAATGAAACTTCCATAATGACTTGTTATGTTGCTGTATTTTTGATACTTGATTGGCAGTTATTTAGTAGGTCCCTTTGATAATAGTCTATAGTTGGTTTTAGGCAATTTGTCAATTCTTATGTTTTGCATTTTTTCAATAAATGATGAAAAAGACATGCCAATTTGATTATTGGTCTGATATTAAACAGTAAAACGGTAAAATGATAAACATTTAAAATTATATACCAATTTGGAAGAACAATTTTCTTTAAAATGCACATTACACTATTTAGGTAAATGTCACTTGGCTCTCCGATTTTACACAAGAAAAAAAACGTGGAGTAATACATAAAAAAATTGTGGTCTATTATTTAACTTTTAAGTGATATTATAAATACTAATGAACTTAAAAAGTAAAAATCACACAACAATTGTATTTTATTTCGACCAAGTATTTCTTAATTTATTAGTTATTACTGCATTCGTTAAAGGAAATTTGTAAGGTTAACTGTACAATTACGCCGGTATAATCATAATGTCAATTAGGTACGAAATTTGTGCCGATAATAATAAAATATATCAATTAATAATTAATGATAATATAATAATAGCTACAAATGATAACAAAAATCTAATCATGGATAGGTAAAATAATTATTATCTTTTATTGTTTATGGTAATAATAAAAGAATTGTTAGGTATCGGAACGAGCTGATGAGGCGATTTAAAATTTTAACGTGGGTAAATAGTACTATTTTCTTATAAACTAAAAAATTATTAAAAATCATGAAGTTGATGAAAATTGAAAGTTGAACCGTCAAAAGTTTCAGAAAAACAAGCCCTACAAAATGGCTATCTTCGAATTTTACAAAAATTATAAAATAAAAAGTTATTTTTTTAATTTTTTTAATACAACATTTGTATTTACCAAACTAATGTGAAATAAATGTTTTTAGCTCTGTGTGTCTTATAAAAAAAAAAAAGTTGATTTGATTATCTCTATTAACACGGGAGATATCGCTCTGTGTAAATCTCGGTGGGACACCCTGTATGTATAATCGTTTTATAATTTTGCATTCCAATTGGTTTTTTGAATTGGCGTTCTCGAATCGATCACGGTTATCGTCGTGAATCGAAAATAATACAAAAACAATAACACAATGACTACGTAATACGTATCATATAATTGGCTCAAAACGAGTAAACATCGTCGGCAGTCATATCCAAGGCCGTAACTGGCAAAAAATTTCGGGGGGGGGAGGGGGTCCAACATTTTTTTAAATATAGATACTAAACACTTCATTTTTACGTTAAAAATATAAAATTGTATTATTATCATTATTAAAAACATAGGTCATTATTATAGTATTC
The DNA here is from genome assembly GCA_027580255.1 of Therioaphis trifolii. Taxonomy (NCBI): domain Eukaryota; kingdom Metazoa; phylum Arthropoda; class Insecta; order Hemiptera; family Aphididae; genus Therioaphis; species Therioaphis trifolii. The sequence continues at coordinate 6,507,226 of CM050404.1, forward strand.
AATTTACATAAACATAATAGTTGATTGTTTATATACATATATAGACTATTTGACTATTATTCACATTACAAAGCACAAATCAAAAAAAAGATAAAATATAAAATACAATTTTTTCAATATTAAATTTACAAAATAATTATTAATTTATAGTCTATAAGCATGCAATATGTCGACTATTTTATATTAGTAAAATAGCTCTGTCTTTTTGAAGTGCAAATTTATTCAGGACGTCTTCGGGATTCACTTTAATATTTCTATGAACACTTAATAATGCTAGGCCATTTAAATGGTTTTGTCCAATAGCGTTTCGCAAAAATGTGTTCGTCCGTTTCAGCGTTGAGAACGTTTTCTCGGGTGTTGCAGTTGAAACTGGTAATGCAGCTAAAACTTTTAATAAAAAGTATATACACGGAAACAAATCAGAATTACAATTGTTTAATGCTTCAACGGCTGTACTGGGACGATCGTCCTGAGAATGTGAGATCCATTTCCTATTCCATAGTTTAATTTCTGTTTGTAATAAATCCATATCTATATAGTCAGAATATAAATTAAAATCTGAGGCTGATATTGCAGCTTTATGACACATTTTTGGTATTAATAAATATAAAGAAGGCAAAACTGTTTTGTGTTTTGAAAATCTATCTTTTAGTTGTTGAATAAAATCGTCATAAAAAGGAATAGCAATAGCTATACGGAAATATTCTTCTGTAGAGTTAACATTAACGTTATTTCTATTTTTTTGACGTCCAACTAGTCTTGGCATTTTTATCTGATCCTCTCCGTCTATCAACTTTAACATATTTGTTGCCTTTTCAAATATTTCTTTAAATGTTTGGTTCATATTGATTCGCATGTCTTCAACTTCATTCAAAACAGTTTCGACAAATGTCACTGCTTCACTTAAATCACATGTTACTGATTGTAATGATTTACATAAAGGTAATGTTAATGAAAATAGTGTGTTAGCTGTCACTAAACTAATAACAAATTCACTAGTTGTTATGCTACGATATAGATTTAGTGCTTTTGATGATGTTTCAATATCATGAAATAATTGGAGTTCATCTAAAGTGTCGACAATAGGTTTATATATATATCTAAAAATCGAATCATTCCATCGTGGTTTTCAACCCATCGAGTTTCACACATAGATGTTAATTTAGTCCATTTTTTTTCGGGAATAAATTCTTTAATTTTATTTTTTAACAACTCAGTTCGTCTAGCAGAAACCTTAATGAAATTACCTACTGATTTAATTGTTCCGATACAATTATGAATGTAATGAATATTCGAAGAATGTGCTAGTGCTAAATTTAAAGAATGTGCGCTACAATGAACGTACAGGGCGGCAGGGTGTTTTTCACGTATCACAGATTGTACGCCTTTGAAATTTCCACTCATAGATGCTGCGCCGTCATAACCTTGTCCTAACATGTACCGACTATTAACACCGAGCCTTTTTAAATTTTCTAAAATTACTGTTGCCAAATTTTGTCCTGTTGTAGAATATACTGGTATAAATTGTAAAAAATCTTCTTTTAGTACATATGTAATATCATTATTAGCATCTATACTTTGCTCCAAATACCGCACACATAATGATAACTGTTCAAAGCAAGATATATCAGTTGTCTCATCAACCAATACGGAAAAACACTTTGATTTGTTTATTTTTTCTACTATTTGTTCCTGTATAATTTTTCCACAAATTTTTATAAAATTATTTTGTATTAGAGGACTTAAATAAAAAGCATTTAATTTATTATTTTCAAAGTGGTCAATTAAGTTTTTATCGCCACATGAAACACGCATTCGCAATAAAGCACGAAAATTTCCATCATTTTGTTCGGGTTCGACATCTTTTGATGAAAGTGGTCCGGAATCATAACCATTTTATATAATAATAATTAAATAAAATAGTAAATTTTTAACATACCTTTTGTCTCTTTGTGAAATAATTTTGAATTTGGTATCTTTTACTCATTTTATACACTTTGCGTGAGCACGAACAGCAGTAAAATGAATGTTTTACAATACACACAATATTGTTATATTCTTGTTTTATAATCTTAAATAATTTGGATTTTCCCGTATTTCATATATAAGTTTATATCACCTGTGAGTTGTGACTTGTGACACTCAGATTTTATTGTACCTAGTACCTACCATTGATTACAAATGCTAGTACCTAATCGTATCTATTGATCCTAATCTTTATTACGGCGTTGAAATAAAATAAAATGATAAATTTAATCTTATTTTAGATTACTATTTTAACAAAAATATACAATTATTATTTAATACAATTTATAGTTTATAAACTATATTCACCGCTAAAATTTTTCGGACCCCTGCCCCCCCCCCCCCTCAGTTACGGCCTTGGTCATATCGTTCATGATTAATTTTTTTCTCGATATATTATTTTCAGTGTTTGCACGGACGAATCAAGGGAAAATTATTTATTTTTTATTTTCGTGTAATCCGATTGGTTATTGAACATGTCGAACGACTATCGTTCACCTACGACTAAACGCGCGTGGCCAGCAGACGATCGCTGCTAGGTATATCGTAACCACCGACGGCCAATCGCGCGACTGCTGTCGCCATGGTGAACGCGTTGGCCGTCCGTCACGTTGAGCCAACCCAGCCGTCACCGACTTGAGCAACGACAGTGATAACGTGGTGGCCGCAACCGTGTCTGTTGCTCGACGACGTGGTTTGAGTCTGCAGCTTTTGGTCAGACCAAACCGGTCAACAGACCTGGTAATCGTGGACCCGTGCGTTGGCAGTTTGAGTGACGAATGAACACCTACGTCGGTCGATCGACCATCTCTCCGAGTTGATTGGCCGGTACCGAAGTCCGCCCGACGACCACACTTATCTTAGACCGTCTCCACCGTCACCATTTCATTTCCATGTATCACGTTATGTATCATGTGTATTATAGGTTATAAATGTATTATTATTGAATAGTTGAGGTAAAAATAAATAAACATATGAGGAAAAAATTTGAGAATATTACTTTAAATTTTAAAACTTAATGTAATTTGTAATTCATTAATTATTTACATTCAGCTGCGTTGCACCTAATTTTTATATGTGAATGTATCGAAGACTGAAACGAGTATCATTTAAGAACATATAATTTAAAACTGTAATACATTTTTGATAGTTAACGGATCTAGGAATGTATTGGTCTACGATGATGTAAAGTTTGCAAATAATCGCCAAGTGCACCTGAAATCACCGAATACAAAGAAATGAAGAAATAACGATAGGTCTGCCAATAGAGTCTATAAAGACTACGTGTATCCTGCCCAGTGGCGTAGCCAGGATTTTTCTTCGGGGGGGGCTGATCAATTTTTTGCTCAGTGGTGGTTTACCTAGGTTCTTCCATAATTTGAACCTACAAATACCGAAATTTTGTTTTAGAATTGGGTCTTAACCCTTAATATACCTATATTGATTTGATAATACACTTGTATACTTTAAATACTTTGGATATTGTATTTTATAGTAATATACAATAAATAATTTTACCTGTATTATTTATTTTTAAAAAAACAATACAAATAGTTATAAATTTTCTTTTCAATAGAACATAATTTAGTATACTAACATTTTATAAAATAAAACAAACTCAAATTTAATAAACATGAATATAATATGATGAATAAAAAAAAATTAAACAATATTTATTTACAAAAAATTAAAGGGACAGTTTTAATCTACGAGCCTTTCCACTGTTAGCAAATTTGTCTAATATTTGATCATCTAAAATGTCAATATCTCTATGAATGGATAGTAGTGCAAGTCCGACAAGTCTTGACTCTGAAGTTGAACTTCTAAGGTAAGTTTTAAGTCTTCTCAAAGAAGAAAAACTCCTTTCTGCAGTAGCAGTCGATACAGGCAGTACTGATATTAACTTTAGGAGTTGATACATGTTTGGAAACATATTGCTGTCACAGTTGGTTAAGGTTTCAATTGCATTAAATGGTCTGAACTTTGACCCAACTGTTTTCCACTTAGACTGCCATAATTTAAATTCAGCTTCAATAATATCTTGATAACCTGGTAAATCATCTTCATAAAATTGAACAGCCGGTTTTAAACACGAAAATGGGTTATCAACAGCCAAAGACGGCAATACATACTGTAATGACTTTATCGTATCTTGATGAGATATAAAACGTTGTTTTAGTGAGCAAAGCAAATCATCTAAGTATGGAATAAATATTGTACGTCTGTAAAATTCTTCAACATCTTTAAAAGGCACATTATTTCGATTTTTTTGTCTACCACAAATACGTGGCATAGTTTCATCAACATTTAATAAAACTGAAATACTTTTTACTCCCTCATAAATTTCATGAAACTCGACATTTGAATTTTCTCTAATATCATGAAGTTTCTTGGAGACTTCGGATACACTTTCAAATGCGTTTACTAAATCTATATTCTTAGTTTGTAAATACTCAGATAAATTGTAAGTAAAACTCAATAATTTATTTGAAACATAAATAGCTACTAAGAAATTAAAATTGCAAATATTATTCAAAAGACTATGTGCTCGTTTTATTGATTCGTTATTTTTTGAATCATTTTCAATTTGCTCTAAAGCAGAAACTATTGGCTGCAAAAATTCTTTAAAAATCATTATAGCCTCGTGACGCAAAACCCATCTAGTTTCACACAGTGATTTAAGTTTATGTGCCTGAGTTTTTGGATTAATTTCTATAACTTTTTCTTTTAAAATATGGGTTCTTTTTGCGGAGTGGTGAAAAAATGCACAACATTCTGATACAGTTCCAAAAGCATTTCGAATATCTTGAGCCTTAGAAGCGTCAGACAAACAAAGATTCAAAGAATGCGATATGCAATGAGTGTATAACGCTTTAGGATATTTTTTTCTCACAATTGCCTGTACACCATTAAAAGCACCCGACATGGTCGCCGCCCCATCATAGCCTTGACCACGCATTTTTTCTAAATTTAAACCAAGATTTTTCAATGTTTCTAGTAAAGTATTAGCTAAACCTTCTCCTGTTACATCCTGAACAGGAATAAATGCTAAAAAGTTTTCCCGAACTATCATTGATTCTTCATCTAGGTATCTTATACATACTGAAAATTGTTCGATTTGACTAATATCAGTTGTCTCGTCGGCAAGAACAGAAAAAAAACTGGATTTTGATATTTGTTTAACTATTTCAGATTGAATTAGTTCTCCAAAAATAGTAATTATTTCATTTTGGATTTGAGGACTTGTATACATAGCATTCAAATCACTCATTTCTAGATGCTCTTTTAAACCTATATCACCATTATTGGCTCTAAATCGTAGGAGACAACGAAAATTTCCATCATTCTCAGTAGGTTCATTCATTTCAATTCGTCCAGAGTCTTTATGCCCTCTTAATGCAATTTGTTGCCTTCCGCACAATCGAATAGTCTGAATAATAGGTTTCAAAGATGAACGATTTTTTAAAATTTCTTGCTTTTTCTTAGTATTTAATTGCACATATACATTATCCTGTTCCTTGTTATGAATTTTAATTATATTATCGGCATTTAATATAGCAGTTTTATGGAAATTTAAGTTGGCATGATTTTTTAAAGATTCTAATGCATCTTTTAATTTAATAAGAGGTTTGGTTACAAGTTTGCCTAGTTCTACGTGAGAACCTTTACCAACATTTGTTTGATGCAAGAAAAGTACACAATACATACAAAAGGCCCCTTCTTTAAGTTTTGAATAAGCCAACCAATTAAATGTGTTAAGCCATTTCAACTGAAAAGTTCGTTTAAACTTACCATTATCTTGAGCTGGAAATTTATAATTTACATCAGGTATCCATAAATTATGTAAAATTGAAATTTTTTCTGTATTGGTTAGAGGTTTTGAACAATTGATATAAAGACCAATATCAAATTTAGAACCAGATTCTGTCTGTAACTCAGAATTATCAATTTGTTTTTTTTCTTCAAAAACTACAAGATTCTGTGCTACCTCATTTTCTTCAATGACAGGATCACTGCAGTTTGACTAATATAAACAAATATGTATTTAAATTAATGAATATTTAAAAGATATTTATTTATTTTCATAATTGGATTAAGTGATTTAATAATTATAGGTAAGCATTTATTTTGGATAATATTATATAATTCACGATAGCAAAGATTATGATCGTAGATTGACATATATTTATTAACATAAGCATAAACTTATACTTAATTACTAGAGCAAGGACTTTCATGCTTTTGCATATTTTTTCTGGTAAACTTTATCGTATGCTTGTTAAGTACAAAATACATTTCATAAAGTTTATGATGAAATACTCAAAGTTTTTAGCGCATATTTTTGCATATTTGGACATTTTTTGGTTAAAGGGGCATATTTTTGGTTATAAGAGCATATTTTAAGCTTTTAGTGCATATTTCAATGGTTTATCGAAAATCAAGCGCTTTGGTGAATATTTTTCATGAACCATTCATGGTCAACAATTCGTTATAACTTATAAACTTATAAAGACAGTAAAAGATAAATTTTATCTTGAAATAATAATAATGGTCAGTATTTATTATTTATCTATTTTTGTATTTTTATTTAACGAATATTAGGTATGTGGTACGTTCTCTGCTATTTTTTATTATAAAATATAATATAATTAATAATTACTAATAACATAAGTGTTATGGGCGTGTGTACGTATGCGCGCGCGCGGGTTTGACTGGTAAATTTATTTCGATTTGCGGTGTACGCGTAATGTTATAACTTATAAAGTCGACGCGACACGACGTCGGAGTATGCAGTCTTAAAATGTATTAAAATTAATTTTAAAATAATATGTACAGTCCAGTAAATTGTTTTTTTCATAATATTTATATGAACCTACAACGTATCTTCTAATACAAATTAAACATTTTACTTACATTTTTTGTTTTTTTTGTGAAAAAATTCAAAATAGTTTGATTTTTTCTTTTCTCGGCCATTTCCTTTAAATATAATTCTAGTTGAAAAATTTAAATCCTGTGCAGTAACCACGTTGCACAACCAAAATATCAAAATGACTATTTAATACGTTCTGCATTCACTGCGATACTGCCCGACTGTCGGTTTAAAATATTTTCCGTCGCCTGTTTGTGTATATTTATTATTTATACATCTATTACATTATACAATTAGTGTAAAGACGTAAAGATAAGAACAGTCGTCGCCCGTCGGGCGTCTGTCGCTAATCGCTTACAAATATTTATTAATAGATTTTATCATGAAACCGACCTATCCACAATGTTTTACAATAATATTACGAGCATATGCATTAAATTCCTACTAGCACGGCCGAAGCTATAGAAAACTAACAAAATAAAGATGACAATTTAAGATTAGTAAAATACAAATTAAAACTTTTATAGCGACTTTCATAGACCATTAAAATAATTTTTAAATTTCTTTAACATTTCGGGGGGGGCTGCAGCCCTCTCAGCCCCCCCCTGGCTACGCCACTGATCCTGCCATATGCTGTGTAATATACTAATATACTAATTGCATATTACGATTAACGGAAATTATACACGTATGTCACACCAGCCCCGCCCAATAAAATTTTTTTGTAATAATTATGCAAATATTTAGTAATTAATTAGTATGAATTTGTATGATACTTACCAAAATTTGTATGGCATTGGTTTGCGAATTTTCTTTAATTTAAGATGGGCGGGGTTGGCGTGATGTCATTACAGCCCCGCCCACTCGGAATTTTTTAGCTATGATAAATCCAGTTATGCCAAATTTTAGTGCTCGATTAGTATGAATTTGTATGACAGTCGTCGAACTCAAAACCCTAACCCCTTCTTCGCAAATAACATTTTCGCGAATTATGCGTCACCCCAGCCCCGCCCACAGACCGTTTTTTTAAGTTTACTCAAATCCAGTTATGCCAAATTTTAGTACTCGATTAGTATGAATTTGTATGACAGTCGTCGAACTCAAAACCCTAACCCCTTCTTCGCAAATAACATTTTCGCGAATTATGCGTCACCCCAGCCCCGCCCACAGACCGTTTTTTTAAGTTTACTCAAATCCAGTTATGCCAAATTTTAGTGCTCGATTAGTATGAATTTGTATGACAGTCGTCGAACTCAAAACCCTAACCCCTTCTTCGCAAATAACATTTTCGCGAATTATGCGTCACCCCAGCCCCGCCCACAGACCGTTTTTTTAAGTTTACTCAAATCCAGTTATGCCAAATTTTAGTACTCGATTAGTATGAATTTGTATGACAGTCGTCGAACTCAAAACCCTAACCCCTTCTTCGCAAATAACATTTTCGCGAATTATGCGTCACCCCAGCCCCGCCCACAGACCGTTTTTTTAAGTTTACTCAAATCCAGTTATGCCAAATTTTAGTACTCGATTAGTATGAATTTGTGTGGCAGTCGTCGAACTCAAAACCCTAACCCCTTCTTCGCAAATAACATTTTCGCGAATTATGCGTCACCCCAGCCCCGCCCACAGACCGTTTTTTTAAGTTTGCCCAAATCCAGTTATGCCAAATTTTAGTACTCGATTAGTATGATTTTGTATGACAGTCGTCGAACTCAAAACCCTAACCCCTTCTTCGCAAATAACATTTTCGCAAATTATGCGTTACCCCAGCCCACCAACTGAACGGTTTTTTATTAATTATAAATTTCAATTTCTTGTCAGGTGGCAATGCTGGGAGCCTTTCTTCTTTATAATTAATGTTATTTATGTCAACAAACTACTCATTATACCTTTTTTGTATAGATTGTACGCAAAATAGTTGCGTTTTTGGTATTAAACACAGACCGGGACCACCAAAGTGTAAACTACCCTTTATTGGAATTATAATACCTAATTATGTATTTCTTACGCAATTTCAATTTTAATTATTACATTATAATGTTAATCTCTTTTTAGCTTAAAATATTTTATATTTTGATATAGGTATACCGTATACATCTTATTTGATTATTTAAGTTTTGACCAATTATTGAAATAATTAAAATAAAACTAATTGCGACAACAAAACATGTTTAATTATTATTTGGGAAGATAACTTTCGTATCAATGAAAATTCAATTTTAAGTTTTCTCTACACTGGATGTGATAATTTTGTAATTTTGTAATAAACAAGTCATGTTCTATTATGTCTTTATAGTTTATTATGAATTATGATTATTTTTGTTTTTCTCTGCAGATGATCCAATATCTATAGCTGAAGATAGTGTTATGTTGATGAAATTGGTTATACTATTTAATTTAAAAACATAATATAATAGTATAAAAATTTAATATATTTAAAACCTTGAACATTCTTATTTTATTCTTTGAATTACATTCAAATTTCGTTAGCAAATCAAATCTCGTAAGAGCATTTTATATCTTATTAATCTATTGTAACTTACACTAATTTGTAACTAGTTGGTTGCTGGTACTTTAAGAAGTATATTATATTAAAATATTTGGTTTAGTTTAGGTGATAATGTGAATTTGTTTATATGTATTTTACCACAATAATAATTACTTATTACACATAACAGTACAGATTGAAATTTATCTTCTTTGAATTTATTTGTATAAGATAAAATCGATAACATTTGTTTGTGTGTTATTTCGGATTCGGAATATTTTAATTTCAGTCTATATTTAGACGTTTGTAACCTACTGAAATTGTTAAATTCTGTTATCTGTTTATCACAGCTGCATATTCATTTGTAATCTATATTCGACCATGAATAGACAATATTTGATTTTTGTACTGTGTATTTCTATTTTATACTGTATTCATAAATCTTAATTAATTTCCAATATGGCTGGAAGAAAACCCAAAGTTTCACCATCAGTCGTATTGGACGCAGTATTACTCTATAAGGATCGGGTTGTATTTACTAACGACGCTGGAGAAAAAAGTATGTTTCGAATTATTAATATTGTGTAGATAAAAATAAGTTTCATTTATACTTTGTTCACCAAAACATTCAGTCTGCCATTGAATATCCTTCATATAAAGATTTAGCACTTTATTTTATTTCTGCTTATGATTTTAATAAAAATCATTTAAGTTACGACTTATGAGCATTATTTTGGAAGTTGAACATAGTCTGGTTCTACGTACTATGTAGAGGTCACGATCGTGAACGTATATTAGAATTTAGAACACACTTATTACTATTAAGATTCATGGAGCCCACTGCCTAGATATACTTTAAAATATATTAATGCCCGTATTTTCAATACACGTGACACGTTGTACATTCATTCAGAATGTTTTAGGTACTTGAAAATATAAATAATAATCTCAAAAATTATATTTTATTAAGTGTTAATAGTTAAAAAGGGCGTCTGCTCCCTTCTTTTCTAGATAACATTTTTTATTTTTATCTCCGTATATGTGCATCATCGATACTTAATCGATACTTAACCTATTGTCTAATATATTAAATACATTTTTAATGGCTATTTATTAATTTTATACTATTAATACCTCAGCATATTTCCGTATCACCGGCATTTTAAACCAGGCCCGGCGCAAGGTAAAATGACGCCTCAGGCCAAAATGCCAACTGGCGCCTTTTTCATACAAGTAAAACCCATGATATAATATTCGGAAACAATTTTATTCATGGACAGAAATACGGAAAAATTATATATAATGCTTGACTTGTACATTATTTGCTATCGTCTTAATTAAAAAAAAAAAAAAAAAAACATATTATGACGAAATATAATGTAATATGTTTATATGTATAATATTCACATATAAATATATATTAGGTATATAAATAAACATTTTACGTTAGTACGCTAAACAGAATAACCATAATAATAATTATCTATACTTCAGTAAAAAGTTTTAGGTATTTTATATTTAATGAAAAAAATTACTGACGAAAGTGTGCAAAATTGTAAGAAGCAATTTCGGCGCCCCCCTGAAAATGGCGCCCTAGGCGACCGCCTAAGTCGCCTTACCCTGGCGCCGGTCCTGTTTTAAACTATTCTATTATACCTATTACCTGCTTTATAAATAAAAATATATACATTAATATGTCTTGTATATGTCAGTGTCACTTCTCAGTGGAGCCCAGTATTTCATTGTATGAAAAAAAAAATATATGTGACACACTTGTCTATATATGTGTATTATAATATATTATGTACTATTACTATATTTTATTATTTAGATATATTATACCTATTTATATGTATGTGCTTATTGTTCTTGTGTTATTTAATAATTATGATAAAGCCATAAGTAGTACTGTATGGTTTTATATGTTCTGAGTCCATTTTGAGAAGCCAAATTTTTCCGGTTTGGCGGGCGATTTCTACCTATTTTTTAGTGTGTAATTATTTTGTTCAAAAAAACGTATATATGTTCTGAGTCCATCTGAGAAGCCAAATTTTTCCAGTTTGGCCGGCGATTTCCACCTATTTTTTAGTGTACGATTTTTTTGCTCCAAAAAAACGTATGTATTTTTTGGTTCCATTTGGCTTCTCAAATTTTTACCAGTTTAGCGGTTAAATTCCACCTTATTTCACCGTGTAAAACATAAATAACATCGTTAGATAATCATTTTGTAGTATACCATACTACAAAACTACTATCTAATTATTAAATTTTATATTTTTTATTCATTTTCATCGATTTTCAAATCGAGGTTTTTCTAATTTTGAGGCAGTTTTTAAATTCCAAACCACGTTTTTAGTTTACCGAGCTCGGGGTATTCATAAGTTTCAAACGATCTGAATGGAATAAACAAACTTTACACATATACTAAGTATGTATAGGTGCATGCCTTAAAAAATAAATCTGCAAAACAAGTTACACTAGACATACTAGACATTTTACTCAGCCGAAACACTTGAAAATGTAATAGGAGGTCTGGCATATGTTGATCTAAGAGTGATTCAAAAATTATTCAAATGCATGGGCACAATTTTTTTTTATAAGCAGTTGAAGTTCAAAAATCGACAAAATTAGTCGAAATCACGTATATTTGCAAATTATTTTGTAGTTGAAAATGTGTAAAAATCCTTGTATTTAAAGTAAAGAAATGAAAATATAGTACAAGATTGTTCATAATTTTTGCTTACAATAAGTATAAAAAATATCGCGATTGGTTCAATTAAAACATTTTAACGAGGGTCTGAAACTGTAAATTTTACTACTTATATTACTTTATTTGAATTTTGAATATTATACTATATCATTACAATTACTTTAATTAGGATTTAAAATAAAATATATTACAATTTAAGGCTGACATCTTCAACTTTGTTCAGAATCGTTTTTTTTTTTTTATAATATAAAACAATTCCAAAATACCTATAATACCTATAATCTATCAATTCATATATCTCGTGTATCCTACCCAACTCCTGTGTCCTGGGCTTTTTTTTTATAATATAAAATAATCCCAAAATCTATCCTATAATATCTAATCTATCAATTCATCTCGTGTATCCCACCCAACTCCTGTGTCCTGGGCTTTTTTTGATTTTGTATTATAATTTCATTAGTTTATTTTAGTACTTTCATTGTTATATTATAGAAGTCGTTGTAGCTAGTAATGATGTGTGGAAAGAAATTAGTTGTCATTTAAACAATTGTATGACTAGTGATGCGATTCATTTGTTTGTATACCGAGGGAATTATGGTGTAAAAGAAAAACTTGGTTTCCCTTCCGAAACACCTCAAATTCTTAATAATTGTTTAGAAGATGAAGAATCTGTTCATTCTGGTTTGTATAATCTTTAACTAATTATTTCATATACTTGACACGTAATATATTTTATCATTAAGAATTTTTACTTCGTAGATTACAGTGATTTAAGTGATAATGAGAATGGTTGGCCCGTAAAGAAATTTGTTTTCACATTTTCAGTAGATGAGTGGAAAAAAATTCAACCACAACCAATTAATTATAAAATTAATGATAAAAATCGTCCACTAAAAAACTTTAAGTCCTATTATGTTTTACCTAAAAACTCTTGGTCACCAATACTTGCTGAACATTTCTGGGTCCATACACATCTCGCCTGTTGCTTATCTTTTCAAAGGGCTAAAGTGTATTTAAATGGGGCTAATTATATCAAAATTGATGGACGATGTTCAATATGTGAATCACATTTTAAAGGCGTAGTTCCTGAAAAACCATTAGATAATGCAAGGTGATACATTTAACATTCTTTTGTATTTTCACTATTGTTTTTTTTCTAAATTTTGTTTCTAGAAAAACTTTAATGAAAATACTTTGCTTAACGATTTACAATAAAATCATTACTTACACATTTTTTATGATTTTAATAGAGTTCTAATGAATTGTACTTATGTGGGAAACTTTGATAAATTACATACGGTTGGAAAAAAAAGGCGTATGATTGGACCTGTTACTGAAAATGCTGTAGTAACAATGATTGAAAAAGGGATGGCATGTGAGACTTATAGAGAAAAAGAAGCATGTCGACTGATGAAAACAGGTATACTTTCATATTATAATTATGTAATATTTAATGCAGCGCGATTCTTCTATCTTTTTTGACTATTTCCCAATAAAATATACGTTTAACTGATTGGAATGTATGTATAATTTTTATTTATATTATATGTCTACTAAAAAAATTGTTAATTATTATTTTTAATTACATTTATAGTGTAACAATTCCAACGTTTTATTGCAATATTTCGAAAATATATCATTGTGAAACCCTATAAGATATTTTCCTGGTTTATTTTCTTCAGGTGATCTTGAACCTGCAATTCTTCCCACTGCCAAGGCATTAAGGACTTTGAAATGGCGTGAACGTTCCACAAACCGGAGAAGTTCAGATACGTTAACTAGTTTAGCCATAATGAAATCCGAAGATGAATATAAAGATGTTTTACGTGACATGGGTTGTGATCCATTTTTTATACATTACCATAGTGGAAATCAAATTCATTTATACCGTAGCTATTGTCATAATGTTTCATATCCCAAATTAATTATCGATGCAACCGGAAGCGTTGTTTCTAGTTTCCATAAATTTGGATTATGTAAAACCAAAACGATTTTTCTTTACGAAGCATTAGTTTACGATTCAGAAAAAGAACTCAGTTTTACTGTTACAAATATGCTTAGCGAACGGCACAATAATACTGCTATTTATAATTGGCTTGCAAGTTGGTTAAGTAACAATGTGCCGCATCCCAAAGAAACTGTTTGTGATCAGTCATTAGCATTATTGTCTGCGATTGTGCAATGTTTCACGCAATATTCAAATCTCAATAATTATATCAATGTTTGTGCAGATATAATTTTGGGAAATCTTCAAGCTGATGTACAGTGGTTACCTAGATGCTTTGTAAGAACTGACGTTGCACATTTCATTAAATTATCCTGCCAGTGGACACCACTTAAAACTGTTCCCAGAAGAGTTAAAGAAGTTATTCTTAGGACAATTGGATTAATCATCAAAAGCCAATCTCTTGAAAATATACACTCATTATTACTATCGTTATTTATTGTAATAACTAATGAAACAGATGGTGATCATATAGAAACTGGCATTGAAACGTTTTGTGAAAAACACAAAAGAAATTTGATCAGTGCAACGTCTACAGGTCTCATAGATTTTGAAAATCAATTTAATGAAATAATAAATATGACAGAAACTGAAGGAGAAGTGCATGATTTATTACAAGATGAACACGACGATCTACAAAAAGGCCTTGATAGTATGAATAACCCTTTTCAATCATGGTCTGAAGCAATATACATTAAAAGTAAACATTCAATACAAGAAGGAACTGGTCTCAATGCAATGTATTTACCCACTTTAGTACCTCATATCCTTAGATGTGTAAAATTATTACCTTTGTGGTCAGGTATAATGATCCCTGTATTTGGATTCGGCAATGAGACAGCAAGTTCAGCAGCAATTGAATCTAATTTTAGAAAGTTAAAAAATATCACTTTTAAAAACGTTTTACTACCCACAAACATTGAAAACTTTATTGAGCATCACACTGCGTCACAAAAAGGATCTTCATTAATAAGACTTAATCGTTATTTGCCCACATCAAATATAAGCAATCAACAAACAGGATTAGATAATATGGAAAATCCATTCGACAAAAGGGACATTTCTTCTTCAGAAATTAGTACTAATAGCAATGAAATAATTTGTCCATTATGTTTGTCAGGAAATTTACCATCTGAAAAAGGCGCCCATAAATGCATTGCATGTGGTGTCCCAGTCCATGCCCTGTCTTCTTGTTCAGCCCACAAATTAGGACAGGAAGATTTGAGAATATGTTTAAAGTGCTCCAAAAAAGATTTTGCAGGGGTCATTCATTTGTCCGAGGAAAACATGGCAGTGGAAAGTTGGAATAGAAAATCGAAAAAGCAACGAGATTCAAATTCTTATCTCTGTCCAAATCCCAACTTGCGGCATCTTCAAATCAAAAATTCTAAAAATATCCAGTCGTTGCCTTTATTAAAAAATGGTTCTCGTGCTAAAGAACTAAAGAGTTGTTCAATCTCAAACATGGGAAAAATTATTATTAGTAACACATGTGCGTTTGATACAATATCGTCAATTTTAATGGTTGCTTACTGTGATAGCATCGAATACAGTACCAAAGTCAATGAATGCAACAATCCCTTTCTTAAATTTATAGCAGGATTGGTGAATGATGGCATTAGTTCAAGAACTTATTCAATTAGAGCTGATATAATGGTAATATGATAACTTTAATACAAATATAATATAATATGTTACGTTTTTTTATTGCAGATAAATTGTCTAAATCCCAAACTAGAAAAATTGGCATACGACACAACCCTAGCGAAATGTGAAACAACAGCTAATAATGTTCTTCAAAAAACATTAAAAGATATGCCGTCAGCATTTGAAAATATCAGTTGTAGTAACCAATCGTGTGGAAGAAAAAAAGAACTAAACAAACCAGTTATATACTTAACTTATTGTACTAACACTGAAGACTTACTAACTGGTTTACAGAACTTTATAACTCAAAGAATGAGTAATGTAACAAAAGAATGTGGATGGGCAGAACATAATAATGAGCCGTGTACAGGATTCCAAACAACAACGATTAATATTTCTGAAAATCATTTGTTCGTAGACATATTGAATTGGGAAGGTACATATTATTGTATTAATAAACTTATATTTGAATAGTTAAAATAAAAACCCTTATGCATTTTATTATATTTTAGATGACAGTAACATACATTTTAGTACTGATGATATACCTCAGCTTAAACTCAAATTGGAAGAAATTCCAGCATTACTTATTAGCTCTGGCAATACGTATGAACTTAGGGGTGTTGTTTGTTTTCACCGTAGTCCGAGCAATTTAAGAAAATCAGTTGGGCATTATTATGCATACTGCAAACGTGGACAAACAAATTGGCAATTGTACGATGACTTACAATCAAATGTAAAGCATATTAGTGCAAGTACTACAGTTGCATGTGAATATCTAATATATACAGTTTAAAAATCATAAAATGTTTTGTAATGTAATTCCTGTATTTTAAAAGGGTACTATTTTTTTCTTATGTCACAGGTATAATTTAAAATCTAAGAAGAAACTTTTATATTGCTTTATATATTATATTTTTCTCTAAATGTAATCATACACACATAAAATAGAATTGAAACACAAAAATATATTCCTTGGTTTATATTTCAGTGTTATAATTTAATGATTTATGATATTGCTGTATTACTATATTTCAAATATTATTTATTTGAATGTAATTCAAAGAATAAAATAAGAATGTTCAAGGTTTTAAATATATTAAATTTTTATACTATTATATTATGTTTTTAAATTAAATAGTATAACCAATTTCATCAACATAACACTATCTTCAGCTATAGATATTGGATCATCTGCAGAGAAAAACAAAAATAATCATAATTCATAATAAACTATAAAGACATAATAGAACATGACTTGTTTATTACAAAATTACAAAATTATCACATCCAGTGTAGAGAAAACTTAAAATTGAATTTTCATTGATACGAAAGTTATCTTCCCAAATAATAATTAAACATGTTTTGTTGTCGCAATTAGTTTTATTTTAATTATTTCAATAATTGGTCAAAACTTAAATAATCAAATAAGATGTATACGGTATACCTATATCAAAATATAAAATATTTTAAGCTAAAAAGAGATTAACATTATAATGTAATAATTAAAATTGAAATTGCGTAAGAAATACATAATTAGGTATTATAATTCCAATAAAGGGTAGTTTACACTTTGGTGGTCCCGGTCTGTGTTTAATACCAAAAACGCAACTATTTTGCGTACAATCTATACAAAAAAGGTATAATGAGTAGTTTGTTGACATAAATAACATTAATTATAAAGAAGAAAGGCTCCCAGCATTGCCACCTGACAAGAAATTGAAATTTATAATTAATAAAAAACCGTTCAGTTGGTGGGCTGGGGTAACGCATAATTTGCGAAAATGTTATTTGCGAAGAAGGGGTTAGGGTTTTGAGTTCGACGACTGTCATACAAAATCATACTAATCGAGTACTAAAATTTGGCATAACTGGATTTGGGCAAACTTAAAAAAACGGTCTGTGGGCGGGGCTGGGGTGACGCATAATTCGCGAAAATGTTATTTGCGAAGAAGGGGTTAGGGTTTTGAGTTCGACGACTGCCACACAAATTCATACTAATCGAGTACTAAAATTTGGCATAACTGGATTTGAGTAAACTTAAAAAAACGGTCTGTGGGCGGGGCTGGGGTGACGCATAATTCGCGAAAATGTTATTTGCGAAGAAGGGGTTAGGGTTTTGAGTTCGACGACTGTCATACAAATTCATACTAATCGAGTACTAAAATTTGGCATAACTGGATTTGAGTAAACTTAAAAAAACGGTCTGTGGGCGGGGCTGGGGTGACGCATAATTCGCGAAAATGTTATTTGCGAAGAAGGGGTTAGGGTTTTGAGTTCGACGACTGTCATACAAATTCATACTAATCGAGCACTAAAATTTGGCATAACTGGATTTGAGTAAACTTAAAAAAACGGTCTGTGGGCGGGGCTGGGGTGACGCATAATTCGCGAAAATGTTATTTGCGAAGAAGGGGTTAGGGTTTTGAGTTCGACGACTGTCATACAAATTCATACTAATCGAGTACTAAAATTTGGCATAACTGGATTTGAGTAAACTTAAAAAAACGGTCTGTGGGCGGGGCTGGGGTGACGCATAATTCGCGAAAATGTTATTTGCGAAGAAGGGGTTAGGGTTTTGAGTTCGACGACTGTCATACAAATTCATACTAATCGAGTACTAAAATTTGGCATAACTGGATTTGAGTAAACTTAAAAAAACGGTCTGTGGGCGGGGCTGGGGTGACGCATAATTCGCGAAAATGTTATTTGCGAAGAAGGGGTTAGGGTTTTGAGTTCGACGACTGTCATACAAATTCATACTAATCGAGCACTAAAATTTGGCATAACTGGATTTATCATAGCTAAAAAATTCCGAGTGGGCGGGGCTGTAATGACATCACGCCAACCCCGCCCATCTTAAATTAAAGAAAATTCGCAAACCAATGCCATACAAATTTTGGTAAGTATCATACAAATTCATACTAATTAATTACTAAATATTTGCATAATTATTACAAAAAAATTTTATTGGGCGGGGCTGGTGTGACATACGTAAATTATACATGTACCAGAACTTATTAATATGTCAAGATCTAATAGCTGTAATACAAAAGTAACCTTCAACACCTAAATCGCACACGCGACGCCAAAATCCTCAAATACAAAAAAAACATGACATTGTAAAAGTAAATTGTAAACTCAACTGAGTAACTTTTATTTGAAATAACCGAAAAAAATACCAAAAAAATGGATAGGCTCCGGGGAGATTCGAACTCCCGATCTCCTGTTTACTAGACAGGCGCTTTAACCAACTAAGCCACGGCGCCGATGACGTAGTAATGCGGAAGTTATTATAATAAGTCATTTTCAAGTAATTTTATTAATAAGTAACTATATATTTTTTTTTATAGTAAGCAGTTGGCGTACCTACCTATGTTCTAGAGTTTTAACACCCCCTGGTATTTCTTCCTCCACCCAAAAATGTCTTTTCATTAAGTAATACTTATTTAAGTACATCTATTAAAACGTCTATGATAATTATGACTAAAATAACATCCTAAAGATATTAAGTAGAAAGTTATATTTGTTAAATATGTCTATGGTCTATGGCAGTGGTCTCTTCAACCTTTTTGGATTCGCGGCCCACTTTTTTATGCCTACATTTTTTGCGTCCCACGTAAGCTTTGTAAAAAATCTAAAATTGCTTAATACTTTGCAGTAGTAGGTACCTACTATTAAAACTGAATAAATAAAAAGCTGGTAAGTGAGATGATGGTGGTACAAGTTCGTCCTTCGTCCCTTCGGTCCTCGGACAAGATATTGGTGATGAATGTATTAAGTTTTAAAGAAATGATGACTCATTTCTTTAGTATAAAACGATTCTGAGCAAAGCTTCAGTGTAATATAATATATTATTATTTAAATACTGTTTACGTATTTTACGGTTATTTGTATAATTTTTGGTGAGTTATAATAATTTATTAAAGTGTGTATAAAAAAAAATCCTGACTCACGATTTTTGAATTTTTGTTAGGATAATTAGGTAGGTATATGAGTAAGGTCATATTAAATTTTCAGAACTTTTTGTCAAATATTTAAAATTATATTACATAAAAACTTTCAAACAATTTGGTGAATTAAAAGTTCTATATTTAAGTCAAAAGAAATTAAAACTATGGATATTTTGGAAAAATGTCCTGTCTAAAGTACCATCTCAGTTCAATTTCAAATCTAAAAAGTTGCTGGACGAAACTTTTGGACAAGGATTTCTATACGAAAAAGTGTTTACAGAAAAAAAAAAATAAAAAAAAAAAAATAATAATAAACATCATTGTAAAACCATAAGATCCTTCGCTTCACTCAGAATCTAAAACAAAAAGACGCTTATCACATCCGACCATAATATAAGATATCACTGGATTGAGGTCAACATCGACTATATAACAGCCCTGAGGACTGGCCACTAGTCAGACGTATTCAGCTACCCGAGTTCAAGCCACTTCACATCACTCTACATCAAAAGTTTTTTGTCACTGAATTGTTAATTGTCATACTACATGTTGTATGTTTCATTATTATGTTATGAATTAAATTAGATCAACTAAACATTCGATTTATTATTTAAATTCCTGGAGCTCAGCACTGTTGTCATCACTACGTACACCGTGTCAACATCAACATCGTTGGCACGCTACAATCAATAGAGTATATAAAAGCTACGTTTGCCCATAAAGTATATAACAGCGGTTATCAGCCTTTTTGAGTTCGCGACCCCCTATAATGTCACCAAGATTTTTAACGACCCTTTTGTAATGTAAGCATTAAAAAACTGAACAAACTGTTATCATTGTATTTATTTGTGTATATATTTTACGAAAAAAGGTATATTATGTAAATTTGACACTTTTTTGAATTTAATGACTCTTTTGCTGTTGTTGATTTGAAATAATTTTGACAATCCTTGGCTCAAAAGATTTGGATAGAATTATTCTCACTGTTGGCGATATATCCAGCCGAGTTCTCGATTTATTTTTAATATTGTAGTCATCGTAGAAAATCGTGCTTCGCATAAGTATGTCGTTCTAAAAGGAATTAAATTTTTTAAAGCTTCCTCTGTTAATGCAAGATACTCATATTGAATTTTTATCCAAAATTTACTTACGTTTTTATCACTATTAAAAATTTGTTCCAAACCCTTTGTCTGAACACAACTCAATTAATTTTTCTTCATTTAACGATGATAATTTATTTATTAAGTATTAATTGTATTTTATTTTATTTATGGCTCTTAATTTTACTATAAGATTCTAAGTGAAACAATTTTTTCCCACACGAATTGGCGACCCTAAAATAATTGTAGGCGACCCCCCGGTTGAGAATCGCTGGTATATAAAGAATATTTTCCCCCATAGAGTACATAAAGACAACTGAGGCATAACGTTATAATATTTGTACAACGGTATCGTGTCCAAATCTCAGATATCATTTCGAATTTTTTGAAAATTGTCGACTTACTCTGTAGACTTACCAAAATTATTTTTTCATACTAACTATGTACTTACAATTGCAAAAAGAAAAAAAATGATTTAAAATCGGTCAAGCCGTTTTTGTGTTTTAGCGAGACTAACGAATAGTTATTCATTTTTATATGTTAAGATAACCCATAAACTATTAATTGGGATAGATTATATTAAAATGCAAAAAAATAAAAGTGAGAAGTAAAAAATATTTTTATCATAACTTGTTATTAAAAAAATTGAATGAATTAAATGTATTGTATCAGCGATTCCCAACGTTTTTAGTTGTGCAGACCACCAATTTTGTAAAAAAAACTTTTAAAAAAGAGGCCATTTAACTTAACATAAATGTAAAAATATAAACACACAAGCAAAAGTAGACATCTATATATGCGTATAAATATATATGAATTAGGTATATAGTATGCACATATTCTGGCAGTTATCAAGATAACATACAGTACATATTTTTTTTTAAATAAATCTTTTTTTAAGAAAACAAATTTATTGTATTTACTTTAAAAAAAAATCATTAAAAATAATTGCTATTTGTTTACATTGTTAGTCTTCCACGACAGGCAAACTGATCAAATAATTAACAATGAAATACTAATGCACGTATGACTAATTATGTATATCGCAACGTGTCCAGCTCCACGCCAAGCATGATAAAATACGATAAAAATGAGAAATAACATATTAAGATTTAAGATAGCTGTTAGATAATAATAATACACATAGAAAAACAACAAAAGAAACTAAATAATAAGATCACATTCAAGAATATTGTGTGGTAGTGTTAAATTGTGGCTTGTGGGGTTATAAATCTTTATTAGTTATTACTCATTAAATATCACCTAATTGTCCTAATATAACCAGTGCTTGATCTCTTGTGCGTACCTCAGTGCGTACCTCTTCTATTTATTTGAAACGGAACGCTGGGAACGCAACATTTACTGTAGAGAATTTGTAAATCATCGGTTTTTCTGATGCAAAATATACCTATAACCTATAGCCATAATATTTGTACATTTGAATTGACAATGAAAAAAAAAAATGATTGACCATTACGTTGAGCGCTGGATTAAAAGCGGCAAAAGAAATTCAGATGAAATAAACTGTCCTAAACGATCTTTTAAAAATGAAGATAAATCATTTGAATATTTATGGACCTTATTTAATATGTATTTTGTTTTTTGTTTTTTTTTTGTAGAATAATTAATTAATAATTTAACATTTAATGTCTTAAAATAATTATTAATAAACAAGTGTTTTTTAAAAAAAATATTTTTGTATAATAAATTAATTTTTTTGCGATTATGGGTGGCTGAAGGAAGTGTGGGGGGCTTTGCCCCCCACGGTAATGTGACTGTTAATTTTGTGTGGAACGCTCGTTCATCAAACATCCGCTGAGTCCCGCATCTATTTTTTTTCCAAATCAAGCACTGAAAATAACTAACCCATTATCTGACCATAAATAGAAGTTCATAATATAATACAAAAATCTCGATGTTGACGCCAATTAGCTTAAATTAAAGTTTGCTGACCCTCAGCTTAGACGCTCGAGCAGCGTCCGCGGCCAAGTACCACGTTGTTCGAGGCCCACGAGTGGGCGGCGACCCATTGCTTGGGAACCGCTGTTGTATAATATCATCTTGCTTTTTTAGTCTATTTGAAAATAAAAATTGAATTACCTTGGTGTTTTGTATACACTAAATATTAATAAATCCATTAACGATAACTTAATACACTTAAAACTTTTCTCAGTTTTTATGTAAAAACAACACAACTAACACAAATAATTGTATGAACAAAAACAAGTGAATAGCCAGTGATATTACGAATGGTTACAACTCACAATATACAAAGTATTATAATAAATATACCTATCGCATTATCATAAATAGCAAATGTTTGTAACGCGTTGAATCAGCTTTAATTTTTAAAATATTTTTAGATACTTACTTGTACATATTTATTTTTATGGATACTAAATACCCCAATACAGTAATATATACTTCTAATATATATTCTGCATACCTAAAGTAAGAAATATTTTTATATTTTTCAAATTTGAAGGAAATTTCTCAAAAATGTACATGCATTGTGTATTATAAATTATTTTTTACTTCTGATTTGATAGAACCATCTTACAAGAGATTGGTTTAAAATAAATACCCTGTCATAAGTCATGCCATGACTTGTGTTTAGACTGGGAAATATTTTAACTGGAGTTTAGCTCTGTTGCAGGAGAACATTTTACAAACACTTATCTTAAATACAATATTATTGTATTTCATACGATTTGTTTACTATGCATTGATACCAAACACAAAACTCATACGATAAATGACCAGTGTTTAATTCAGAGGTTTTTTCAAGGGGAGAATCACTTTACAAAATTGAGCCCTTTTGCAATTACTAAGAAAGTGGCATACTTCATCACCAATTTTATACATGTGTATAATATAGAAATATATTGAGATTTAATTTAAAATCAATTAAATTTTTAGGATGACATAAACAAAGAAAGCTTCTCACTAATACGGCATATCGTTCTTTTACAAGTTATTATAAAAATATCGCGTTTCACCACAATTTATTGACAGAAAATTCGCTTAAATGATGTAAACAATGTTTTATTCCTATAATTTAAACAATTTTTTTGACTTTAAAGATCATTTCATAACTAATGTACAAAAACACATTTTGTTCGTCGACTATATAGCGCGTGCGTCTATATAGTCTAAATAGATCTCCTCCTTCGTATTCTCTTCAACCTCCTCGTGTTTCGTCACACCAACACAACGACAGTGATCTCAGTCGCCGTACGTACAGCAAAACCGAAGCAGCGCTTCGACTGCCCGACAGCGGTACGGACAAATTACGCTTTTACAACGGCTGCGTGACGCGACTATAACGCGTTATGCACGTGACTGTGATAAAACAAAAAGTCATAAACCTGTAGAGATCGCGCAACAGTAAAACGATTACTATTTATATTGATTATTTTTATTTATTTGAAAGTTTAACACCCACGAGGGGAAAATTACAATGGATATTTATTTGAATAGATAAAATGAATCAGACGATTACAATTATTTTACTCGTACTGTTTTACATTCATTTTAACATATACGATTTTAACTTAGATATTGGATTGAAATTAAAATCAAAGTTTCTGATTTCGTTGTAAAACTTGGGCAAACGACAGATTGGGATGTTTAAGAATTATAGGTATTTGTATTAAAAAAGGATACTACAACAAGAGTTATTCCTTGATTTGAATGGAGGAATATGAAGACCGATTAAATATAACGATTCAGAGCATAGCGATTACGCTTCTTTTGATATTTTATAATTGACAAAATTTAAGTATGGTTATGAACACAACAAAGTACGCTCGACAGTCAATACTCGATAACACCGGTTGCACGTTACTATATTACTATTGGTTATCAAATGGTCCATACTCTGTTCTACGATCAATGATTATAATTTATATTATTACTATTATTATTGAAGACTCCCGCCAAAACGAGAGTCGCGTGCTGTTAACATTTGACATTTTTATAAACACACTCGCACGATGAATATGCCTTTAACTTATAGTTTTCGCGCTATAAAAATGACAGATACTTACTAGTTAAAGTAAAATAGTAAAAGTCATCCCAATAAATTAGGTAAAATAAAATAAAATAAAAAAAAAGATATGCTATAGATCAGTGGTCTTCGACCTTTTTGGACTCGCGACCCACTTTTTTAGGCCTACATTTTTCGCGACCCACGTAAGCTTTATAAAAAATCTAAAATTGTTTAATACTTTGCAGTATTAAAACTGAATAAATAAAAATAACATTTTTTAATTATTATTAGAAACGTATAGAATTCATATGAAAATATGAAATAAATGAAAAATATTTTTTTACCTTTAAGTAATTGTATAAATTTAATTTTTATTTTGAAAAGAAGACTTATCGCGACCCAATTTTAAAGCTTACGCGACCCAAAAACGGGTCGCGACCCACCGGTTGAAGACCACTGCTATAGATGACTTTATGTCTAGTGTTGAACCAATTTATTCTCATGTAACCAAAAAATGTCGCCATCCCCTACTTTAAAAGATTGTGGTTGAGGGTCGG
The DNA here is from genome assembly GCA_027580255.1 of Therioaphis trifolii. Taxonomy (NCBI): domain Eukaryota; kingdom Metazoa; phylum Arthropoda; class Insecta; order Hemiptera; family Aphididae; genus Therioaphis; species Therioaphis trifolii. Next base: position 6,532,572 of record CM050404.1, read on the forward strand.
CAGAGGTCGAAGGGACAGTATAAATTAGCTTTTCTGTTGATTTAGGACGAAATTCCATTTTTCGTCCACCTAACGCATACGGTCAAATATCATTGTGTAGGAAATATTGTCCGTGACGGTGACTGCAGATGTTATACAAAGAAGAAGTAAATGAACAAACGTTACTTACCGACAGGCCATGTGCTGTGGGGATGCGCTTAAAGGAAGGCAGCCACTTGACCATGTAGGGCGTCCACCCGCGACCATCGCCCAGGAGCCCGCGAACAGCCACGTAGTATGACCGTCGGGGTGGGAAATCGACGTACGTCACGCGGACCGGCGAATCGTCCGCGGGGTACCGGCACGGCTCCGAGGAGTGAACGTTGACGTCGTCACTGTCGTCGTCCTCGGACAGCCAGTGCAATGAAGTTTCGATGGCGGACAACAGCGTACCGGCCACCACGCTGTCCACGTCGACGTGCACAGTGCCCGTGGTCGCGTCGTCCTCCGACACGCGCACGCCGGGCGGGGGAATCGCCGTCGGCGACGCGGGGAACGTCGGGAACTCCGGCACAGGGAACAGTGACGCGGCCCCTGGCGTCATTCCCCGGACGGCGCGCTGCAACGTCACGTAGTAGGTGTCCGACGAACGACGCTCGATAGTCCCATCGTCGGCGCCGACCATCCGAGCCTTTTTCGCCGGGACCACGGTCGACGTCGCACTACCGACCGCCGGACGCTTGTGGCCGGACGTCGTGGATGTCACTGGTTGTTTCGCCACCAAAGCATCCGGTTTCTGGGCGAGCAGCGCTTGTCTGCGCTCCCAGGCAAGCCAACCGAGTATTGTACGCGGCATCTTGGACTTCTTCGGAGGTTCCGTTGGCCGTGCAACAGACACACCGAAAGACGTATTCGCCTGTTGCTTGTCCATCGTAGTAATATCGCGACAGAAAAGTATCACGTACAGACACAATGGATTTCAATAAATTTCAAAACAGACGTATTCACGCGCGTTACACTGGATAAAGTGACGTACACAAATGACTATGAGATTCACGTCGACAGTTATTGTATGACGACGACGTATCCATGATATAGACGTAATAAATAATTTGAAACGGCCGTGTAAAAAAAAAAAAAATCGATGTACATACTTGGAATTGAAACCCAAATTTACATTTCGTCGTAATGATATCATTTTCATATATTGCCTAAACCCACGCATTGGGAGTTGAGGCTAAGTGACTGTAAACGATTTAAAATACGACAAATTTTACCGTTTTTACGCAATATTTTTTTTTTTAGTTGCAACGTCATTTGCTTCATAAATCTCATTTGTAGAGCGCTCGTAGACGATCGCTCTGAACGAGTCATGGGTCATCAACCAGGTACCGAAACTTGTCGACGGGTTATCTGAATATTATGGAATATATCAAATATGAAGAAGTACCTAGTTTTACGAATAATAATAATAATAATATGACTTACAAGAAATGTGGAAAAAGTAAACGAAACAGAGAAAAAAAGACAGTATTTAATTAATTTAAAATAGTATATGCATAATAACGGATTTAGGCTGGTGTGGCGGAGGAAAGCTTGTTCTGGCGTAAAACCTTCACCGTTAAGATATTGATAAAAAGATCGAGACTTGAAACATTGCCAAACTATGATGTAATTTATGTTAGTAACAACGTCTTATTACTTATATTCGAATGATCATGGATCACTCGTATACGACGCGAGTGCCGTTAAACATTAATAATAATAATAATAATAATAAGCGAATACCGACCAAGGTGACATTTGATTTAATAATGAAAAATATGCGTTACCGAACAACATGATGTACGACTTACGTCTTTACGACAAACTTACGTGACTCGATTTACTTGCTCATGTTAGCGACGTAACAAGCAGGGTGAAAAGTTTGCGAGTGTATAACATTGCCGAGGGAATCGACCGGTGTTCTCGTTCACAACAGCCACAAATATTGGCAGTTCGCGGATCGCTAATAATACCGTGTATATTCACAAAATACAATTATTATAATTATAATATGAACACATCTCTCTTTTCGACGGTTACATAGCCTGCCTGCAGAAGTTCGTTATTAACTAGAGACAAAGTTCTCAACAAAATGACATAGAAACGAGAGAAAAGTTTATATTATTAACAAAAACTATTTGAAAAATTTCTAAAAATATGATCAAAAAATGAAAATAGGAGTATACGTGAGGACTTGTGACAGATTAAATCGTCTTAATATTTGGATATGGAAGCGCATATGTTGAGTACCATATAACAACACGAAGTTTTTGGATCACAGAGAACATATTACCTCGAAACGGACGGACCGATTTAAAAGCGAATAAGTTGTGAGTTAAATAACTGGCATAAGCACATATTTTTACATATTTTTCAACACGTACACGTGTTTTGAGGTTTCATATGTGATTATCATTAAACATTTTAAAATATAATATTCAAAATAATACCAATGAATGAAGCCAATTTATTATATGTGTTCGACATGGATTCAAATTTTATCTTCCAAAAAAAAGATTATTTTATGATATTTGGGTGTGTCAATCGAAGTCGAATGCATTATATAGGCAATATAAGTATACGAATTAATGTAGTGTGTGTATGTCAGAAGTTATAATTTGTGCGATGCCAGGGTGTTTAGAATTAATTTTTGGTAGTTTTCCCTTATTTTTGAAAATAATGTAGGGGATTTCAAAAATAATTAGTTTAAAGTACCAATCGATCAAAATTCCCGATCTATAAACGAAAACGTTGGATAAATTACATGACTGTAAAACATAATTCATCGTTGCGAAACCACTTCGTTCGTCATTTCGAATAGTTTATAATATTAATTAATTTAAGTCAGTGGATTGGTATAATTGAGATGACAGTGTTATGTATGAAAGCAAAAAATGAATACAAGCACAGGATAAAATGACACTACTACTACTACTACTACTACTAATACTAATAATAAACGAAAATAAATGAATTGTTATAATTGTATTAAACTTACAAATTATACTTGGATGATTAATTTGATTACTTATAATGTTTATGTGTTTAGTATAAAATTAATATATCAAACAACATTTGTCGTAAAATCTTCTATTTATATTAATTACATATAATTGAATAACAAAGTAATTTTTTTAAATAAAACTAGTAACAACATTTCAAAAAGATTTGAACAACTTAATGTTAAATACTAATTTCTTTGGAGCCAAAAATCATTTTTTAATACATACTTGAATTGAGTTTACACAAGTTAAATTCAATTAGGAAATAATTTTTATTTTTATTTTTTTTTTATAATAACAGGGTACCCTAATTACTTATAAATTATTAGTGTCATTATTAAATGAAGAAAGTCACAAACACTGAGCGAATTACTATTACGCCATTTCAATACTTCTTTCAAATTGTGATTTCTAAAATATCATGGTATGTAGAATTAAATTGACAATAATATCATATCATAAGATAATTTTGATTTTCACTCTGACTATACAATTTATAATCACCTTTTTAAAATGTTTTTTTTATTTTCTAAATAGATAATATTACTAATTGAAAATTAACGCTCAAAGAAAAAAAATCAACGTGTATTCAAGTTTTTTTTTTTAAATTCTAATATTTTATCTAGACATGACATCTGTATCTAATTTAGAAATATTAGTTGCAGTAGGCATTGCTATGATATTACTTAAAAAATACGTTTATAAAACTCTCGATCGGTAAGTTGAAAAACTTCGAAACTCTTAAGAGCACTACGCTTTTCAAATACACTATGAACGCAAATAGTTTGATTTGAAACAGAACAAATAAAAACAAATTTGCAAACGCGAACGCTTTCAAATTGATCAATACGAGTTTCGCTAGTGCTATTATACCAATCATTCTCCAGTCGAATTCACCCCGGTCAAATATTAGTTGTTGCAGCCTTTCTACCATGCTCGTGGCGTTTTGAGGGCCGATAATTTGGTTTTGTGAAGATGTAATTTTTGCCGGGAGGTAATTCGTACTCGATGGCTGAGCATTCGCATTCGTCGGTTGAACGTGCGTGTTCGCCGGTTGAACATACGTGTTCGCTGGTTGGACGTTCGGACTCGCCGGTTGAACATTTGTGTTCGCCGACGGAACATACGCGTTCACCGGTTGGATATTTGTGTACGCTGGTTGGGCATGCGTGTACGTCGGTGGAACATACGCGTTTACCGGCTGGATATTTGTATACGCCGGTTGAACATAGGTGTTCGCCGGTTGAATATTTGTGTACGCCGGTTGAACATACGTGTTCACCGGCTGAAAGTTTGTGTTCACTGGTTGAATATTCACACTTGGTAGTTGATGATTCGTACTCGGTGATTGATAATTTGTTCTAAACGGTTGAGTAATATGTTGATTCGGGCGTTGTCCGTTGATTATCGTGTATTTTTTGTCGACCGGAAAAGAGGTTTTGTGTTCGACGTGACTGATGTCGTTCGTGAAAGTGTACGAGTTCAGGTTACCGTCCGAGAAGTCTTGTTCGGCTTGCCAATCGTCTGTCTCTGCACTCGAGTAATCGTAATGATCTACTTGCCTGTGAGAAAATTTGATGAATCAATATTTGTAATTATTGGTCATAACTCATAACTATAGATCACGGAACAAAAGCATGGGAAATTATCGAAATATGTAATAGAAGTTAATATATAAGCATATATAAATGTTATCTAAAATAGTAATAAAAAACATGTTCATCAAGTATTAGGTGCAATAACGTAAATTTCAAATTGACAAACATAATTTTTCTATTAATACGTTTATTATTTCGATAATTCTTATTAAATTCGATTTCTAAGATTAAAAATTATTTTATTCCACAATTTATTAATGATAGTGGTATGAAATACATTTTTAAGTGAAAAGAATGAAAAATAAATTAAATTCTAAATTTGTCTATCAAAAATTAATTTTTACAACTTCAAAGCACTAAAGATAAATTTTTAAATGATCAAATATACATATTTGTTACTTGTGTTGTAATTTACTCCTAGAAGAATTTGATAAAGCGATTTAAATTATTTAAATTTTTACCTGCTGTTTCTTTTCAGTTTTTTGACAAATAACAAAAGAACAATTTAATTTTTACAATTGTATTTTTACTATTGTATTTTTACTATGTTAATAGGTATGATCATTTTTCAAAAATTCAATGTTTTCAATAATTTATTTTTTATTTTAGATTCTGAGTGAAGCAAAGGATCTTATAGTTTTCCAATGATCTTTTTTTTTGAATCTGGAGACACGTTTTGCCCAATTCAACTTTGCCTAAAAGTTTTATCCAGCATATCTAAAGATCATATATTTCATCTCGTTGGTACTTTAAACCGGTGATTTTTTCTACTCTTGATAGTTATTCCAAATATATAGAAAAAATAATCTAAAAATTAAGTAAAATGGTAAAATTTGATATAAACGAGATTTTTATACAATTTATTTTTAAATTTAGCTATAAATCAAAAAATAATGGCGCTAGGTATTTGAAATTTCTTCCAATATCCGTATAACTTTTATACAGAATTAAAAAAAGTTTTGAAAACATTATATCACTATCTAGTTATAAATAGAACTTATCAATTATTGAAAATATCCCATTTTTTTAAGGTTTTTTCCAAGAAAATTTTAAATCCTTGACATAAAGACCTGGAATTTAAGAAGTACCTTAATTATATTTTTGAACAACCGTACTCAATAAATTCCAAAGATTGTTTAATAGGATTTTTTTTTATTCGCGTTCGCATTTTGACTAAAACTATTAATTACCTACACATAAATTATCGGAACTTTTCAATGAAAACCTTATAGAATTTGGAACAAATAATCCGGTTGAATGGTTTATTTATCGATACTTTTTTTTAAATACTTTCCTTTTCCTACTTATATTTTGAGTTTCATAAAGGTTAACAACATAAAGTCTTTTTGGATGCGCTTGAAGTAAGAATTATGGCATAAATACAATTTATTTTTATTTCATAAAATCTGTAATTTTTGGCTATAACATTTGATATTTTTAGACACTTTTTTATAAGAAGTATAAGCTATTCTTACATCTTAATATTAATCCACAAAATCGTTTTTTATATACATTAAAGATGCCTAAATACGGCGGAATGCAGCATTTCTATTCATATCATTAAATTGACATTTGGATTATTTTAATTATTATTTTAGACTTTTTTTTTAATTTAAATTTTAAAATCGTATAAAATTTTTATTACAGATTTGAAATTTAAAAATTTGGGCATATTTTGTACCATGATTATTCTTTACTCCTCGGACAAGATAATGGTATTGGCTGTAGAAAACCTTGAATAAGCTACTTTGGAAGTTGATGAAAGTTACACGTAATTGTTATTATTTTTAATATGAAATCAACGAAAAAATAATTATTTTTACGGAAATGGCTCCGAGCGTAACTCAGTAATAATTTTAGTATCAACTCGTCAAGTTTACGAAAAATGAAAAACCTTATGATAAACAAATGATGTAATTTTTTATATTTAAATTAAAAAGTAATGGAATAATAACAAAACGAATCTATGTTGATTTAATAATATTAGTACAAATGATTCATTTCACTGTATTTAAATATTTGTTGCTTACATAAAAAAAAGAAAAATGATACTATCAATTTCTGTAAAAATGTCATCAAGGGCAAAGCTAAAAACAGATTAAATAATAAATATTATTTTATAATAATATTAATAATTAATACCTTTTTTTTTATAACTACTTGACTACTACATATTTTTGCTTGGTATTTTACATTTTTATTTTTTGTTTAATGTATAAACTTGTTATATGTAACAGATTTACAAAAAAAAAAAATAATAATAATAATAATAATAAAACCAAATGTTTTATGTTTTTTTGATGATATAGGTATTTAAAAAAAATGATAGCGAATCAGAAGATAGTTGAATGAATTTATGTAACTTTTTCTATTCGTGTGAGCTATTATTTAGTATAAGTAGGTACTCTACTAAGACAGTGCCTACTCACTAAATAGTAATTACTTTTTACTTCTTAAATGATAAATTTAACTCTGAAAAAATGTTTTAAATTCGAAGATAAATTAAATCACAAAATGGTATAAAACAGAGTATACATTTTCGTTTTGGTAAAATGTTTATGCTTCTGAATATAAAATGTATGTATGACGAGAATGGTCACGAAGCGATCGTCGTTTTGAACGGTTGAATTAGATCAGTTTTGATCCCAATATAATAGATACACAATAGTCAACTGTTTTTTAATGCGCGTATACCCTAAAGTTTTTTTACCAAAACACCACTGATATTAATGATATAAGCGGTTTTCATACCTGCCGGCGTTCATATGCGTTCCGAAGCCGCGAATATAGTCGGCTTGATTATGGACGACGCCTGGTGTGCCAGCGTTAAAGTTCTCTGCGACGTTTCGGATTTTCACAATCGATTTTCCCCGGAGAGCGACGGACAACGCTTGACTGTCGGACACTTTTGACCACGACGGCACTGTCAACGCTGTTAAGTAATTTTCGTCTTGGATCGTGCTCGTGTCGACGGGAGTTTCACGTGGCACACGTCTGACACGGTTCTTCTGCGAAGGTCGTGATCTTCCGACTAAAGAAATATTATACAAATTCAGTCAATTTTATAAGATAAATGTACTCGGTAACGTAAAATCACGTAAATCCGACCAGAAAAAAGACGATTTCATTTGCTTATAAATCCAATTACCCTGAGACCCTCTCGATCGCATTCTCACATTCTCAAACATATATTTTTTCGAGTGCTAAGGGGTTTCATCGTTTTCGTATATTATAAATAATAAAACAGTGAAAAATAAAACGAGTGATTATCAAGTAGTAAATAACATAACGGCAAGAGGAATACAATTATCAAATAAAATTAATATTATTTTGTAGGATAACACCATAATTCGAAGCAAAACACTGTCCAAAGAATTTGAAATATTATCCTAACGTAAACAAGATAAACGATAAAATCGTGACTGATGTAGTCTGTTTAGTACAGTGGTTCCCAACCTTTTTTATTATACGTCCTCTTTGTAGATTTTTGAAACTCTCGTGCCCTCCATTTTATAACATGAAAAATATCTCTTTGATGTACTTTACAAAGAAATTATAAAATATTCGAGATGAATTCAATTTTACTGATGATAATTATTATGAAATATAAATCATAGTTAAATAGTAAATAATATTATATAATGAAATTGACAATTTATTTATGTGAAGGCTGGCAACACTTTTCTTTAGACGATTATTTTAAGTTTGACTCAATGTTTGTTAAAGAGAACCTCAAGTCTGATTCGACATCCAAGCGATTTCAATGTTTTGTTTTTATAACCACTGATCTGGAGAGCCCTGATTTGCATAAAAAAGTCGATGAAAATTGTACCGGGATTTTTAATGCTTAGTTTGAAATTTCAGGATAAGTGGGTTGGTATTTCACCCAAAATTCTTCCAAAGAACTATTATTATTAAAATCGATTTTTGGGTGTGAATCGTTCTTCAGCTCGATTGCCTGTTCTTGAAGTGTATCGGGCAATGTGTCTATGTCAGAATTGAATGGACAACTTGTTAGCGTATATTGCCAACTTTTGTTCGAAATATCCGGGAAATATGGTATGAATTCTGGCGTTCTTATCTTACCTATTTATTTACGGATAGTGTGGCGGCGCAGTGTCATAAAATGATTAAGTTGTGATTTTAAATTATTGTAATTTTTATCAATACTCAATAACCGGTCGATATTAATTTTTCATATTTTCCCTACATTTTAAAATAAAAATAATTTCATGAATAAAAAATGTGTTTTGTAATGACTGCTTACGCCTTCCCAGAAATGTTTACACGCCCCCCAGGTTGGGAAACGCTGGTTTAGTAAGAAATTAATTTTTTGTAAATATTTAAATACAGATAAAGATAATTTATTTGAAAAGTAGGTACATGAAATAAGAAATAAAAACAAATGTAGATACTCAAAGAATTTATTTATAAATAACATTCAAATACTTCGGAAGTCATATTTATTTTAGTAAAATTGTACTAAATTATTAATTATTATTTTTAGTTTAGTAAAAATAATAATTCGAAAATTATTTAGAATATTATGTTTTAAAATAAATAAATAACTGTCAAGTGCTATGACTAGTGAATTGAAATTTCCAAATCATGATTTATTAAATTTCCTAATGATGTATAATAATAGTACGTACTTTACCGCGCTGGGTATTCTTCGCTACTCCTACTCGGATTAGTTAATGGGGATGGGTGTATTGAATTTAAAAAAAATGATCGATCATTTCTTTAGTTAAATGATTCTGAGCAAAGCTTCCGAATTAAAATATACCATTTGGACTTCTTGTAATAAATTGTTGAAGATTAAAATATATGTGAAAACAGTTTATTACGTAATAATCATAAAATAATTCACTTAATTGCATATAAAATAAAATCCTCTGTTACGATTTTCGAAATATTTTAAGTATCGTTAGTTAAGTAAGGTAATATTTATTTGTCTTGAAAGAGAACTTGCCATACGAATAAATAAATAAGGTTATATTACATTTTTAGAAGTTTTCATTAAATAATAAAAATATACCGTTCGTATACTTCATCATTTTTTTTAATAATCTAAAGTTTTTATGTTTGAAAAAAAAAACAATTGTTTATGTAAAAAATATTGAAAACATCTTGTTAAATCTGATAAGTACGAAAAATATCACTAGTACACTTATTAGTTATTGACGTTTTAATTACTGTTATGTTGCGGATCTAGTAAAATTTAGGCACCGTAATAGATCCAACCATGATGGAGGTATACTGTTGGGTCATTAAATAAGTATAACAAGGTTATAACTAGGTTAAACTTTATTTTAAGATTATTTAGTGCATTTAATCAATAAGTGTTTCAAAAGTAATGATAATTATGTATTTGACTGACGATGAAAACATAACATAACAGCTTATTAAAAGGAACCTGTAGATTTTAAACCAGTGCATACATTTTAGCTACGGTATCATTCACCAGTTAAATGTAAATATGTTATATGTATTGTTGATGAAATTCTGATTATATAGCTTATTTTTCTCTTAGAGTGTATACTTACTTTGGTGTATCAGAAAAATAAACGAATAAAAATATGGCCTTTGTTGATGTGTACTTAACATACTATCAATATGAATTATATAACATAATTAATTGATAAACGTATATCAAATATTTATATCTATGAAAAAATAATATATTGGCTCCTAGAATTTGAAAACCTCTAGAACATTTTCAACATAACGTAGTTATATATCAAGAATTAGTTTCTAATTGAATTCGACCAAGATAATGATTGATTACTTGAAATATTTTTACAATATCTAGAAAAATGGCTTCTTATTTACTCCTCCAACAGAAACATTGGACGAGTTGATTACGTTCTCGTCGTTTGACGCAACAAATATAGAAAACATGACAAGTAAGTTAAAAATTAATCGCACGTTAAGTTATAAATAATTTATTAAAAAATATTACGTAAAGTAATGAATATTTATAATAAATTTCAATCTAATTTATATTTAATATTGATGACCAATAAACAGTTACCGTTTTTGTGAAAACCCCAACATTTTTCACGAAGAGCCTATCACATATCTGAAACGATGAAACATATTTTAATTGAATCGTTAGGAACACACTCGCGTAGAAAATAATATTTATTCTAGCGTATTATTTTTGCATATTCGGGAAACGAAAACTCATCGGTTGAAATACTGAAAGAAAAGATCGAACAATTAATAACCGAAAATAAACATTTAACCGATGTAAATGCTGAGTTGAAAAGAAAATTTAAAACTTTTGAATTTAAATTGGCTGAACGTAGTAAAATATGTTTTCTGATTGAAAATATGATATAATAAACCAGTAATACTCATTTGAAACTTAAGTCAGTTCACGGCACACCGCAAAAATGTTAGTCAACAATACCGCAGATTGGAGTAACGAATTACCATGCAATGAAAACGTCAATCATGCAACTACAATTGGATACTTTTGAATACGGAATAGATTAATATCAACGGTAATTTCATTGATTATAACTAGGTATAGATGTTTATTTTAAAACAGTAAAATATAACGGAAATTTGTTAAATATAAATGGTAAATACATTGATTTAGGTCACTTTCAGAAAAATGCAATAATGATATGGAAAAAATGCTAATCAAGTACAACAAACAAAAATGCATACTTCGTTCCATGGAAAGTAAGTCCTTAATATTTTTTCTCTAACAGTTATTTTCAGACGCATTCAAAAACTAAACTAATGCGAGTTTCATCGCGTGCGTTACACGTTTTCATAAGTTAACCTTTTTTTACGTACTATTTTCTCATGAAATCAAAACACGGCAATGCAACGATTTTAATCACCTACACTGTTAAAACGACAACGTTCAACTGATATTCAAATTTTTTTGTTCCATATTTGCATTTTTATTTTTTTGTTTTTTTTTTATTCATTCTTCACGATCACTCTAGTGTGTATTTATACACGTATTAAAAACAAACCAGATAAGTTCTGAAAACTCTTAAACACACACATTACAATATATACCGTATGTTTCACAGACGTGGACAATTCTATAACTCGCTAACATCGCGTGTGATTTTTTGATGTCGCAGGAAACGTGATGGAAATCTCGGCTCGTAACGGACGGTAAAGTCGACTCGTTGTTGCTGACGAGTCTGGCCGGCGACGGTGACTGCGTGAGAGGTCCACGTCACCGCCGCAAAAGCACCGTGCCCGTGATGAACCTCCCCAGAACGCCGCGACATCACGACTCCAGACCCTGCCACCGCCGCCACCACTGACGAATTTTGCTCCCGTCCGTGATTCGACCACAATAGCGCACCGGCACCGGCGACGTGCGCTCCGCGGTCACTCATACAGCTGTCGCCCGACCCCTCGAATCGTTGGTCCGTTGAAAATACCGATGTCCCCAGAAATATTGAGAACTGTAAAACTGACGCCGGTGAATGAAAAGACCCCAAAAACGGCTAGGTTAAAAAAGAGAGAAGCGACGCGGCCGCCGCAGATGACCGTCGGTATTCCATCACCAACTCCGCCGCCACCGATTATGCATACGTTTGGCCGTATACCTACACCGCAGTCATTACCATTACACTTTTGATGTGTCACAAACGTGTTTTGGTAACACCTAGTTATTTTTCTGATACTATCTTAGTTATGTTTCATGGAAACGTACTGTTTCCGTGAAACGACAAAACATTTTCCCATGCTAGTGACGCACGGTGGCGTACTTATAATTTTTTCGAAAACGTGTTGTCTCTACATTGAAACTTTTCTCAAAATGATCTATTGGCTATGTCAGACTAACTTCGAAAATACCCAAAAAACTTTTATTTTTAAGACATATAAAATGTAGTTGTAATATTCAGAAGAATTATAATTTATATAATCTTCCTTATTAGTTGAAAAAATATTAAAAAATATTAAAGTCGTTCACGCTGTTATACTCATCAAATAATTTCTTATTTTTTTATCTTAATTATGTTTAGTTACCATAAGCCTACTATAAGTAATTCATGTATTTTTTGATTATGCTTCTGTAGTTCTAATTATATAAACTAACAAAACATAGCTTAGAATATATTATTCTAATAGTTTGTTATTTAAAGTAGTTTCAACACAAAAATTCGCAAGACGTTTTAAATATTTTAGGATTTTTTATTAAATTCAAATCTTTTGGACTTATCATGTTATATAATATATTTTTACGTGTTCTTATATCAAAAAATCATTATTTAATTTGAAATTTATCGTATAATTTAAAATGTATAAATAAATGTCCAATAAATAGTTCGTTTTGCATAATGTTCGTGAAATTTTGCTCCAAAATACCAATTAAAAATGTGAAAAATTTATAATTTCGATCTAAAAAATGTGTTAAAACCAATACGTTCTGTTTTTGAACAATGTAGGTAAGTAGTGTGATATGAAACCTGTTTAAAACCATAATGCAATAGTATATTTTGGACTGTCATCCTTATTTTATTTGATTACTGAAATGTTATTTTTGATTTTCAACACCATATTAAACTATAAACGTATAAATATATATAACGTAGGAAAATATAATATTATTAAGAGCGGTTCTCAAAATAGGATTCATAAAACAATTATTATGATCACGGTATATTATTGTAATATTGTATACCGTGATTGCAATAATAATATTTATTTGTAACAGTGTATTGATCGGCGATAGTTAACTGCGACTAAAATAAAAGTTAACTCAAAATTACATGGGAAAACTGCGCCTAAGTTATCAACGATATAATGGTTGTATGTAATATGTAAATGGTGCCCCGTTTACGTTTTAACTGTCAGCCATTTTTCCTCAAACCTAAAAAACTATTGAAAATAGAGAAAAATAACCTGTTTAAAGTAAAATCGACACGCGATTTACAATCTTTAAGTGGCTGGTTGAAACTTTTGCAGCATTATTACTAGTTACTGCCCAAAAAAAGTGTTAATCGAAAAAAAAAACAAAAAAATATTTTTATTATAAGGTCAATCTATCTTTCACTTTACTCAGAATCTGAAATACAAATTACGTAAATAAATATTAATGAAAACTTTGTATTGTATAAAAAATTAAGTCATACTTATATTTTAAAGACATTTTTCATAAAATATTTCAAATTTATGCATTACAAATGGTTAAATCGCATTCTGTAAATTTCTGAGGACGTTCTATTTTGTATTATTCGTTGGTGATCAAATAAATATTTCTATTTAATTTTGCGGTACCGCAAATCGCCACTCATAATTTTCTTAGTTTATGTATACTAAAACACAAGTTACAAATGCTGTTCTAGGAAACCCCATGCATCGAATGTTTACCTTTGGTAACGTTGTTTAGGCCTGAAAAGGTAAAATCATTTTGATTTTTTTATAGATTATGTGTTAAATTAAAACATTATGCTATACACATGTTACAGATTATGTGTTACAATATAAATATTAATTATGTGCGCTTCATATTATGCATGACTACGTTTAAAAATGGTTTTAATTGTACTCTTGCGCATTCGCGGTCGTAAATTATTTAATAAAAATGAAATATCGACTAAAGTAATTAGAGAAACTGTTTTCATCATTAAAAAAATACAGCCCGTTTGAATACATAGATTCGAGACCAATACAAATTTAAATGTTATAATATTTATGTATATAAAGTAATTATTATTTTTTTATATACAGTTTAAAACATTATAAAGAAGCACATTCTAATGAATAAAATTAATTATTTTATTTATTCATATGATTAAAATAACAAAATAATGCTTCACATGTATTATAGTGTATATTAACGTGATTTTGAAGCTTTTAATTTTGTAAAATGATAATTTATAGTATAATATTATGAAAGAAAATCATTTTTGTTTGTGATTATACTATTCGACCAATAACTTCAGAAATATTTGTAGGAAGGTATTTAAAGTTTATATAAATAGAGTAGTAGCAGTATTTTATTGCATGGTACCATAGCTTCTCCATTCTACTACTCTAAATTGAAATGAATATAGGATCTCAATGTATTATATTATCATTAGTTGGTGATGAAATAAATCGTTCAATTTTCTTACGCTTTTGTCCAATGCGAACCTCTATTCCTTATCTATAGAATAGGTGAGACTATTTATATTAAAAAAATGTTCGTAAAAAATGATTAAATTTAATTCTAATTTTAAATAATTAAAAATTAAATGGCTAGTTATAAAAAAAAAATCACTAATTTGTTTTCATGATTCAGTATATCGAACTCTGCCTACCTAGAAAATAACCGAAATTCGTAACTCTCGCGGGAGCGTGTGTCTATTGGACGAATTTTTGTTCTGTAATATAGAAATGTATATTCTGAGTGAAGGAAAGGATCTATTGGTTTTAAAATAAAAATTATTTTTATTCTGAAACACTTTTGGGTAGTAATAATGCTCCAAATGTTTCATCCTTAACATTATTGGTCATAAATTGTATCTATATGATACGTTAAAGTGATAATTTTTCTCTATTCCTGCGCATGGAAAAAATGTCGAAAACTCGAGTAAATACGGTAAAATTTGCACCGTTTACAACTCTTTCACTCGATAGATTTTAGTTATTATAGTTATTATAGTCCATACTCAAAATAAATGTTACTAGGAACTTGAAAATTTCACCATATATCAATGGTATGTTGATACATACTTTACGAAAGTTTCAAAAGAACTTGTCAACTTTCGGGCTAAAAATAATCCTTCAAAATACCTTATTTTGTTAAAATTTATAATATTTGATAAATAATGTTGAAATCAAATAAACTGAAGTATACTTTAAAGTATAACGATTCATGCGAGTTGAATTATAGTAGAACAAAAGAAAATGGTATATTGATCTTAAGTACCTATAATACGTAATTATTTTAATGATTAAATTCTCTATTGAAAATTAAAATGATAAAATACTGCATTGTAGTTGTAATACTTTTTTAAACATTAAATATATTGTATCCAACTTAAATATTACACTATTATAATACAATTTTTTTATTACGCTTATGCCAGTACGTATTATATGTCATAGTTTTTCATTTTTGTTGGCACACATATATGATGCTTAGTTGAAGGACGTAATAGTGATATAATATACATTATTATATACACTATAACTATCTATATTTGATAAAAATTTGAGTGCACATAAACATGGAAAATGTAAATGATAAACGATATTTTAGCTGTTTAAATGAACATTTAATATTTTTCAGGCGTAGCACGATTTTCTGAAACGATAGAAGATAAAGTCTCGAAAAAAAAAATCAAAATATTGAAAGTATTTTTGAGAAACCGAAGAAAAATGTAATCTTTCATAATACATCGGTAGAGTACATCCTTTTCTCTATGGTTCGTTCAAACTGACTCCACACGTACGGCGTTTTAGAAAACCGATTTTAAATTAAGTACGACCATGAATAATGAAAAAAAAACGGAATACTCGAATAGGATTTTTGACCTGTAAAGGAACTTTAGGACTACCTACTCTAACTATCCGAGTAAGCGTTATCATACATTAAAACCAGCCGCACACGAACTGACTAACCTAACTATAAAACTAACGCGTCTTTTGAATCTTTCGAAATCTAAAAACGCGAGATACATTTTACGTGACTCTGCGCTAACGACGTTATTATTCAATATCTATGTCACCCGAAACGATCGTTTACCAGTAAAATCAGCGTCTGCCGTCGTCGTTTTCTGCACGATCCGTGCTCGCTGTCCATGTAGTCCAGTCAGACGAGCGCCAACGATGCTGCTCGAATCCGAACGGACCGTAACTGTCATCGAGCCTCCGCCGCTACGGCTGCTATAGCCGTAGTCTTCCGTGGAAAGCCGACGGTGCGTGACGAGTCCCCCGCTGCCGTCGGTCGACCGAGTCTTGGCTGCGGTCTCGGCCGTCAACTGCACACCAGCCGAAGGGGCGACCGCCCATAGCAGCGCGATGATTACCGCGACCGAAGTCTTCGCTACGCTCTTGACGCCTTTGGCACCGGTCTCGCGGCACTTGCGGTCGTATCCACACCTGTGAACAAATCATACGCCTCCGGGCGCGTTAAAATCCCGCCAGGTCAACCACGTCGCCCGTCGGCCGACGAAAACGGTGACGACTGATGGCGGTGGGTTCCGAGGAGGATGAAGAGCCGATCGCCTCCCCTGTACGAGAGTTAGGCCTGGGCCAATTTCGTTTTCGCTTTTGTTCGCTTCAATCACGCTATAATTACAATTTTCATTGAGTACAAGTTATTGGCGTGAGTACATTCAATTGGAAACTAGTTCATAGCTATTTTCCGGTTCGACGAGTGTTTTTTATTTTACATCAATGTCGCCAGTATAAACGTTACGCGTGTTTATTATAATTTATAACTTTTTATTGTTATTAAATAATATTACTCAATATATACCTAGGCGAATAGTCGCCTCTAAAAATTGCCACATACGTTTTTCTATAAAAATAATAGGAATTACATGTATAATATATTTGTAATTATTTATGTGTCCCCAAAATTTATTTAAATGAAATATGTAATTTTTTGATTTAAATTTTAGAATTTTTTAGTAAGAAATTTAAATAGAATATTTTTTAGTAGAAATTTTAATTGAATATAATATTAAATATTAGCCACGTCGTTGAACATTTATTCGTTTCCCTTACCCGTGATGAATGATACATTCGTCCCTGAAATGATAACAGTGGTAATTTCTCATTTATTATTTATATCCATATTATAAATGCTAATTGACGTCAGTATTTATTGTCAAACGAATAATACTGTAATAATTATGATAAACAAAATACGAAAATATTGTTCTCAAGTATAATTTTTTATTACCAAGTACCTTTAAATCACGTTTTTTCATAAAGAAAGTGAATCAAATAGTTAAATTGCATTATTATTTAAAATAAATATAAGTGATCATGGATAATTCCAAAAACATAATTGTAAATTATAAAATAATCTCAATACTATTCGCAACAGTTCAATACGTTATGTACCAATTGAAAATCACTAAAATAAAAAAAACAAATTTAGTTCAAAAAAATATTTGTCAGACCTTTTCAAATCAAAGATTAAACTAATACGTGTAGTAAACTATCAGTTGAGATATTGTTACGTCTTATAATACAATTTATCGACTTACAATCTGATCACAAATAGATGTTTACAATCAAAATATAATGTGTAGATTATTTTCGGTTGACAATTAATGCATTTACGGGAAATACATGTACGTGAATGCAGTACATACCTAATGGAATCATAAATCTTATAAGTGATATTAAGATATTTTTATTGCAATTGCAGCCTAACGACAACGACGACACTGTCTTTATTTCTAGTAAAAATACTGATAGTTATATTATTATTTCTATAATAACTTCAATAATCCAAAAGACTATAAAATATTATAAAAGGCAGCAAATGAATAATAATTCAATGTAAAATGGTGTAAAGATTTTATCCAATATATTTTCACCGGTAAATAAGTGCATACAATGAATATTGTATGTTACGACAGGACTGCATTATTTATATATTAAACATGATAATAATTGTCAATTTATTATAATAATGTTATCAAATAACGTTTTTAACGAAGTTATTTCGCTATACAGGATGAGACACATCTATATATATGACAAATGTGACAATTTTTTTTGTACTCATTATTTTATTATTATGTTTTTTTTTTTAAATAAATAAATAACTCGAGTCATTACAGCTAAATTACATCTAAATATTTTTTTTTATTTTGAGTAATTATTTTTAAAATATTTCAATTTTACAGTGCCGATGGGTAAAAATAAAAAATAGCCAATTTGTGAAACGGAATTTTAGACAAATGTTGGATCTTAAAACTAATAAAATTTGATCTGTTAATTTTCTACAATTTTTTTAAGTTTGTGAAAAATTTAACTATATTATTGTGTTTCATATAATTATACGTATATTATTGTACACTACAATTAATTAAATGGTTGATTGAAATTTAATTTGTCACATGATTTTAGTTATCACAATTAGTTTTAATTAATCCTATTATAATTAATCAAAATTGATATGTATCATTATATATCATGGAAAGATCAGTAGAAATTACTAACTAAATCTTGATAGAATGTACAATAATTTTAATTATTAATTTCAAATTGTCTAAAAGTTTGAAAAATCATAATAAATTTAAGACTAAACTTCAATAAGATATTTTAATACAATAATTTTTCTACAAATCTTATTAAAAAAATGAATATTTTGATTTTTTTTAGATGATAAAATAAAATTTTAAATTTCCTAATTTGAGTTGCAAAAGTCAAAAAAATATTTGAATACAATTTTCTTGTAGCGCACCGTTGTACTGTTTTTTATAAAAAGAAAATTTAAAAAAATGATGAATAAGAAAAAAGTATTGCATTTTTCAAATAGATCTGACTTATCCTGTATAGTAATTATAATGTGATTTTTAGCGACTTAGTTACAAGGAAGGCAAAGTAAGTATTACTACCTTTCAAATTAAAAAAAACCTCATATTTAATTTATTCTTGCACAGAAAAATTATGAAATTATACTTTACGAATTTGTTTTAGTATTAATAAATATATCAAAATGTGTTCAATAACTAGATTTTATACGCATTGATCTAATGCATATTTATTTTTTATTATAATGCAGGACAAATTTTAAATTGGGCTTTCTGATTAAAATTGTTGGCTACGTCACTTTTAGTTTATTGCACCTGGTGTTTGGAGCGCTTTACACAGATTAATGGTTTCCTGATTCAGCTTGATACCTGTCCGAGTTCACTATAACGTGAATGAAAAAATAATTAGAGTGCGCTTTGTCTAAATTCGTGCATCATTAACTGTTTGATTTGATTTAGAAATTCTTAAGTACATTACGTTACAGATCACACAATTTTTCACTTAATCTTACTATCAACATCAACATATTATATTGTACAAACCGAATAAATTTAATAAAATCGACTATATTGAAGTTCCTGCGATGAAATGTAAAGAAACCACTTTTGTTTCTAACTAAAATATCTTTGTTAAGTTATTATTACTTTTCATTAACCTATTATATATCACTGCATGTGTGTTTAAAAAAAAATCAAGTTTAGTTTATTTCGTATTAAACTTTTTTTTAAATGAAGTTTATAAATAAAAATATTACTATCGTAAATGTATACTATATACAAATTGCGCTATACCATGTACAAAATAAGAACCGTAAACACTATATTCCATTTGTTCGTCTTATTTTTATAACCTTATTTTAAATGTTTATTGTTTTATACAAGCATAAATGCAATAATATATTAATTCATATTGAAATGATGTGATTCTAACTTAAAGAAACGGGAGTAATATTTTTGTAAATTTTTGTATTCTACTAACTTAATTTCTTGCACACCATAATGTATATTGTGTATAGATATCATTTTAAAATAAATTGATAAATATTTATAAACATCTAACCATTTCATTATGCTTTAAACTAAAAACTTAAGTTATTTTATAACTTAAAAAATGCGTTAAGTATTTACATTTTTCTACTTCAGATTTTTGTTACTAACAATTTTACAATTATATAATATAGTTATATACTGAATACAAATTGTCTGCCAGTTGTCGGATCGGATTGAAATGGAAAAACAATATCGTTTACTTAATTTACTGACACTAACCTGACTTGACTTAACCTAACCTAATGAGGTCTCTCTCTCTCCACTCACCGGATCGATATTTTTATTATCATGTTATTTTCACGTTGAATTAGATTGGAATCGAACCTAATATTTTGAGATCAATTTTTTTACGGTTTCTGAAATATTTTGAAGCAAGCGCTTGCACATTGGCACATAAAATACATATTACTAACGTTAATTTTAATTTTGTAATTTACTCATAATATTTGATTTTATATTCTAACCAAGCGATGACCCACCTTCTTTCACAGAAAGTCGCGAAAAATGGTCGACGTTTTTCGAAAAAAAGTAATCGTTCTCCTACTAATATTCACTATTTTAAACTATACTCTTGTACAAATCGTTGAATAAAACTGTATGAACTTCATTCTTACCGTCTCTTTTAAAATTGAGAATTATCTATAGAGAAATTCTCCTATTTCTTTTGCTAAATTTAAACCACGAACTCTGCACTATCTTTTTTCTCGGATTCTTTCTTTCTTCGACTTCTGACTAAAAGGGTTTAGTAAAACCATGTTTTCTTCCAAATTATTTATATCTCTCATTAGTTACGATTTAGATTCATAACATATGTTTAAGATTTTAATATTTATTAATAACATAGTAAGTTAATCTAACAAGTAATAATGTGCCCACTTAATGGCCGTGGAATCCCGACACTTAAGAGAGCAGACAAAATAATTTGTTTCAGTTTCTACGGGTTTTGATGTAAGGAACTCGATTTTGTTCCAATCTATAAGTAGGACAATGTTATTTATATATTAATATTGTTTATTGGTAAAATAAATTGATAATACCTATAATTTTTTGTTGATGCGGGCACTAGTGAGATAAATATCATATAATATAATATTATCATGTTATTTGTTATACATTTTTCTATATCTTGCAAATATTAGTTATGATTAAGGTTAAGATGTTTATGATTTTGCGTATTTTATTTAGGTTGTCAGCAAGATTATTACTATACTTAGAAATGTGTTTCATGACGTCCAAATTTAAAATATCAACATTTTATTTTGGCATATTTTGCCATTTTAATTTGAAGTGCTTATTTTATGTTTTAAGCGCATATTTGACGGTTTTCGATGCAAGATCCTAAAATATACATATTTCAGAGAATATAATCTTATTTTGATTATCTGTATTTCGTATAGATTTTACACAAATGATCACTTATTTACTGTTGAAAATTCGATTTAGATATATGGAGTAACTAATTAACTAGAACTTTCTATAAAACTTGTCAATTGTGACTATCATATTTATTTTAAAACTGTAAGTACAAGTTACTGTGGAAGATTAAAACAAAAACTATCGTTATTAAATACCACTTTTGTTAAAATATATATTTGTTCATATTTAATTAAATTTTACAATAAATTAATGAATAATGATAAATTAGAATTATGATATTTAATATATCGAGTTCAAAATATGTTAGTACCAAATTTGTTCGTATACTATTTATAGCTACATTTGTTTCTATATGTATTGTATAATTATAGTTAATATTTTTTATTTTTTTATACATATTTTTCTACTTTTTCGTGTATGATTAGTTTTTTTTCATAAATGCGTACATATTAATCTATTTTTTTGTATATAAACATTCTAACCTAGTCACGATTATTGATTTTCTTTGTGAGTAATGAAATATTATCATAATATAGGTATATATATATATATATATATATATATATATATATATATTATTATATTAGCCAAATACACTATAATCTATACGTAAAAAAGTATGTGAAGTAAAGTGGAATCCATGTTATTGAAATGGTATCGTTTACTTTTCAAACGTAATATTACATTGTATATATTTAAAAAAATTGCCATGGTTTTAAAATATAACTGAAAGTTTTTTACTTACATAATACAATCGGAACTATCGGTCAGTACCCCATCGTGGCACTGGTGTCACCAGTGACGTGACGTGTAATATGTCTGATAAATGTTTCTCCATTTTACTGAAAAGCACATATTTTGAAATAATCGAAAAATCTTCTAGCGACGACATTAAACCGCGATACAATCGTAGATATTTCGTTTACCTGTACAGTATTTTGATACTGATATTTTTGTTAATCAACATAAATCCGTTGATCTTTTTCTGTGATCCCCACTCACGCGCGTCGCTCGTCTTGTCTGTATAATATTATCATTTTTACCATAACTAATGTACATCAAATTGGCACCGTTTAAAACACTACTGACAGTTTACACAAGTAGTTTTACACGGTTGATATAAATGCGCAGGTGTTGTTATAACATCCGTTTTGCCTAACAGTTATATACACCTACCGTGTGCTAAAATGTGACAAACGTTTCGACTTTAGTCGTAAGTCGAAATGAAAACAAAATTAAAACGACAGGTCTATTGATCAAGTGCGTGTTCAGAACGAGGAGATAATTTTTTTTTATATAAAATAGACTTTCTGAATATTCGTCCGTCGTATTCTCAATAAAATATATTATAGTACGAGCATATTAACGTTAATGTTTAGGATGGCATGCTAAGAATGTTTTAATCAAAATAACAAGGTATTAAAAGTCTGTCAATATTTGTATGACATTAAAAATTAACAAAATGAAAAACAATGGAATGAAATTGCCAAAATATATCTTTGTGGTGTATAAACATATTTTTTTCTAAAATAGTGATTGTGCTATTTTCATACAATAAATTGGTTTTATTAAATTAAAATTACGTAATTCGCCCCATGGAGTATTATTCGGTTCTTGGAGGAGTTAATGGAGATAGGTGTATTGATTTTAAAGAAATGATAGCTCATTTGTTCAGTTAAACAATTCTAATCGAAGCTTCAGACTTAAAGTACATCGTTTAGATGGAACAATGTCTTTAAATAAATATTCAAAGTTGAAAATTGACGTAAAAATAGTTAATAACGTAAAAATTAAAAAATAATTCACTTAAACGCTTATAAAAAGAATCCAAAGGCGTGAATTTTTGAAATTTTGTCACGTTTCAATGGCCCAAATAAAAACAATTTAAAAAAAGCGATAGCAAAAATCTAAAAAAATTAATACTGAGGAGTCATATAATATAATACATAATGATACATATTATATAACATCACATATAATGCATAACTTACACTTTAGGAAAAAAAATTGTAGGTAAAATCAGAAAAAAAAAGTGTACTTAATGAATAATCTAATGTTTAAAAAACCATTTGGAAAACGGGCCCATGTTATTATCATTGGTGATACAGTAAATTAGTATTTAAAAATATATAATTTAAGTTCATAAAATTGATACCACAGTAAACATAAATTTCTTATTATTATATAATTTCATCAACTTATGAAGTAATAAAACATTTTTTGCTTATTATTCTCAGGGGAGTCGTCATATTTCTAACTATAAATTTACAAAAATGAATGTAGATTTGTCTTCAATTGGCAATAATAATGTTTTTAATTTTATATTTATATATGCACCATATATTTATTTATAATCAGCTTGATTCAACAATTGTATTACTAAAATTGTATCATATAAATATTCAAAATAGAGTAAAACGTAAAATGAAAATTTCTTATTCAGAGAAATATAAAATTATAACTGAGTTTTAAATTTATTTAGTTCCCTTAGAGGTAGTTTTGAGGGTTAAAATTTGATAATCGTATGAAAACTAATTTTTTTTTGCTAATAAAATGTGAAACTATTGATTTAAATAGATTTTAGTGATTATAAAAAATTAATTGACTCTTAGTTTGAGAGCGATTTTAAGTTTTTATAAATTGGATTATAACTATGGTTAAATGTACCTACGGTGCACATGCTAAGTGATTGTGCTTGTAGTCGTAAATCATAATGTATTTAACATGTATGACGCCGCAAAGATTATATTTTTATTATTTAATTTATTTTGAATATTTATATGATGCTGATAAATTGCTGGAACAATATTGTTGACTCAACAATTTTTACTGACAAATGGCGTTATTTATCACGTTGATGTATTTTACCGTAATACACACACACACACACACACACACACACACACACACACACACACACACACACACACACACACACACACACACACACACACACACACACACACACACACACATGATAATTAATTATAGTATGTACAGATTGGTTACATTTAGATATACTAAATATGTACAGTTTGTTTTATATTTTTAAAAAAATAGTAAAATAAAATTTATATGTGTATCATGTCTATTAATATCAATTCAAAAGCACATAAGTCAGTCAATAAAATGAGTGTACGACGATAAAAACATTATTTATTAATATTGTCTATAAATTATTGTTTTGTGTCTGATACTTTTGTGATTAAGGTATTATTACAGTTATATCGTTCTAGGCACCATGTTGCCCAATTATCTGGAGCTGGCAACTTGGTATATATTTCATTATTTACTGCTTTATACGTTTCAAGGTACGATTCGAGTTTATGGTTTGAAATTATATTTGATATACCATTTAAAATCCTAGAAAAGAAAATAACAATAAAGATTAGTTGTTGTTGTACCCTCAATGGCACAAAAAAATTTGTAGAATTATTTTTTCATTATAAAAGTGAATTAATTAATAATTATTATACGGATAACAATAGATTTGAAGTTACAGAATCTCGTTTCAAGTTTCATTATTCGAAATATACAGATATCATTGTGATATGAGATTGACGTTTAGAAAAGTAAAAAAAAATAAAAAAATAAAAAATTTTCGTACAAAAATATTTGAGATTACAGCATTGTATACTACTACATTATTATTTCTAATATTTTAAGTTTTTAAATCAAAATGTAAATATGTGTCATAAAATAAAATTGTGCAATGAATATGACGAATTAAACCATTTAACTGAATTAAAATGATTGTCTTATCTGTACATTAAAATATCGTGTATTTAATTTAAAAATATGTTAAAATTATTTTTGAACGCAAATCGATATCAAATTAAATTAAAGGTTTTTAATTTAAATAATTTGTATAGATTTCAAATATTATTAAATGTTCTATATTATAGTAACCTAAAATATGATGTACCTCTTTTGATAATTACATCAATTGGTTTCAGACTATATATATAATGTCTGTATACTATTGATATACTCGTAAATCATTGGTTAATATTTAATTTGTACTGTATTATTATTGTTTGGGATTTTATAAACATTTAGACTACTTACATTGAGAGTACTTGCTTAAAAATACGTAAGTATTTACTGAGAAATATTTTTGGGACAACTCAGTTTTTCTTCATGGCCATTAAAAAAATTATAAGGCATTAAAAATAATACTGAATGATGATATGTAGGTTTATATATTTATATAACTACTACTATGGTGGGCGACAATCTATCAATATTTCATTCAACTTTTAAAATTATCTTTCTTGATACATACATACATAAATATATATATATATAATAAATATATTATATCTTAGATATAATATATCTATCTATCTATCTATCTATTTATCAGTCTATATATATATATATATGTGTGTGTGTGTGTGTGTGTGTGTGTGTGTGTGTGTGTGTGTGTGTGTGTGTGTGTGTGTGTGTGTGTGTGTGTGTGTGTGTGTGTGTGTGTGTGTGTGTGTGTGTGTGTGTATAGAGAGAGAGAATGAGATTTATATGTATTTAATGTTTCATTTAAAACATCGTAAACTTTATGAAAAAATTATTATTATTATTTTAACTAATCTTTAACTGTACCACCTAATAGCAGGTTTCTCATGGTTTGTGTCTAAAACAAAATATCGTGCTTGTGCTATCATAAATCTCTCACAAATCCGTGTGATTGGTAAATCTTATGTGGAGATATGCGAGTGAATTATTATCAGATTCTTCAGATCGCCTGTGAAAATCAAAGTGTAGCATCGTACCCACGATGGGCGTTTATTCAATTTATTGTGTTTCATAAATAAATTTAAAGAAATTTGTAACAACATCAGGTAGATTTTTTGGAGTAAGAACCCATTTTTTAACTAAATTATACTAATATAAAAAAGTGGTACAATGAAACTTCGTGTTTGTTTTTACATGAACGATGTGCCATTATAGTTTCAGTGTTTACGTTGTAATAATTATACTGTTTAAAACGATTTAGTCAGTTCTTACCAATGAAACCATAAGGGCGTAGTACCGAACTTTTCCGCTGCAGCGATCTGACAAACTATTCTTTCCACGCACCTTTCTGAGTCCAATACGTTTTTGATGATTTCTAATGCAGGTTCAAACAATTTTGACGACTCATTACTATGTTTGTTGACTAGGTTTAAATCGTCTGTGTTCAAAGTGCGTTCGCCTTTTAAACTAAGAGTATAATTTTCCATAGATTCGTTCTGAAGTCTTGAACCAATTATTGTTCTACTACCAATACCTGTTCGAATAGGTTCACCTAGGGAACTTGACGATAAAATACGTTTTACTAAACGACTCATCATATTAGGTATTAAACCACCTATTCGGCTTGGATTGGACCCCGGAATAACTGGAAGTTGAACTTGATTATCGGGTGACATGGAACTCAATAACATTAGTACAGACATTAAAATATTCATGATTGTTGTAAATACTCCTAGAACGGACGAGGGTAGACTAATTAATGAGTCCGTTATTTTTTGAATTAATTGGAATTTAAAAGAAACCAACCTCGTAAATATTACAATTTTGTATATAAGAAAAAATAAAATCTTTAAAAAACCGAGTTTTAAAAGTACTAAAGTTCCGATTTGCTTCCAACCATTGGCAACGTGTTTATGGTGATGCACTGGATAGGGATCATATGAAATTAAGCCATTCGGTGGCGCTGCATAGTCATAACCATGGTTAGAAGGATATCGGTTTTCGGAAACATTAGGAGGTGTTTCCCAAATTTCTCCTTCAGTTCCAGGCCACAGTGATCCTGGAGTACCTAATGTGATCCATCCGGTTCCGTAACTTGGATTATCGCTTTTTTTGTAGTTAGAGTAACCCATATTTTTGGTAAAACCGTATAAATTTTGATAACTGATAGAACCATAATCTTGGGTAATCAATTTGTTATTCATTGTACTCGAGTAGTCATTTTGATTTATTCTTCTTTGACTTTTAGGCCTATAAAAATAAAAGTAGGTTTAAATAACATGACCAACTTATGATAGTGTCAAAATCACAATTGAAATATTTTGGAAAGCTATAAGGATACAAATTAATACTAACCTAACCTAAATACACAATTAAAATTTGAGTTTCCTAGGAAAATTTGAAATCCAAGTTGAAATTAAACCACGACCAAGTATACTGCGAATTGAGATAAATACAAAAAAATAAATTAAATAAAAATTATCTGTTTATGTGTGTGGCACATTTAAAATACATTTTTAATTTTCAAATAGTTAATAAAGTGGTTCAGAATTTACATTTTTACAGTAGAAATATGTTTATTAAGATTTGTCTCTTTGATACGTCCTATTCCAAAGTTTCAACTCACAAGCATAGTCTCCTCATAGATTGTGAATAATGAGCATAAATACATGATTACTGAAACTTAAGAGATAGATTTGAAGTATTGTAATAATATTATAAAATAATGCACGGTTGCTTGGTTGTGATGTAAACAATTACACTGGAAAATTTTGATTTTACCTATTGTTAAAATTATTTTATCAAATTAATTAGATTTTAAAATTCAGAAGGTACAAAAATTGCTGTCCTGTAAGCAGTTTGAAATCAAAGATATGAAATTATACTTAAAAATACAGTGGAACGTCTATTTGACGATCTTAACGGTTCTATGAAAACAATTATTTTTCTTAATAGATATTTTGTCGAAAAGAAGTAACAAATGTAAATAAATAATTATATATAATATATTATCACAAAATATACGTGAAAATGATTGTAAAAATAATATGAAAAGTGTATAAGCTATGGAAAAAAAAAAAAATAAAGAATTATACGTTGATGTATATACTGCAGTTTTCTTTGTGCACCTTCTAAAACAATATCATTCCCTTAAATTACTGAACTTATAGTGCCCGAATATTTGAGTCAGTATTAAGAATATTGTTTAGTAATTTTATTGATTGTTTTTTTTTTTTTTTTTTTTTTTTACTGTTAGTTTTTCTATTAGTGTTTAGTTTTACTGTTAAGTTATTAATATTAAGTATAGTATAAGTAGAAGCGTATACACATATAAACACATGATCAAATGTACACTCTCATATTAAGTGAAATTGAAGAATATTTACCGATTTCATAAACCTCAATAGAATATAATTAATATGCAATATATATTTAAGATTATTAAGATTTGTTATTGAATAATAATTCAAAATTAATTCGTTAAATAGAATTTTTTTCGTAAAGTAAAAACGTTTTTGAATGAAAATGTTATAGTTTCATAAAAAATGTGTTACGTTGTGCTTTGTTAGAGGTTCCACTATATAACTTTAGAGTCTGACAAAATGTTGTAGTCACCTCTTGTTCATCTGATACGTTTTAGCGTCATCGATCACGTCATGGTGTTCGTTGTTCTTACTTTGGTCATCATCGTCGATGATCTTCGTGACACCTTCTGCCTGATAGACCGGATGTGTATCAACGTTGACCAACTCGTCCAGAAGACCGAATGATGGTTCCGTACTCGTCGTTGTCTCAAGTCCGTCTCGGATTGATATCATATCCAGAGACCTACCGATCGCATGTGGCTCGTTTTTATCGACGGTCGACGGATCGTACGACGTTCGTCCTCCTTCGGTCGACATCGTGTCCGGAGTAGTAAAATCTATAAAGTTTTTCTCTCGTTTGACGTCGACCGCGTCGTCGGCCACGTACGTATTAACGACGATCGTAGGAGACATGGCCACTCCCAGAGCACTAATATTTCGGCGAGGGCTGTCACGTGGAATTATTAACTTGGCCATGGCCATGCTGTACCGCATGTACAGGTACATTAAGGTCGTGGCTACTACGATCATTGTCAGCATAATCGACGTATTCATGATTAAGTTCATCAGCACTCGTTGTCGTTGTCGTCGTCGACGTCGATCATCTTCAGACCTACGAAAAATGCATTCAAGTAGTGAGGAAAATTGGTATACAAACCGTATGATATTAATACATAACATTATTTTTTTAAACAATGTAGTTAATATATTTAATATCAATAGGTTATATCGACCTAATTTGTGTTTGATGACACAAATTACACATGAAAATGATAATAAAATAATAAAATAATTATTCCTAGATAAGCCGGTATAGTATTTCAAAAAAAAAAAATGAATATTCATAGACTTTCATACTTTATTAATCAAATTGAAGTTTTTGTTGATGTTTCTAGCTAACTCATCTTGTAATTATTTTGTTTTTTTATCTCATTAATTTAAATTATAATTAAATTAAATAATTTTGTTTTTTTATCTCACTAAACATATGTAAAGTGAATTCGCTTTTATAGTGTCTTACTGGCTGAAGGCAAGAGAGAGAGAGAGAGAGAGAGAGAGAGAGAGAGAGAGGTAGAGTGATTTATATTTTTTATTGAATAATGAATAGATTACGCTCAATTTTAAATACTAAAAGTAAAAAATTTTCAATAACTATTAATTATATTATCATATCATTACTATTTTTATCTGCACGATATTTCCAGTTTTCTAGTTTTCTTAAATGATACTCAATTCGGTTTAATAGTTTAAGAGATATAACATTTAAATTTGACAGTAATATAGTGGAAAAGTAGATATACCCACAATGTATTGCCTCTAATCCGTAACTCAAAACTCTTAAATTATTAGTTCAAAGTGTTCAAACTATAAATTTAGGTATCAAAAATTCAAAAAAAAAAAAATATATATATGTATATAACTACAAAAAATAAAAATCACGTACATGATATAAAAATAAAATTAAAATATTGATTTTTAAGTGTTATAAATAATATACTTGAAAAAAAAAATTAAATTATATGGAACATACAAGATTGAAAATAGGACAAGTATCAAAAAATCTAAAGTACAAATCTTTATGTATAATATATTAATGGAAGAATAATGTTATTATTTGGTTACGTGATGAATCGTTTTTTAATCAATTATTTGTGTAATATTGAAACGAAATTAATTTGTTTTCATCATTTTTGGAAATAAATAACACTTAGTTCGGAACAATTAAAATAAAAATATTATATTTATAAATAATGTATAAGTGTTTCCCGAAGAAACTGCTATTACATATTATATGAAAGTGAACTGCGAAAAATTGAACTTTTAATGTAAACGTTTTGTTTCCTTAACTTAAAATATATTACTCCATTTAAAGTGTAGTGATGAAAGAAGTTCGATAGCCACTAGAGTAAACAAGTAGATACTACTAATAAAATTACTAGCGAAAATTTCAGATAACAATATTTATATGAATATAGTTATTTTACATTGATAAAAAAATATATGCTACACGATAGTTTTGAAATACTAATAATAGCAGAATACAATTTAAGAGTCTACTCACATAGTTACGTATTAGTACTGAATTGTGTATATGCAAGTGTCTTATCCGATTTCACCTGCGTGTTCTCGAGACGTGAATGATCGAAGGTGATCGAGATAGTGTTTCCGGTAGTAGTAAATAAACAAACCATTCGAAGCCTGTAAAATTCGAGTTGATGTTTTGTTAACTCTGCTTTTTTTATGACTGATTCATTGATAGATGAAACTCCTCAGAGCTTGTACGACCCCTACCCGAGCGGAGTATATATTTTACCACATCTAATAAAAAGCAATTTCATACCGTTCAAACCATGCAATGAAATTCGTGAAATGTTTTTAAACGGTTCGTAAATACATCATAATTACCTTTATAGACGATTTGTAACAGCAATAATAATAATTAACGTCTATAATTTATCTACTGTTATTCTGGTCAAAATGTTAAATTATTAAACGACTACCCATTTTCGTATGTTTCATAACTGAAATAAAACGGTCGAGTAGGTACCTATTTTTTATTTTATAGTTTTCCGGTATCGTTAGCGCTGAGAGTACAATATAGTATATAGTAATACATTATTATTTTACACGTTTACGGGAATTTATTCTTAACAAAACACACATATACAATTTATATATTATATATATATATATATATGATGATGAATTTAGGATGACAAATCACAAATTCCCTACTCACTAACAAATGTGGTAATATCAATATTCGCAAAAATCTGATTAGAAAAATTCATAAGAATGTGTTGAAGTCTTACGAGGAATCCTTAAAAATTGTAAGTAATATGTTTTACATTGATCTGATTGCCGTATAATGACAGGTAGTTGATCGGTAGTTAATTAGTACCATTAGCGGTCTCAAAATAAATAGCTATGAGCGTTTTCGCCTAAAAAGACTTTTATGAGTTCGAGAAATTGACTGCTTCAATTCGTGTCTATAAGCACGATGAA
Source organism: Therioaphis trifolii (assembly GCA_027580255.1). Lineage (NCBI taxonomy): Eukaryota > Metazoa > Arthropoda > Insecta > Hemiptera > Aphididae > Therioaphis > Therioaphis trifolii. Next base: position 6,564,416 of record CM050404.1, read on the forward strand.
GGACGATGGATGACCTCTTAAAATATTAAAAGAAAACAATCGACATAAGTTTATTGGTTCCTTGTGTGTTATAATAATTATACTAACGACACACGATGAAGTTAATTCATTGGCGCATGGATGTGAGCGCCCAAGTTCAGCTACAACAGCAACACCAAAAAATAACACCTTTATCGATATAAAACAATACGAAACAAAATGTGCCTAACCGTACTGGTGACGATGGTGACGACGACTGCAGCGGCGATGACGTCCGAAAAGACCAGCGTGAAGGCACAGACAGTAGCGACGATGATGACTAATGCGGCCGCAATTATGACGTCAGCGATGGCTAGCAGGCGGCTTGTCACGGCGAATTATCGTGATTTAGTAAGTTTCTATCCGAAACATAGCAGGTAAACACAAGTAAGTTCGTACTAGGAAACAATTTTCTTTTACAAGAATTACCTATTTGTTTCCTATTGAAAGTAGTTTCTTTCGTAGGGCTGCGAAAATTTTTTCATGTCTAAATTTAAATAATTATCTTCCCTTAATAAAAAATAACTTCTCAATAATATAAGTAAAGAAATCGTCTGTAATATATGTTAATTATATTTTTTTTAACATTGTTATTTTTTCAATATTTACAATTTTTTTTTTATGTATTTTAATATTGTTCTTAAGCTAGTGTACTTTAATTTTCAAGTTGATTTGTTTATATTGTTTTACTTTTATTATTTTGTAGTCATATTTGGTATTTCACGAAAAGGTAGGTAGTAGGTAGCTAATATGAATAATCATAAAACGTGAAAATATAATATGTGTCTAACCTGAAACATTATTTTCCGACATAAAAAGGGTATTTTTTCTCATTTATACTTTAATATAAGAAATATAGAGGTCATTCAAAACTGTTTGTATACAAATGTTTAGAAAAATTTTGAATAAGAATACATTTTTGCTACAAATTAATATTTTCGCATATTTTTTTGTAATATTACAATAACAATGCATAATATGTTGAACTTTTTAAGTACATACGAATCTGGAATTTAAAATAACTAATAAATCAGATACCTGAATCACGATAAATAGTATTAAAATATGAATTAATATTATTACATACGTAGTCCACATACGATGGTATACCGTACACGATACCATACAATTAGTGATAGTTCGCATGAGGCATGAATACCCAAAAGTCGTTTTCAGTTTGGTAAAAGTAAAGTCTGCAGTAAGTTCAATTAAGAGGCGATAGACTTAAGACGATAACAACTGTTATAGTGAATGTCACACAAGGAAAAATACTGGTGAAATCAACAGGTATCGGTTGAACCAACCATTTTTTGATTAACAATGGATTGGACATTGTTCATTGTCCATTATCCATTGTTGTTATTGTAAAAATAATTTTTTGACGAAAACCATTTTTCCATTTTTGATAAATAAATGAAATACTGAAAATAACAAAAAAAATGCTTAAAACACACACACACACACACACACACACACACACACACACACACACACACACACACACACACACACACACACACACACACACACATATATATATTTTTTTTAAATTTTATCAACGGTAAATATTGTGTGAAGAAAAAAAAACAAGTAAAGGGAAGTATGAACGTTCCCAGGTTCGATCTAGGAGCACGTGATGAATTGCCTACCAATAAATTTATGCATGTCCTAACTATAAGCCTAAACCTATTGGGACACCTAACATATTCTAAAATGCTTAGGTACTATGAGGAACTTAAAGGTGAATAATACTAATTCATACTTAAATGAAAAAAAATGGCCTAAGCAATACATTTTTTTCAAGCTGAACGTGTTTTTGGCCGACGTGCGTGTCGATCGTCTGTTGCGGTCACCTGTTATCCACTGAACAGGGTGTTTTTACGTGATCGCTTGTTTCGTGAATGCGTAAAGTCCGATATTTCGGCGATAATTTTAAAATCATGGCCGTTTTATGCGCGTTCAATCATCCGCGTTTGTTGTCGTGCATTGTTTTGCCACGTCCGATCTTTTTTGTCGGTTCTTTTGCGCGAGTGCTGTTGAAAATATATCCGACTATTTCTCGCCAACAGTGTATGGGGCGTATACGTGGCGTACGCAACTTCAGGTATTCTCCGACCTTTTATTGTCATGACTGCGTCACGCGATCGACGAATAATTATGATAATATGTTCGCCATTCACGTGCCAGTTTTCTTACTGTAGTCCACGCCGTGTCCGATCGAGCCCGAAGTTTACGTGCAAGTGGCACGTTACATAATAGTGTCGACATCTCGCCTGTAATCAGGAAAAAAGCAATTGAAAAAAATGCAACCAAAAAAAAGCCAACAAATCTTATACAAAATCAAATTGGAAAAAAACTAGTTATAAATATTTTAAAGTACCCGATTTAAAAATATATGAATTACAGTATTTTAAATAAAAAAATATTTATTATAGTTTATGTTTTAGACTACAGCAAAACAATAAAGATCAAGTAGGTATTTATAAAATGGTTGTCTATTAATCAATATATGTATTACAAATTATGTCATAGAACTATGCATAAAATCTTGTCACAACAAAAAATTAATTCACCGTATAACGTATTGTAATAAATAATAATATATCATATATTACTTACAACATAAACATGAAGTGAGACATTATGTAGATACCTATTTTATAGACATTATTGACGATCTGTTAATTCCACTTGGATACCGAACTGGTTTTGATGTTTTATTTCACCTTTGAGTATTATTATTTATTAGTTTATAAATATAAAACCACGGAGTGAACAGTCGATCGTTACATCGTTATATTTTACAATTTGCATAATTATTTTCATACCTAACATAATAAATAAAAAGTTTAAATAACTACATAATAATTAAGTTAAGTATGTTTTAAAGTTTAAATAACTTTTTTATTTATTTTATATTCATATTCATTTTTATAAGTTTGTTTTTTATACAATAGCTTTTTTTTTATCCTTTTACTCTTTTGTTGGTTTGCTTTATTTGAATTGTATGTTTCACTGTTGCTTCTTTTCACTTTTTTTTCCCGAAACCACCGCCTTTTTCATGCCATGTCGTGTTTGATTGTCATTATCTTTATAGCGGCCGACATATTTTGATAATCGGTGTGGTCGTCCGATATATATATACAATATACATATACATATACTAGCTGACCCAGCAATGATTTGCTATTAAAAGATTTCAGTACCTTTATTATAATATTTAAATGTATTCTAAATTTATGTGAATATATATAAAGTGCTGGATTTAACCATTGTGCCGCCTGAAGCACACAATAAATTGCCGCCTTTTAATATAAATATTTTTCTAGTCTAAAAAATGTTATTAAATCGTACAATTATTGTTTTTTTCTTTATTACTTAAAATTTTAATGATGAAAAATAAAAATATACAGCTGTTATAAAAATGCATACATATAAATTCATATAAAAAATTTAATTATAAAAAATATGATATAAAATATAATGATAAAAAACATGGTAATAATAAATACTTAAATAGTTAATTATTGTATTCAAAATTAAATAGTTAATGTCTAGTTCTCATTTCTGCGCGACTTTTGAGTCGCAAAATCATCTATTATGGCATCGAAGTCCATTTTGTTGTAATAATACCATAGAACATGCCACAGTATGAGCTCTCGTTCTCTATTGCGGAGTCGGTAAATTGCGTCCCTATAAGTACGGTCATGGTCATATACTATGTGAATTGCGGCCCGCATACTTTTAAAACATACGTAAATTGCGGCCCGTGTACTTTTAAAACATACGTAAATTGCGGCCTGTGTGCTTTTAAAACATACGTAAATTGCGGCCCGAGTATTTTTTAAATATACGTAAATTGCGTCCCGGGAACTTACGAAAAAAATGAACTTTGCTTCCTTTCAGTCTCCTATTGACACAACCAGACACTGAACAAGAAACCACCATGATGTTGAATTACTTGAATTGCACTTAATAGTTTATAGTTTATAAATTATAATCGAAAAATAGTGTTTCAATCCGAATCCATATAAAAAGATAACTGATATATAAAACAACATTTTTATATTATATCTTTGGTTTCAATCACAGAAAAATGATATTTTATGGAATAATATAAAATGTCATGGATTAATCAATCATATTTTGCCCTGTTCGCATATGGATTCTATACTTCAATTTTATTCGTTGAGTCGGCTATCTTGTTGTTTTATATATCTGTGGTTGCTCTACAGTTTACAGTATTTTTTTCAATCTAATAAAAATGGACGTTAGGAAAAGTGAAAGGAATAAAACGTGGAAAATAGTTGATGGTTTCAAATTTCGTTTTCATAAATTTCTAAACAATGATATTCAACGTTGGTGTTGCATAGTTAAAACGTGTAAGTATTTTTTGAAATTTGATGATGATAATATTTGCGTAGATAGTTTTAAGTCTGTTATAGTTATAGTCCTAAGTCTGAAAAATGGGAAGGAAAATATTGATTTTGTGGAAAAAAGGCTTAAACGTAATTTACATATTAATAAGAAATAGTTAGATAGGCATATGTACAAAATTATACTCGGGCGGAAATTTACGTATGTATAAAATATACCTGGGCCGTACAGAGATAAACACACAATTGTCAACCCATGTTATATAAATAACTTATTTTAAAGTTTTTAAAGTTTACTAAAATAGTAAAAACTTAATATTAAAAATTATTTTCCGCCCTTGAGAAATGCCGCCCTAAGTACTAGCTTATAGTGTTTACTGGTATATATATATATATATATATATATATATATATATATATATTTGTAAGTCACGTGTTGTTCTTTTGGAACTATGATGCCTTATATGAAATGTCGCTTACAACAAAAATTTTATAAAAACGAAAATAAAATGTTTTTAGTTGGACACGCACTCTGCGAGTTGACTTACCCGTTGGTGACCATAACTTCGGTATATTGGGTATTCGACCGTCATCAAATTAAAATATGGTATGACTCGCCAGCTCGGCTCGATCGTCGACGTTCCGGTTTGGCTCTGCTGCGGAGAAAGCGATTTTCTTCGGGTTTTCAAAAACGACTGTTCAACAAAACGGACAAAACGAATATATTGGTCGATGATGTAAAGTTTACAACGGTACAGTATCAACGTCAACCTTATCGTTCGGGCAATATTGGTATGGTCACGACCCGGTTGTGTGTAAAAAGTTCGGAAGCTTTTATGAATCATCCGTACGTACATACGTACGTTTAATCGTTTTAAAATGAATTAGCAATTTCCATAGTAGAGGATAAATATTTCTTTTTTCGTTCCGTAGCACACGAATTATTTGGCTTACAGCTGAAGAACATTAAGATATTCGAATAGAAGTAGTTACCTCAGTGATGAATATGAGATGTATAAAGGATTTGTTATTGATGATGTTTTTTTTAATAGATTACCTATTTATAATTTTAATGATTATATATATATATATATTTACTAGCTTTCATCACTCGGGGTTAAGTTCACCCGAGTTGAATAATATAAATGCAAATAAAATTTAAAACAATGTCAGAATGCCAGGTTGAAAGTTGTAATTAATAAAGATATGCTGTATAGTGTTTAAGTATTACATTTACTGATTAACTAAAAAAACGTACATTAAGATAATTGTGCTTATGCGGTATACTTAAAATAGTATTGAGTTTACAGTTTATTGTCCCCGATTTTTTTAGGAATTACGTACGCCATTATATTTTATCAAGTATATTTATATACATATGGCTTTCGTTATCTATTTGAGTCTAACATGTTTTATTAAATTGTATCTGTTGTGTTGGTTTCAATTTTTAATTTTTCTTTAAATCTCGCTATACTAAAATTTGTTTGTTCATGCTTTTGATATTACGGATTTCGATGTATCAACATTTTTACTCAATTCCTTGAAATTGACAAGTGCCTAAGTTTATACGGAAACTCTATGGAAACTTTCAAATCTACAGACTCAGAGATTCGGGCTGTGCGTTGATATATATTATTATATTATATTAATTTGTCAGTTTAGATAAAAACGAGTTCTTCATTTTAATTAATAACGAATTAACTATTAATGTCATGGGAATAATTTTATCTCTAAAAACCTCTTCGTGATGTATTCATTAATTGAAAAAAATTATGACAATCAGATAGGTAGTTTCGGAGCCAACCTGTTACAAAGATTTCTATTTTGATTATATATTATATTATATTTATGTATCAACATAGATAGTCAGGTAAGAGAGGTCACATGGAATGTTGAACACACACGAATTGTTGATATTCTATTTTATTATTATAAATTATAATATTTTATGTTTTTTCTCGAAATATTTATGTTACATTAATACTATAAAAATTTTTATATTGATTTTATTTTTTTCTTTAATAATATTATTTAACTACCTAATTTAGTTCTACTGTGATCCGGTATCAACGATGGGTAATTTAGCTATAGCTATAGTAACTCTATAGAGTAGCGTTGACCTGTACGAGTGAAATAAATAACAGTATATCAATAATAATAATAGTCATAAAAATAACAACAATACTAATAATACCAAAGAGCTTTGCTCTAAAAAAGAATAGTAAAAATGAAAAAAAAACTAGTAATGAAGATTTATAAAATATGTTACATAGATAATAATATATTTATTATACATTTGGAGCTGGAGGTCGATTATTGTGTTCGCCACTATGCCCCTACTGGTCGTCCGACTCGACGCGGACGACGACGCAAAAAAAAGAAAAATCGTTATTTATTATTAAGTGACACGCACGGTCTGACGCGTCGGCCGTTTAAATTCATACGAGTCGGTATTTGACGGTGAACTCGACACGCCGCTGACCGAGTCCGTGGGTCGTTTTCGCCCGCTGAATACCACAGCGAAGCACGTGGGTGAGCCTCTACTCAGCTCTTCCTCACCACCGGCACGACGGGAACGGGCGCACCCGGCGGCGCACAGTGGTCTGAAATCCAATTTTAGGTGGAAAAAATACGAATTTTAAAATGTCATTAAGTGTTTAAATTATGAAAATAAACTGGTCTGTGATACATGTGGATCGTAAAAACGAAACCCAAGATATCATTGACATGTGAATACTATAATTTATAAAATGAGATTACGTTGAAATATAACGTATTTGTTGTAATCATTTTGATAAATACACTCATTTAGCGTTTGTCATTTGTACGTTGTGAAGTTGGACATTACCAAACTTTTCATTTATTTTATATTTTTAAAATGGACTTCGAAGACATTGGTAAGTACTCGTATATAATATCAATATTTTGTAATTTAATGACTTAAGTCTAATTAATAATATTAGAAAACCCGTATATACAACTAGAATTTATTTTCTATTGAGAATTAAAAAAAAATAATCAATTATAATCATTAACGAACATATGAGAATTATAAAACATGTTCCACTATATAATGTTGCAAAATTTGGTTTGCGTCCGTTTGCGTCTGTAATTTCTATGAATTTTTTTATAGCCAGTTCTAGCGGTAACGTCGAAACGGTATCAGTATCAGAAATTGACGATAATTTAAATTGCAGTAATAATTATACCTATGAAGACCTTTATCAATTATTGAAACTCAGAGGATCATTAAACCTTCATTCTTTAAAGTCAAGAGTATATTTATTTGAAATTTTAAAGGCACGATATTGCAAAAAAAGAGTGGGGAACGCAATACTCAAATTTAGTCACAAAAGACATTTTGAAGTATACTTTAGTGTTACGAAAATTATGGACTAAAAGTTTTCGAAATCATATACGTTTTATACAGTCCAATTGTGAGTGGCTTCAAACTGAATTTATTTTACCTATTATTCATGAACAGGGAAAACACACAGGACGACCAAAAAAAAATTTCGCGGATAGTACTGAAAGAACGAAAAAAAAAAAATAAAAATAAAAATTATAACAGATCAGTTTTCCTTTTCTGAAATTCTTTTAGCTGCACAAAGTACTTTATATTCGTCGGGTAGTGGAAGTACAGCTACTTTACTAAAAGAACCAATGATGACACCAACACGAAGCCTAAAAATCAGAAAAGGATATGAAAAATCACAATCCAATGAAATTGTGCTGTATATAGATGACGAAGCTCTAGCATTTTTTTTTGGACAACAATTTAACAAAACAACAATACATAAATATTAGACTCTCTGCTAAAAAAAATTGTTCATATTTACCCAAGTTACGAACATTTTTTGAGTACAAGCCATTCTCAGTACAAACAGTCATTTATCTGTGATACCACTGTTTCAGATAGTGATTTATTTTTATTTTCAATTGTTCCTATTCAATTTCGTTGAACATTTGGAAATAGCGATGAAAAAATTATATTATGGCAAAATAGTTGTACGTCTTTATCTTAAAGATACTGATATCCTTTCCTCGGATCCTTATATTTCATCATTGCGCATTACAACAAAAACAAATGTGCATAAATTAAATGATGACATAAAATGTCTTATACGATTTGATAATGATGAGATATTGACATAAACACATTATTATATGTATGACTTATTTATGTAAATAATATATACTACTTTTGAATAAGTTAAAATTAGTTTAATTTAAAAAATTGAAAAAAGATATAAATTGATGTAAAGTATACAAATTTAAAAAAACACCCCCCTAACCCCAATAAGGGGCGAATTTCAAAATGGATGGAAAATTTGAATTCAGCAGGTCCAAATCATGTAACTGGTATTAATTTCACAATCAAATACACAAAACATAAAAAGTTATCAATTTATGTAAGCTAAATTCCAATTTCAGACCACTGTGCGGCGGCAGTGGCGGCGAAGACTCGGAGGTCTCTTCCGGAGCTAGGTGAACGTCGCGTTCGGTGTGGGCCAAACGCTGTTCGCGGGAGCCGCGTCCTGGTCAAGCTCCGTGAGCCTGGCCGAGTCTACGAACCACATATGTCAAAACATTCTATGTCAGCTTCTAATTCGACCACCGAACGCAGAATTTTCAGAATCAATGTTTCAATCGATTATCACAGCACCTACCTGCCCGTGTGACCCTGACGGTCTGTGTGACCTTAGATCTCGTTCCACGAGATGCCTTGACCCGCGTTATCGTGCTCGCGTTATGGTTTTGTTTGATTTAACTCGTTTTTAACTACCATCACCCTCGCTTACTTTCGTTTGTTAAGTTAATACGAACCCGATTTCACCATAATTTAAAAAATATCCAAACCGAACAATGTTTTCAGTATTAAATTGTGTTATAATAATGTCATCATAAAATTGAAAACTGAAAAGTATTAAATTAAGAATATTGTCACTTTATAAAATATTTGTTTAATATTGAGTAATAACTATCGACATCTCACCCGCTCGTTACGCGAGATCACTTCAGAACTTAAATTTAAAAAAGAAAATCTCGATTCACCATATAAAAAACTACGTCGGGTGGATTTCAATAAATATTTACGAGTTTTGGTGAAAAATAAAAAGAAAAGAAAAACACAAATAAAATTTGAAAAATAAATTCATGAAATTAGGGTTGGATAACAGATATTTTAATTACCTGAGCACTCCATAACTTCAAAACTAATGATTTTTTCAACTTTTTGTTTGCAATCGTTTTCAGCGTCAAAAACAAAATGGAAATGATTGAAAAAACGAAAAACTTGAGGTAGATTTTTTAGGCTTATATAGATGTACCAATTTTTAATTAATTTTACTTTGCGCTTGAGAAAATTATTGAGAATAGAGAGGAAAATCAACCTTCAGAATATGCAATGTCAACTTTCTAATTCGATTTTCGTATAGGTTTTTAAGTTTATTGAAGTAGAAATTCTTTCCAGAGGGAACGAAAAATAAGAATTCTCGTGCGTCAAAGTTGCATCATGGTCTGGCACGGCAGGTGTCGTGAAACGTTTTAATACACACGTTCACACACATATCGATGGCAAATTATTTTATCGTCATCATTGTCACATTACACGAGTATTCTATGGCCAAATGAATGAATATTACATTTGTAAATCTTTATACCATACAATAATTGCTTACTTTCTAATTGTATTTATCCATTTCAACCTACAAGAACTTAAACAATTATTAACGATTTCAAAAAGTTGAATTTTTTTAACAATTTTTAATTTGAATTGTCTAAAGTTTAAAGAATCATTCCTATCATTTTATTATGGTAAGACATATTAAAAACATAATATCACATAATAATTACTTAAATTAAAAAAAAAAAAAATTAAAATTAATTAATAAACAAAAATGGATAAAATTAATCTTTAAAATTACGAATTCAGTATAAATATCGGTACCGGTTTATTTCAGTCCCGCCCGGGCGAGTGAAAACTTTATTTAGCTTCACCACTCAGGTTTGTTATTTCCCCATTATTTATAATAATAAATATATCATATAAGTATACAATAATGAGTTTTTAAATTTTTTTAATAATATGTATGCAATATATTATTAAAGGTATTTTTTATAATCATATGCGAGTTAAGTGTCAAAAGTATTTTTGAGACCGGTACGTAAAGTCTCTGTTAACAGTGTCAAGTATGTTAAATCGTATAACATTATTTGGTTATTGGTTCTTTTATATTGCCATTGTTTAACCTCAAAGTTTAAACTGTTGTTTTGAAAAATATTGTGTAATATCAAAGATTTTGGCGATTATTATTGAAAAAAAAATTACCTATTCAATTACCATGGTATGTGAGTATTTCATGATTATTCGTACGTTTACAGGAAACAATCATACACCAATTGTATCTAAATAAATCAGATAGATATTATTTTCCATGTATTATGTTTTCTAATTATCATTTATTTGTAATCTCGCGTTTACAACGCTCGTTGTTTGTTGTGACCGAAATATTTTCCTCATGTGAAAATTATCATTATGGAAATAATACTTTACAAAAGATGAAGTGTGTATTTAATTTTTTCAAGCATACAAATTACGACAGAATCTGTTGAATTCAAAATATTGAAATACGTGATATATTCCTAAGATATGACACATTCTACACGTCATACAATTACGGTTTTTGATACGCACTAGGTCCCGGACTAATACATAATGATGGCCGACAACGATGGTAGGAAAAAAGTCTCAAAGAAAAAAAGTTATAGTAATAAATTACCACGGAAATTGGAAATATTCATATATATTCATATATATATATATATATATATATATATATATATATATATATATATATATATATATATATATATATATATATATATATATATCTTCATATTTGTAATTATCCGTGGAAAGAGAGTGCCAAAAAAAAAATGTCTCAAAAGTTAATAATATTGAAATTTATTTTTAATACTTAAATTCGTGGATTTAACATAATTTCTGAAAAAAATGTACCTGGTTTTCGTAGAGAATTTACTTTTTTTTAAACATTGATTTTAGTTTTTTTTACCGATTATCGAATTTTCATTTGGTAAATGGCTATGATAATAAATTAATTTTAGACAATTTAATTCTAAACTGGTTAATATGAAAATAAATTATTGCTAATTAGTAAAATTCGTATGAGTTTCAATTGAGTGAACAACCGTTACAAGAAGTGTCTACAACATTGTACTCACGTAGTTTAGACAGATAGATTCATATAAATACGCTGTAACGTCTCGATCGTTTTCTAAGTGGGTATATTTTACGAATGAATAAATTTTTGAAAAAAAATATAATCAATTGATTAATGTGTATTTATTTCAGCTTACTTTTTTTTAAAATATTTCACACCGTAGTCGAAATACCCCGTCAACGCCCCTCTAATATCGTCCTGGTGCTCCGAGGAGTGACAGAGACAAAAAACAAATAATAATAAAAATAAATATGAAGTCGGCCTCGTCGCCGTGAAACGATTTTCGGCCACGCGCCGATCCCGCGTTCATCACGAGTATCGTTCGGCTTCGGTGGTGGTCGACAATCGTATCGTATCGGGACGGTGGCATTGTGACGTGTGGTCTGGCGTTATTAAATCAACATTATCGCCGACGACAAATCGGACCCGTGACGATAACGTCTCGCCTGATGTACGCGCACGTGCTCGCAAAAACGGAGTCGTCGTCGTCGTATTAAGGACGGGTTGGGTCGAAAAAACGGCGAAGGCTGTGCGGGTCGGTATCGCTTGTTAATTCTCTTTCGGAAAACGCGCTCCGTACAATAATAATAAGTAGGTACGCACGGTTTTTTCTTATTTACGTTTTTCTTTCTTTACGGTTTTCATTTGTTATTATATGATCGTGTCCTGTCACGGTTTTTAGTTCTTACCTCCCCGAACAACTATGCAGGTATCGATGTATTATTAAAATAATCGCCACGGAGCAACGGTTTATACGTATACATATAGAAACCGACGGACGTGGCGATCGTCTTACTCACGTCTTTTTCCACGACGGCCTTATTGCCATTATTTCCAATATCTTCAGTCTACTTAGATTCTGAGTGAAGCGAAGGATCTTATGGTTTTACAATGATGTTTATTTTAGATTCTGAGTGAAGCGAAGGATCTTGTGGTTTTACAATGATGTTTATTTTTTTTATTTTTTTTTTTCTGTAAACACTTTTTCGTGTAGAAATACTTGTCCAAAAGTTTCATCCAGCAACTTTTTAGATTTTAAATTGAACTGAGATGGTATCTCCATGGTTTTTCCAGTAATCAAGAATAACGATCGAAAAACTGAGTAAAAACGGTAAAATCGGTAAAAATCCGCCGTAAACGAGATTTTCCCTGTTCAGATTTTAGGTATTTAGTCATAAATCGAAAAGTATTAAAGCTAGAAACTTAAAAATTTTATCCAATATCAAATACATACTTTTTTATATTGGACAACATTTTCAGACCAATTTTAGCACTTTTGACTAAAATATAGAACTTTTAATTTACCAAATTGTTTGAAAGTTTTTATGTAATATAATTTTAAATATTTGACAAAAAGTTCTGAAAATTTAATGCGACCTTACTCATATACCTACCTAATTATCCTAACAAAAATTCAAAAATCGTGACTCAGGATTTATTTTTATACACACTTTAATAAGTTATTATACGATTTTTTACGATATTGTCTGATTTCTTTTAAGTTTATTTCTAATGAAATATTGAGTATTTGTTAGAAAGTTCTGAAATTTTAATACAAGTTTACTCTTATACTAAACTATCAATACCGAATAAATATCAATAATCGTGACTCAAGATTTTTTTTCCAAGCATTTAAAAAATTATACAAATAACCGTAAAATACGTCAACAGTATTTAAATAATAATATATTATATTACACTGAAGCTTTGCTCAGAATCGTTTTATACTAAAGAAATGAGTCATCATTTCTTTATAACTTAATACATTCATCACCAATATCATGTCCGAGGACCGAAGGGACGAAGGACGAACATGTACCACCATCATCTCACTTACCAGCTTTTTTTAATCGTCCTTCTAGAATAAAACAAAAAATCTAATGTTCGTGTGCACATTGTTCCGCGAACGCGAGAGAAATACATCAGATTCTTGCGAGGTATATGTTAGAGCAGGGGTGGTCAACCTGCGGCACGCGTGCCTTTTGCGGCACATTTGACGTTATTGAATGACACACTATAGCGGCACACAAAATAACTCATAATTTTTAAATACTTTGAAATCACGATTTCCAATTTTAAATAAATCATAAAAGTCATCACTATGATATTATGTTCCATTTGTGTCAAATAATATTTATAATGTTGAATAATAATATAACATTTTATATCATAGTGACACACAATCTCATAAAATATAATCCTAATATGCAATTAGAAATTATTGAACTTCAGAATTCAACCATTTTAAAATGTAAATATAAAGAGTTGTCTGAGATAATAGAATTTTGGAAATGCGTACCCGAGAAAAATTTTCCAGAACTGCATAATTTAGCGTTGAAACTGGTTTGTAGATTTGGCTCTACATATTTATGTGAAAAAGTTTTTCTCGGATTACTTTTATCAAAAATAAGTACCGTACAGCACTAACAAATACTCATCTAAAAAATGTAATGCTCATTTCTTCAACTAAACTTCAACCAAATTACGAAGAGATAATGGATATCAAACAAATTCAACATTCTCATTAAATAAGTCACATTTGTCTTAATTATCTCAAAAATAGTATAAAGATTATGTACATTAAGAAGTAATAAATACATTATGATATTTTTGTAAAGAAAATAATAATTAATCATTTAAAATAATAATTAATAATAATTAAATCAAATTAATTCGATTTTTTTAATTATTAATCTTTCTTAATTTTTTATTTTCTATTTGGCATAACATAGAAAAAGGTTGGCCACCCCTGTGTTAGAGGGCCGTATGCATAGTCATTCTAAGTAACACCTAAACGATTTTAGGTGACACCTAAGAGAAATCCCGTAACTTTGCAATGCATAGTCATATTGGATGGGACTGTTGATGCATAAAGTAGTCCGTAAAGTTAAGTGGTCAATATTTTTCACCTAGCCATCCCGTAAATGTTTAATTTTATGTTATCATCAATGTCACCTATGATCTTCATTAAAACTTGTCGGTTAGGTTAGTTATTTACCTAATTAAATAGATACTCATAGTTTGTCGTTGAACAGTAAAATGCATATGACACAATTTTGAATGTGTATAAAATTTATTTTTGAAAATTTCTTCTAGACTAATATTATCATACTTCATTTTATACAATATATATACATGTAAATTTACACATAAATTTTATACACACACACACACATATATATATATATATATATACAATATAAATATATATATATATATATATATATATATATATATATATATATAATCCTTAAAATACAAGATTTTCAGTAATATGGTAAACAATTAACCATAGAAGCTACTCATTAGGCTAGGCAATTTTGCTTTTTCATAAAAATCCGTACACTCATTATAACCAAATAAAATATTTACCTTACTATAATAAATCATATTTTTTTTTAAATAAACACACAAAAACCTGTCATTTGTGGCTTTGTTAGTCAGATCCAGGAGATGTGAATTTTAAAATGATATCAATTATCTCTGATGCTTTTTTTGTGTATGCTCGAAACAAAGCTTTGCATTTCATGTTCTCGCAATGAATGATTTTTCTAAATAAATTATTTATTGAATATTTACAATTCAGTACACCCAGCAATATCATTGAGTTAGAAGATTGTTGAAGTGAAATGGGAACTTCTAATACTAATGTTTACTTTCATAAAAAGTATTATAATATGCAGTAAATGTTTCCAAGGTATCATATAAAAGTTCATTACACCTCAATGCAATAAAATGTCGTATTTTTTTTACAAATAGGAAGTTATTACACGTATATATACATTTGTAATTGACATTATGAACATTTCTATTTTATGCCATGTATTCTGCCGGCTGTACCAAATATGTAAATAATCATGTGCTATAGGAATGAGAGGTGAACACAAAAAAAAAAAAAAATGTTCACATCTGGCATATAACATTTTTTCTGTTATCACGTGGATAAATAAATGATTTAACGCAAGTATGTGCAATTCATTAAACACAGCTGTTGATTCGTTTAGTTTGATGTTGGAAAAATCTGAAACCACTGTATGAAATGTATTACATAGTAATTTATTATTTCAAATACAAATTACGAATGATTTTGAGATTTCAATATCAATATAGATTATACGTATGTGTTAATAAATATGAGTACAGTATGGGCATATACGCTCAATTTTCACCGCGACCATTGATTGTAATTAATTGATAATTGTGTACACGAGTGTCTGAGAATGTATCATTCATAGCAATGAAGTTTGATTTGGGCCTTTTTATATAGTGGGATGTTATAAGTATTTGAATGCGTTGAAAATGTGGCTATCTCTGTCACACATTTGGTACCTATTTTGATACCAAGATTATCTAATAAATAATTTAGTTTATATGATTGTATGGGCTGAAACAAATCTAAATGACGTGTGTGTGTGTGTGTGTGTGTGTGTGTGTGTGTGTGTGTGTGTGTGTGTGTGTGTGTGTGTGTGTGTGTGTGTGTCTCCAATACCATACCTATTTCTATGTCACTCATAACTCACATATTGTTATCTCGCTTATACCAATATAAATTTCGTTTCTATATTAAATCATTTTCTATGTTCTAGAAACGTATATAATCTAGAGATATCTGTATTCGTTAGTAGGCATATACAAACGATTGATTCTAGTGAGCACGCTTATCAATCATAGTTTAGAGAAAAAAAATAGTATTTTTATTTGAATTAAATATTATTATAAAAGCAGTCTGCAGTGCGCTGAAATTGACAATGTCATTATTATTATTTTTTTTTTTTTATTAAATTGATCTCTGGCTCTTTCTCGAATTTCTCTTTGTCTTATCTGCACTAAAATTATTTCTAAATACTCATAAACTGTCCTCAATCCAACGTCACCCTCAAAAACTATTTTTAACTAATTGACCCTCAAAAACTTGGTAAATAAAAATTATGCTCTGATCTATCGGAAACAGTATGACTTTGGATAAATAGTGTTTCATTTGACAAAACTAATGACTAAGTAGGGGCGAGTTTATTCAAGTTGCATAATCATGAGTTAAATACAATATTTATTTCATTTCGCAAGAAATTGAGCTTCATAGTTCTTTTAAGAGCTTGTGCGAATTTCATACGGTTAAAAAATCTTTAAATGTTTTGACTAACATTTGAAAAATACGAAATTTTAGTCAAATACGTGACTTACAAAGTAAACACAGATATTGGTATTACCAAGTAATATTTGTAATTAATACCTAAACACGAATAATTCTTAAACTATTCGTCCGAATTTTGATTTAAATATATCAAAATGTACAGGAAAATGTCTTGATCAAATTTCCGAGGTAAAAAAGGGGGTTTCTATTTGAAAAAAAAGTTTTTATGCCCACAGAACACCCTTAAGGCGATATGAAAAAAAAAATTGTAAAAAATACCTATTATAGGAACTTGAACATTCCAATAAAAAAAATCACATTTTTTGCATTTTTACGGGAAAAAATATGGGTGAGCCTGCTAAATGAATCAAACAAGGATATATCAAAAACTGCTCATTCGAACTTTGATTAGTTAATCTAATATAAAATGCATAAAAATTTACAGAAAAAAGACACGAATGAAATTCCGTGGTAAAAAAGGGGGGTTGCCTTTTGAAAAAAAAAAACGTTTGTTTGCCCACAGGATACACTAAAGAATACACCAAAAAAAATTAGTGGATAACATAGCCATTATAGTAACATGAACATTCCAAAAAAAAAAATTCAAATTTTTGCATTTTTGTGACCAAAAAAGGGGGTAAGCACGCTTAGTGAATCACCCTGTATATATATAAATATATGTTATCCTTAAAATCCAAGATTTTCAGTAATATGGTAAAAAATTAACCATAGAAGCTACTCATTACGCAACGTCGACATTTACAATCAATCTTATTCTTGGTGAAAGGTAGACAATTTTGCTTTTTCATAAAAATCCGTACTCTCATCAGAACCAAATTAAATATTAACCTTACTGTGATCAATAATATCTATTTTGGAAAAGATGCACGAAAATCTGTCGTATGTTGCATTGTCAGTCAGATCCAGGAGTTGTGAATTTTTAAATGATATCAAATATCTCTGGTACCTTTCTTGTGTGTGCCCGAAACAAAGCATTGCATATTCATGATTGAGTAGGCACTTAAATACGTAATTCGTCGGCAACAACAAGACTTCTCCAATCAAATTTTTCAGGAATCAATTTAAACTGTTTTAATAATTGAATAATAGTTTTAAAAATTAACAAAAAATATATTTAGATACAACGTTAGTACGTATAAGTAGTTGCCAGTGACAAGTTGTCAAATTCAAGTTTTTTTGTTCTAAAAAATAAAAAACAAAACTTGGAAATGTCTTGTTGTTGCACTAAGAAATTACATACATATAAGTATGAGTAAGAATAATGTTATTAATATGAAAAAAATGTATACTTATCTACATCATTATTAAAAATCACTTATTTTAAAAGGACATTGTATTTTTTTTCTCGAAACATATGGCTATATTTATAAATATTGAAATTTTATTTTAATATTTAATATATTTTAGAACTTGACAAATTATTTTTAACTTTATTTATTTTTTACAATATTTATTATCTCACTATTTTTTGTCATTAATATAACATAATAATATAATAGAAAACAAAATAAAAACAACTTTTTCGTTATAAAATAAAAATAAACAATTTAGTCGTTATAGAATAAAATAAAAAAACATCTAAGTCCTAATAAAATAAAAAATAAACAACTTTTTCTTTATAAAATAAAAATTAACAACAAAGTCCTAATCAATTAAAAAGTAAACAACTTTTTCTTTGTATAATAAAAATCAACAACTTTCCTTGAATAAAATAATAAATAAAAAAATTGTATCAAATTTTTATTCTATATCACTGTAGTCAATATTTAGTTGATCTTCATTTGATTTAAGATCCTTATAGTACCATAGACATTCAGCTGGAACATACTTCGAAGCAAGATCGCTTACATCTTTCAACTTGGCTTGTTTTATGACCTCAACCGTGGTTTACATGGTGAAAATAAAATTATTTCGCAGATGGTGAATAAAGTTTTTCCTTTTGAAGAGAAACTGGAGATCTATTACAAGGAAATGCAGAACAAAGTGCTACATAATTTCCCAACCCTCATCAAAGCTAAACAAGATGCTATTTTCATTTAATAAATAATATAATAATTTTAAATCATTTAACTGCCTTATCCAATGAATTTAAAAGAAGATTATAGTTTATTATAATATAAATAATAATTATTGCTTTTTACTTATAATAAATACTTGGCACTTAGAAGTAACGAGTATAACACAATTAGCTGCATTGATTGTATCTGATTATTCAAAAGTATTTGATGAATTTATTGAATTAAAAAATGATGCAAATTTCGAAGCTATTTTCAAAGAGAAGAGAAAACAAAAAGAGTACATAGAATTTTGGAAATTTAGTGCTAGGAAAATACAAAACCCTATAAAAAAGTGCCCATTTTTTGATGACAATGTTCACATCAACATATCTATGTGAAACTTCATAATCAAAAATGAAATTTGCTAAGAATGTGTTCAGGAAATCGGCTTACTGATTCACATCTTGACGACTTGTTAAGAGTAGCATGCAGCAACAACAAACCAGATATATCCAACATAGTGAAAAAACTATCTCAATATCAAAATTCACACTAATTAATTAGAATAAATATTTTATTTTATTTTTTTTATAATAAATTTTCGAATTTTATACAGTATACACAATATATACATTTATTTTTAGTTTTTTTTTTTTTTTTTTAATTTCCGTTCCATTCATTTCGACTTGCGGGCCGCGTAATATTTTAAAATACTTTATGTGGCCCAAATAAAAGAAAGGTTGAATATGACTGCTCTAGACCCTAGTACCACCCACCTCATTGGGACTCAAACTAGGTTCACATTTATTAGATATTTATGCCAAATATCATTTTAAACATTATCAAGCACATCCATATTGAATTGAGGACTTGTTGATTATGGAAGAATGCATTTTTATCCATAGTCATATACGCGGCTAAGGCACGAAGTGTTATTTTTACTTTTATTCAACAAAGATTCCCCCGTAGAAATTAGTCTACTATTCTACTTTTTACTCCAAAAGTAGAAAAATATCTGCAAGAGATATAATTAAATTCATATCATATAATATAACTTATCAATTAAATATTTATCATGAATACATTTGAAATTCACTTTAAATTTGAATGATCATTATACGAGTAAGTATAATGTTATTGTGACCAAACAGAAGAAAAATATAAGCGCAGTTGAAATGTGGATTATATTTTATTGAAGAATTTTTGTTGACGAAACAATTTTTGTTAAATTACTGTAGGAGGAAGCGTGATCACGTTTTTTAAATCACTCATCAACATATTGATTATTGATATTAAAAAAAAAAAATATATATATATATATATATATATATGTATATTTTAATAATTAAATTATAATTATAATTGTATTATATATATTTATTATTTGAATATTGTTTAAAAAAAAAATATGTTCGAGTATTTCAGTTTTTTCTATATATCCTTTCGAAACCCCCATTTTAATCCAAGGCCAATGAATAGAAAAAAATTGTGTTAACTACCATATGAGTGTGAAACACCTGTATAGTCACATACACTTTTAATAGTGTATACTATGATAGTTGTGGGAAATATAATCGCATAGATTTTAAATTAATAATTAATTTAAGGCCCGGATTTATATGCAAATGCATATTCTTCTATAATTCACCAAGAATAATTTTGATTATAAATGTCGACGATTCGTAATGTGTAGATTCTATGGTCAGTTTTTTTTTGCATATTTTTGCATATTTGAATGAAAATGCATATTTATTGCATATTTCTTTTTAGTTGCATAAATGTTGCATATTTTACAATTCGTAGATTTTACGTCTGTAAAAATATCTACTGTCAATCGTAAGTAATCCATTATTATACTATCGATAGCCGATAGGTGTACATCGACGGCGAGGTAATGGAATGTGACGACGACGATGAATTGTCGGTTGAAGATCTATTCAGTTTTAAATATGCACCAATTGTATCTTGTGACGTAGAAAGAAGTTCTTCCAAGTACAAAAGTATGCTCCGAGATAATCGCAGATCCTTTCAATTCGAAAACTTAAAATCTATATGCAGTGGCGTTACGGAAATATTTTTTTGGGGCAGTTGCCCCAAAACATTTTCGGTGGGTGGTTATATTTTGTCTGGCTGTTATATTATTCTATGAAAAAACATATACCTATTACCCTGTTGGATTATTTTCATACAATTTATATTGTAAAATTGTATCGATATTTATGTCCTATAGTAAAAAACAGTATGTTAAGGCATGTTTTAAAATTGTATGTATGTGTGGGTGGGTGGGTAGCTTTGATATTTGCCCCTATAGGTAAAATTTTCGTGACGCCACTGTCTATATGTATTACTTTATGTTGGTACTCGTCTCAAAATAATAATTTAATATAAATAGTATACCTATCTAATACTTTAAAACACAATTTTATACAAAATAATGTTATTCTGAATTCAAAATAATAATTTTTTATCATACTTACCTAATTAATTTATAATATTTTCATACTTACAAGATGTAAGTGTTTAAATTGTGTGTACATGTATGTGGTTTTTTAAATAAATTTTAGCAAATTTTTATACACATTAATATATTTAGATTGTGTAATTTTTAACTCAAAACATTATAGTTTGTTAATTTGAAAAAAATATTTATTTTGCATATTTTTTGCATATTTATGATATGAAACTGCATATTTTATAGATTTTTGTTGCATATAAATCCGGGCCTAATAATTATATAAGTATTTTGAAACTTAATTGTTACATAACAAAATCATGAAAAAATGATGCTATAATAAATTGTTTTTTTCCGACAAACTTTATGATTTGGCTGCACTTAAGTGTTTTATTTTAAATATCATATAAAGGAGTTTGTAGGTATGCCTATAATCATTAACACAATTTTGAGGGCTTTAAACTAATAATATTTTAATAAATAATAATTAACATTAATTTAATATTGTTTTTTCGCTATTTTGTGCATATATTTTTATTTGGCACTACCAAATATTTATTTCATTTATACTAGAGCAGCTATAATGTTCCATGCACCACGTTGACCACTTATTTTGACTAGGAGAAATATTGATATCATTGCTAACTTCACCATACGTTTTGAGATATAGTACGAATTTATCGTTAGGTATTAGTTTTGATATTTGATGTGTTACCCTGAAATCAAATAAGTACAAATAATCAGAAAAATAAACATAAACTAAATTAATGTATGATAATTAACAAGTTATTTAAACTGCATTATGTTAACGCCAATATCGCCAAATTAAAAAATCTCGAGTTATCACCGATAACAGCCTGCACTATTATTTATACTAATTAATTATTATTACACCTTTTCAGTTTTATCTTTTAACGGTCACTGAATGACCAATTACCCACGCATATAACATAAAACAACATAGACACATTACACACACACTATCAGTTTTGTGTATTATTATACAAGATAAATTAAAATTTTGCCGCGATTCATAAAATTAAAATATAAAATAAAACATAAAATTTCACCAAACTTACTTATTACGTGGCCGTGAGCGTGAGCGTTTTTTTTGCAAATGCAATACATTTGTTGTTACTTGTTACTTATTAGAAATATTTGTAATGTTTTTTCAAGCTCATATGTATAAATAAAATTATATTGATTATTACTGAACTAAAGGTGCTGTTCTAACTATTCTTATTCAAATCAGTTTCTGTAATTTTTAGATATTTTTGACACTATTTAACATATTTTGTATACAGAAATATATTATTTAACTACCAAGTTTTGTTACCGTCTATAATTAGTTTTAAGTGCGTTTTCGTTCTACAGTTCCAAGCTTACACACGCATACATATTTACCATCTTCACACCAGCACTCACTAACTTTGCTCAGCGGACCTATCCACACATTGTCAAATTCTATTTGCATAAACTCAACGTGACTTGTCGATCGGTGTGTAGTGGTGTGCACACAAAGTATTTTTGATGACCAGCCCCAATGCCCCATATTTCTATATTATTTGGGTGATGAGCCCCATATTCCTAAATTATTTGTACATATGCAACTTAAAAAAATATACGAACCCATGAATCTTGACATTTGTTGCAGTACCTTCCTTATTTTATCTTATTGCACTATTTATTAATTTTATTTATTATAACTAGGGATGAGAAGTTATAGGAGCTAAAATAGACAAAATATGCATGCAAATATGCGAGGAAAAATTATGATATATGCATCAAAAATTCGAAAATATGCAAAAAATGTATTATGATATGCAATTTTTTCTATAAATAAAAAACGTGTTTTCAATAAGTTAATATATAAATAATATTTCATTTAATTTGATTATATTAAAATATAAATAATTTTTAACTGAGTGGTAAAAACTTAATACTAGGTATAAATATGAGATGATAAATGATTGGTAGGTGTATTGATTATATATTGATAGTCAGGTGATTTAATCTAAAAAAACAAAAATTCAGTTTTATAAGTTTTGTAATATATTTGATAATTATTTTTTCAAACCTGTAAATTTGTTGCATTGAACCTCCAAATTGTTTTAATATTTTCGGCATCCATCATCTCCGACGATTATCCGAAAGAATATTTTTGTATGGGAAAAAACGTCTTTCCACATCAGCTTAAGTTATGGGGGCATTCTTGAAGTAAATAAGATCATTTTTCATGTCATTTGTATTAAAATCCACATAATTTTACTAAATATGCATTTTTATGCACAAAAAAAGACATGAATATGCAACTTTTAAGAAAACTACCAATATATGCAAAAATATGCAAAATTTAAATACCAAATTTCAATTCATTAAGTTGTAGAACAGATTTTTAGCTCACCTAGCTATAAAAAGAAGACATAGAAAAAAATATGCAAATCCTATAACTTCTCATCCCTAATTATAACTATGTATGATATTAATATAACTGTATTATTATATTAGTTAAAAACTTAAAACGATTGTACTGTGGCGTTATCCGTTTTTATTGCATCACGTCAGTACTCTAAACGTTGCATGAACAAAAGAGCATACTATATTCAATACGAAAAGAATCCCAAATAGTTTTCGCACGTAAGTAATTTCGTTTTATTAAAATTCGTCTTTAGAAATATATTAAAATACTAATTAAAGAATAATTATTCATTCGAATAAAATCAAAAACTTGTTTGAAGAAAGATTTAAATGTATTTTTAACGAGCAAATTGTTCTTACCAATCAATCCACGCGAGCGTACTTCCGGCTCTTCTAGCTAAAGCTAACTCACAAGCTATTCTCTCCACGCACTTTTCCGAACCTATTGCTTTTCGAAAAAAGCTCGATGCAAGATTTGACGGCTCGAGTGAATCAAAACGCCTTCCTCCGGTCAAATCGAAATAATCGACTATTGGTTCTGAAATATCATTAACCATCAATTGTGCTTTGTCCACGTCACGAAGCGGCGTTGAGCTTCCGTGAAAAATCGACGTTTTCGTGTCACTCGGACTGAGGTCACTTGCTTTTGACGGATCGATGGAAGTCGGGTGGGCAACCGAATCAACGTGTCCTAGTATCGTGTTCATTATTCGGCTTGGCACAGAAGGCAGCCTGACCACGGCCGCGGGATAAACCAAGGACGCGAGAACGGGTAACGACAGCAGTAAAAGCGACGGTAGAACCTGGAGCTTGAGAAACATAGAGGATTTCAGCAGGAAAATCAACTTCAAAAACAGCACGACGAGTATGATTTTGAGTTTGAACAACACGAGGAGTAAAATCCTCTTGAAACCGTACGCCACCAGTTTGACGAGCCCAAGTTTTATGAGCGCCAACACCAAACCAATCGTTCTCCAACGTATTCTCTTCTTCACTGGTGGCGCCGGCGTTGTGTACTGTTGTTGATAACCCGAGTAACTCATATTCGGTACAACCGGTAACCCAGTTTGCTGTGTCGTCGTTACGGGTAGGTTGCCTTGTAGCACACTTCCGACGATTTCCGCCATTTGTCCGGTTGATGACGGCCCGATGAACGGTGTATTGCTTGATATTTGTCTCGTTGGAGTGTGTTCAAAACTGTCACCAGAGTCTTGTACTGTAAACCCAGTGGAAGGTCGACTCAAGGTGTCATTGTACACATCGCCCGGGGATTTTGAAACAGATTTTTCGTCGACTTTCCGTTCCGGATTCGGAACTACGGTCCAAACGATTTTCTCGAGTGGATCATGATATTTTTCAGACGTTTTGTCACCGCCGTCGTCAGTTGAGTTATTCGATTTATAATAACGAGACGGTACTTCTTTTTGAACAATTGGTGTGTGAAAGGTGGAGTGATTATTGTAACGTATTTGTCCATGATTTGGCCTGTTGATAATATTGAAACAATTAAATTAATGAGTTTAATAAAAACCTAGATAACTACTTATACTTAAAACAACTCATTTAAGTCTCACTCTTCGTTTCTACGAATTATCGTTGAATTACCAACTATAATAAAACCTCAAAAATGGAACACGTTGGTCCAACACATTTTTCTGCTATGGTGAGTTTTCTGTTTTAGAGGGGATGTAAAACTATTAAGTATTTGATACTATTGATATTTTTCGATTTAATGAGGATTCCGGCTTAGAGAGTTTTTAATGCATATTGATAAAATTGTATTATACAGGCAGGTAGTAATATGAATAATTATCAACAATATTTTTTTTTAAAACTGTTAGTTCTGATATTTGTTTATGAATGCTTTTTAAGTTTGAAAACGATTTCAATCCTTAGACGACTTATTTTTTTTTTTATCTGATTGGTTTATAAATCTCGATAATATAATATAATACTATTATAATTTATAAGCACTGGTTTAAATAGAAAATGCATGCTAAAAAACTCAATAAAAAAAATTTTAAAAATCAAGTTTTGTCTACTCGATACAATTTTTTTACTGACCATGAAATTATATTGTTAACAGAATAAATCGAATGGGAATAAAATAAATTATAATTCGTACATATGATTCACCAGGTACGTGCCCTCTTCACGTTGGTTGGTGTTAGGCGGAATTCTTATGGACGAATTTTCTCGAACAACAAAAAACGGAGTTCTTTTACCACTTGAAACCTGATGTCGATCGTGGCTGGAGAGATAACGCAGCCGGTCCAAATTGACGTCTCCAGACTTTCCTATGTCTAGGCGGGATGGACTTTCAACCACCGATTGACGTATGAACTCTATTTTTCCTACCTGACTTCTCTCCGGAACAATAAATCGTGCTCGCTCACGTTTTTGGAGCATAACTTTTAATTCATCCTCCTGCGTTCTAGATGTATCAGCTATTGAAGCGGCCATCACTGAAACCGTTCTTAATGATCTGACCCCAGATTCATCACTGTCAATTGCTGAAATCTTATTACTAATCACCGTCTCGAGTCCCGTGGACTTAGACAGACTCACTGCAAACCGGACGCACAAAAATATCAAAGCAGTAATTAGCATAGTGATCACCGTCAATGTTATTAAAGCTTTCCACGTACAATTGTTTCGTTGATAGTGTTCTGCAGCCCTGTAGTAAACGAGTTTTCGAATGATATAATATTAATAAATACAAAAATAGGGACAGCATTTCTCGTCACCCTTGGGCTTAGTCCACAGATTAAGACCCTTATTTTATTTACAATACTTAAATATGTAATTCGTTGTGTTGTTTCTTTTTAATTAAATGGTTCACCACATATTTTCCCAAATATTTTCGAAATAAACATTTCTTCTGTTAATTATTTGTAATATGTTTCATGGCGTAATTGAATCGCAATTTTATAATTTGACAAGAATATTAAATAAATGCATTATTTCAAAGTTAAGATTTTTATTTATTAAAACGAACACATCTCGTAAATGTATAATACTTTAATTAACTTAGACGTGACCAGAATTTATAAATACTTCGAGCATAAGTCAAATTGGTTTAGTGACGAAAGTTCATCTATCACCCCTTCCTTTTTGTATGAAACAATTTTTCTCATTTCTGAGTATAACAATGCTTTTTGACAATAATTTTGTTCTCACTTGTCATTTCATCGTTTTATATAACAACATTAGAGTATGGCCACTTTATCTGAATTTGGACATACTATGATATTTATCATAAATTAAAATCTAGTTTTCATAGTTTAATAAAAAATCTCATTACAAGAAAAAGTTATAAAATTATAGTAACGAATATGTCATCGTATCAGTATCTAATTTAATGCACAATATAATATGTTGTTAAAGTAGTACAAAACAAATAACTAAATTTTGGATAGCCATTGTGATAACTCAGAAAAGAATAAAACATCTTAAAGTCACTCCAATATTATAGTATATCGCTATGATTATAAATTTTTTTTTTTTATAAGTTTTTAAAGTTATTGTATAAAATAACCATATTCAAAACAAAATATATAAAAAACTAATTAAATAATAAAATAATAAATATTCAATGTAAACAGTACTGGTACTTATGTATTTAAAATTTGTCAATAATTAATAAATTCAAATATTTTGTTAGAGTAGTATTTAGATTAGTTTTCATTATTTGAAATATTTTAACCACCATAGATTTACATTCTTAACAGTCGTCGTAAAATTTCGAACCCCAGATTTTATAAATAACAAAATATATTACTTGATATTAAAATGAATATTTAAAAAAAAATGTAATTTTTACTCACATAATTTTTGGTGAATTGATATTCCGTTTAATTTTTAACTCAACGTTTAGCAGAAGTCTAAAACAATAAATTCAACTAACACCACAAATTCTAGTGAAACATTATATGATTTAACTTCTATGTATTTCGTTCAAAATTATTCTTTATATGTTTCGTTTACGATTAGATTTCTTTAATACTGACTCCTTCTTAAGCACATTTAGTGTCTATACATTTTTATTTCTGCCATAGCTAATAAATAGTTACATTAGGTACATATTTTTTCTACCGTTACGTTTGTTACGAAATATTATAAATCCGTTAAGATGTTTTATGCTTGTTTCACATATAAACAAATTATATGATTTTTAAAGTATTTTCTGACAACGCGACGGGTAATAACCGTTTATCTACAGTTTTAATATGCTGTAATTCAACTACTAAGCCATTACCTACATGATTTACATCCTAAACACGGGTCATTCGTTTATTTTTTTCGTAGGTAGGTTCATATAACACTTTACTAATGCATTTAAAAATAATTTTAAATAAAAAAATAATTGAATCAAACAATTTCAAAAAATATCACTTCCACACAATCAATAAATATCATATTCCTGTTATATGATTGTTATTAATACTGTATTGAATTTTTTTTATAAATATAAGTACATAAAAATGAAAAAAGTTCAATTTATAAATTTTCAATATAAGATGAGAGTTGACAAACGAGAGGTCAAGTCCCCGAGTACTTTAATAATTCGAAATTATTTGTTTGAAAATAAAGTTTTAACTTTTTAGTACTTAGTTCGAATCATGTCACTTGATATTCATTTATGGTATTTTATATTGAATTTTCCTTTATAACATAACAACAATCATACTAAATTTTTTTCATTTTGTGTATTATTTTATTGCGTTCTCCTTACTTCATATCTCCATTTAAATAATTTTTGCATCGCACAGTAAGTATCAATTATGCCGTAGTCATTTTTTTTTTTTTTTTTTTTTTTTTAATAGAAACTTTATTGAGTATAAAAAACAAAGTATTTTCAAATTTCTATATTTTGTCTAAAATTGGTCGATTTTTATTTAATATGTATAAACACTAATATTAGTAGTTATTATTGATTTATTATTATTTCTTTCTTTTAAAACATATACTTTTAATCATATAATTTGATACAATTTAATACTTCGTGTATTCCTATCTAAGATTCACGTTGCACAAAGATTAATCGAATATGCTTACTTTTACATGGGTTTAAAATTAGAATAAGGAAACAATTATTTAAAAACAGGATAGGAAACAATTATTTAAATCATTTTGGGATAATATGACTTGGTGTGAACGTAAAACTTATGTGGCTGCTCTATGTCATATACACCCTACTAAAGTTAATAAAACAGGAACCAATATTTCTAGACGGGCAGGTACAATTTCATATTTTTTAAACATTAAGAATGAAAAATTACAAGTCTGTAAAAAAATGTTCCTACAAACACTTTGTCTGAATGAGTGGTCTGTCAGAAATTGAATTACTAAATCTTCATCTGGTACAGGAATACATATAAGTCCTGAAATAACAAAAAAGAAAAAGGAAGTTGGAAGATTATCTGGTGGAAAAGAGGAAATGATGAATTTTTTCAATAAATTGCCAGTATTACCATCTCACTATTGTAGATCCAGTTCTAATAAAGTATACCTAGAATCATTGTTTGAATCAAAGACTGCCTTATATAATACCTATAAATCTGAATTAGCCCAAACCAGAACAAAGGTAATTTGCAAAACTGACTTTTTTCAAGAATTTGACAGAAGGAATCTTGCTTTATATTCACCAAAGAAAGATTGTTGTGATCTATGTGAGGGATTTAAATATGGCCACATCTCTCAAGCTGATTATGATATTCATCAAAATCGAAAAACTGAAGCAAGAGATGCTAAAAATTTAAGTAAAGAGATCGCCAAAAATAACCCTAATAAATATGCTTCATTAACAATGGACGTCCAAGCTGTCAAGTTAGCACCTTTTATTAGAGCTTCATCTATGTATTACAAGACAAAACTTTGTGTGCATAATTTTACTGTATTTAATCAGGCTACTGCAGACGTTTGTTGTTATTTGTGGGATGAAACTAATGGCGGTTTAGAGGCATCTGTTTTTGCTACTATGGTTTTAGATTATCTAAGCAATATGATTGAGAATACTCCCACTTTATGTAATATCTCACTATTTAGTGATGGTTGTGGATATCAAAATAGAAATACCATACTTTCAAATGCCCTGTTAATGTTTGCAATTGACCAAAATGTTACAGTTACTCAAAACTTTCTTGAAAAGGGACACACACAGATGGAAGTCGATAGTGTTCATCATACTATAGAAATTAAGTTAAAAAAAAGAGAAATTCATTTACCGACTGACTACATCAATGTTTGTAGGGATGCCCGTATTAAGAGTCCTTATAGGGTTAAATATTTAGAATTTTCATGTTTTAATGATTATTCACCAGTTAAATACTATTCCTCAATTAGACCAGGCTCGTCTAAAGGTGATCCTACAGTTACAGATATCAGATGTCTTAAATATAAACCTGACTCATTTATACAGTACAAATTAATGTATGATGACGAATGGAAGGATTTACCGCACAGAAACAAAAAAATTGGCACATTCCAAGTAAAAAGGTTGTACAAGGATAGGATTAAAGTTAAAAATGAGAAATTTGACCACCTACAACAACTCAAGAGTGTCCTACCGAAACATACCTGGCAATATTATGATAATATACCTCATAATATTACAAATAGTAAAACTAAAAAATGTTGAAGTTATATTTTGATTTATTTTAAGTAATATAAATCTAAGTATTATTATAATTTTTTTTTTTTTTTTGAATTTGTTTAAGATTTTAAAATAGTGATAATACAATAGTCTAAAATAATGTTATGTTCTTGAATAAGCTCGAATTTAAAAAATAAAGTGATATTATGATAAAATATGAATTAGTTGTGTGAATTATAAAATTATTTTACTTAAAAAAAGTTACAGTAAAACCTCGTATCTCAAAATTTCATAAAATCAAAAACTCGTAAGTCAAATTTCTATAACACAATATCAAAAAGTAATCTTTTTCTTTATTGAATTAAATCGACAATACAATTAATTAACATTATATAAAAAAAAAGTATGCAATTGTGAAATAATTAACCCTAACACAGTTTTTTGCTTCTCCTGTAAAATTTGATAAAAGTGACTTAAGAGGTTTTGCCACGAAGCCGACGTATTATTGATTTATTATTATTTCTTTCTTTTAAAACATATACTTTTAATCATATAATTTAATACAATTTAATACCTCGTGTATTCCTATCTAAGATTCACGTTGCACAAAGATTAATCGAATATGCTTACTTTTACATGGGTTTAAAATTAGAATTTTGATAAAAATCACAATGAATATGCCTGAAAAAGTGATAATTTTCAAAAAAAAAAAAAAAACAACACTACGAAATAATAATCGATTTAGTGAAAACAGACCTTCTTCAATAAACTCGTCACATATATTCATACCAACATCCCACTTCTTTCTGTATACCTGAGCCAATACGATTCTTCAGTGCATTTTGATTTTGACCAAACATCTTGGCTGGTACGGATTTATATAATATATACAATATATGCATATCAATGAGATTATTTACAATAATGACCCAAAAATGATTTCTACAAGAATCATCGTACACAGACTCTCACACGAATAATGTAAGTTATAGTAATGAACGTTTAACGTTTGACCAATCAAATACTACTTATCTAATGCTGTTAATGGATGATTAACCGCAATACCTCGTGTTACGTAATTCACGTAATCAGTGGCGTATTTACGGGGTGGTGGTCTCTATCCCCCCCCCCCTCATAAGTAAAAAAAAAAATTTAATTTAAGTCTGAATTGAAATGTTTTATATGATATAATTATTGTATTTACAAGATTCCAGATTCAATCTCAAAATATAAAAATGATTAACAGATAAAAAAACAGAAAATATTTGAAAACACGCCACTGCATGTAATGTATTGTGGGGTCCATCCAGTGTCCACTATAGTTACGCAATTTGCGGTTACCAGCACCCTACACTAAAGACGTTTCATAATCGACACTCTTTACATGATTCCATAATAATTAATACTTTATCATCTTTTATGATCAAACGCTAAAAATTGGCGACGAAGAAAATTCGTTTTTCTATTGTAAAATACACTATTTTTCTATTAAATGTAAATTCAAAATATTTTATAAAAATAAAAATAAGTAATTAGCGAGGTTTTTTTGCTCTTTTTTGAAGTTTAAAAGTCGTGAAGTGTAGCTTAAAAATAATAAAAATTATTTTCGAATAGAGAACCACGACTATAAATCAGGTTATTGGTACTACCAGAACTTACGAACCAATAATGGACAACGTGATTTTTGAATACAAGTATGGTTCAATTTTTTTTTTAGCAAAGAGAATTGAAAACGAGATTAAAAAAAAGGTTATCTATTCATGGAAACACCATCGGATTATGTCTGATACACAATCAAGAATTTATTCATAATTAAATTGTTACTGAAACACGTTTTATAGTATAAGATTTAAGACTGAATAACACAATATATTAATACATAATTCATATGAACTTTATGTTCCCTTTAAGAAAGTATGAGTAAGAGTTGAATACTTAATTACGTTTTATTCAATTTAACATTAAATTTATCAATTTATGATCATATTTCACCAAATATGAGTAGGATTAGAGCCTGTCGTTTTAATTAAAAATTACTGTTCAGCATTCGTATCACCCGTTTTTTATTGTTAGCCAAATAAATTATAGCTGCAATCACATTTTTTCTCAAATAATTATATTAATACAAGTATTAGCAGCACTCAAATGCACAACAATAACTTACTTAAACGCAAATACAAAAAATTCCTGTGAAACAATTTTTGAAATCTGTTTAGTATTTCTGCTTAAATATACGAGTATAGTCATATTAAATTTTCATTATTTTTAGTCAAATATTATACATTTTACTAAACATTAACTTTAAAAAAACAAGGTATTTTGAAGGTTTTTTCAGCCCAAAAGTTGACAAATTTTTTGAAACTTTTGTCACATGCGTATCAACATGTCATTGATATATAGTAAAAATTTAAAGTTTCTAAAACTGAAACCGATCGAGTGAATAGCGCAAATTTTTCGATTTTTACTTAGTTTTTCGATTCCTAGGAATAAGGAAAAATGACCTCTTTGGCTTTTTATTCTTTAATGTAACATAAAGATATAATTTGTGATCAATTAAGTTGGTGGATGAGACTTTTGGAAAATTATAACTTCCCGAAAATTTGTTAACAGAAAAAAAAATAAACATCATTGTAAAACCATAAAATCCTCGACTTCACTTAAAGTCTAAAAAATAAACATCATTGTAATACCAATAGATCCTTTGCTTCACTCAGAATTTAAAATGTCTACATTACATAACAGCAATTTTTCCAATTGACACACGCTCCCGTCAAAGGTACGCGTTTTGTTTATTTTTGGGTAGGCTAAGTACGTTATACTGAATCATGAAAACAAATGTGAGAGTTTTTTTTTTTTTTTAGCCATTTAATTTTCAAGTATTATAAATTATAATTAAATTTGATTTTTTTTTTTACGGACATTTTTAAACAGAAATTGTGTCACTTAATCGAGAGCTAAGGAATAGAGGTTTGCATTGTGAAAAAGCGTAATGAAATCGAAAGATTTATTTGATCGCTAACTAATGACAATATAATAAATTGAAACAGTATTCATTTGAATGAAAAGTTCATTTAAAACATACCTTAAACATAAATATGTTTATTAGTATAATAGTATGTTTTCATTTTTATCTACTTAGTATTTAAATACATATACTTATATACAAGACCGAGGAAAAATGATAATATTTGGCATATACAACCCTTTCACTCGATCGGCTTTAATTATTTAGTCCATACTCGAAAATTAATGAAACTAGAATCTTGACATTTTCATTGCGTGTTAATTGGACAACGTTTGCTAATCAAAGTCGAAAAATTATTTCGTAAAAATTGTGTTTACAACCAATGATTATAGAATAGAATCTTCTATTAATAGTATATTCTACAATCAATTGTACCTATAACGGATAAATGAATCATTCAGTACATATTTTAATGATGATAATAATTATTGATAGTACACGGAGCGCCGTTTACGTATTACATACAACCGTTTTACCATTGATAACGCAGTTTACCCGTGTAATTTTGTGATTGCTTGTACTTTAGTGACGGTTAACCATAACCGATCAATACACTATTACAAATAAAAATTATTGTTACAACCACGGTATATTATACCAGAATATTCTATGATTGTAATAGCTGTTTAATGAATCCCATATTGAGAATCAATCCTAATTATATTATATTGTCCTACGTGGGATAAACTCATAGGTTTATAACTTAATATGGCGTTGAAAATTAAAAATAACATCACAGTAATCAAATAAATAAGGCAGGCAAACCAAAACGTACTATTGCCTAACCGTTTTAAATAGGTTTTCTTTTATCACACTACCTACCTATATTGTTCAAAAACAGGACCTATTGGTTTTTACACATTTTTTAGATCAAAATTATGATTTGTTCACATTTTAAACAGGTATTTTGTCGTTAAATTTCACGAACTTTATGCAAAATAAACTATTAACTGGATATTTAAATATAAATTTTAAATTATAATACATCGCTTAAATTTAATTATGGTTATTTGATATAAGGATAAGTACATACATTATATAACATAGTAAGTCAAAATGACTTGAATTTTTCAAACGAAAAATCCTAACATATTTAAAACGTTTTTCGAATTAGAGTGTTCAAACTACTTATAATAACAAACTATTAGAATGATATATTCAGGCTATGTTTTGTTAGTTTGTATAATTGGGGCTAGAGAAGCATAATCAAAAGATACTAGGATTACCTATTATAGGCACATATATGTTATAGTAAAAGTATAATTAAGATATAAAAAGAAGAAATTATTTGAGAAGTTTAACATTATGACCGATAATTAGGTTTTCAATATTTTTTCAACTAATAAGAAAGATTACGTAATACACATGAATTCAGAATATTATAACTACAATACATAGAAGCCTTACAAATAATACAGTTTTTCGAGTATGTTCTATGATAGTTTGACATTGACAATAGAATGTTTTGAGAAAATTTACAAAATGAAGCACCACGTTTTTGAAAAAAATATTTAGAACGCCGACGTGTGATACTAACATGAGAAATCTTTTCTCGTGTCACGGAAATATTATGTTTTCATGAAACATTACTGTGACAGTAAAACGTTTCGGAAAAACCAAGGTGTTACCAGAACACTTTGGTGATATATCAAAAGTGTAAAGGTAGTGACGGAAGTGGAGGAAACTACCAGTCATTTACGGCATCGGTGGTGGCGAGGGTGGAGGTATAAGGCCTGAAGTCTGCGGTATCGGTGTTAACGGAGGTGGTGGCAGAATAACGACGGTCATCTGCGGTGGCTGCATCGGTTCTCTCTTTTTCAACCTAGCCGTTTTCGGGATATTGTCACTAATCGTCCGTTTTACGGTCCTTAATATTTCTGGAGACATGAGTATCTTCAACGGCTCCGACGATGCGTGAGGTCCGACGACCGGTGCGCGAGCGACCGGCGGAGCGCTCGTCGTCGATACCGGTGCTATTGCAGTCGAATCACGGCCGGGAGCAAAAGTCGTTGTCGGCCGCGGCGGTGGCAGGGTCTGGGGTCTTGCATCCGTGGCGTCCTGGGGAGGTTCGTTACGGGCACGGTACTTTCACGGCGGTGACGTGGATCTTTCACGGTCTCCGCCGCCGGCCAAACTTGTCAGCAACAGGCAGTCGACTTTACTGTCTGTACGGTTCACACGCGCCGTCATTTCCGTCACGTTTCATGCGAAGACAAAATCACACGTGGCGTTATTGGATTACAGCTAAGTTGTTTCATATTACAATAGCGAATGATTTGAACCTAAATTTACTTTTTGTATTTTCATTCGAAACGTCATAAATAATATAAATGCGTAATTCAAGTGATTATAAAGGGGGGAGGGAGGATTTTGGGCACTTCTACCTATTTTTACCAATATGAAAAAGAATTAAAATATTGTAAAATCATTTGTTTGCTATTTAAATATCATCGAAAAATAGATATTTTTAAGGATATTCATCAAATGAACATAAATGTTGAATAGTTATAATATGTTGTTTCGTTTATATATTTGTGTATAGAAAAAAAAAAATGCTATAGCCCAGCAGTCTATCAAATTTTACGATTTAAGTGCCAAATACACAGTGTGTTAATTTGTCAATAAAAAGATATCAAATATATTTTATACGAGTCCTCAAGATCCCCAAAATCAATCACTTGTGTTTTAATATTGAACACCTTTACTAGAGACACTGTTTAACATTTCAGTGATTCAATTTTGAGTGTAGCGAAGGATCTTATGGCTTTACAATGATGTTTATTTTTCTTTATCTGGAGACACTTTTTACTCACTTGAACTTTATCCAAAAGTTTCATCCAGCAACTCAGTAGACTGGACCTTTTATGTAGATGGCACTTTGAAAGTTCATTAAATTCTAATTTCAATAGTTTTTCCTGGCTAGAAAAAAAACAGCCGAAAATAAAATTAAAACGGCAAATTTCGACTTGAGACTAAAACGACACTTTCATTAAATCGACTTGAGTAATTTCGTCATAACTCCAAAATTAATTGCTAGAAACATGAAATTCTCATCATACGTTATTGACGTGTAACTCCATACTTAAAAAGTTTCAAACAAATTTGACAACTTTTGGGCTAAAAATAGAACTTTGAAAATCCCATGTTTTTTTTTTAAGTTTTTCCCAAATAAAATGTTATTCTACATACAATTTCCGATCTATAGATTTCCTGGATGAAACTGTTTATCAAAATTAAGTTGAGCAAAAAGTGTCTCCAGAAAAGAAAAGAAAGAAAGAAAGAAAGAAAAATAAACATCATTGTAAAACCATAAGATACCTTGCTTCACTCAGAATTTAAAAAAAGACAGTTGAAGATATTTAAAGTACACTGCTTCATACAACAACAGATTTTCATCTTATTTTTTATTATTAGAATATTATTATACAATTTAGCACATACCCACCTACGTAATTAAATTAATAAAAATAAAAATTAATCCATAAAATAAACACAATAATAAGTTATAATAATACACACTTAATTAAACTCGATCATAATTGCACACTTAATTTTCCCAGATTAATTGCAATATACTAAAAATTATTACTAGATGATTAATATTTTACTTTAACATAATACATCTACTTCTACTATAGCTGAAATATTTTACATATATAGCAGATGTATTTAAAATTTAAACCTATTAAATATTCTTCTACCAGAATAACGAATTATATTACAAAATACAATTGTGTGATAATTACGTTAAAATACTAACCGATAAAAAATAACGTAATAGTACACTACTGTATTCTACTATTCTAATACATCAATAATCATTTGAAATAAAAATTAGTTTTTGTTCTTCGTTACGGTCGTTGTTGCTTCAGCACCATCACAGTCATAACGTTCCAAACACCAGGTTTCCCAATTTTCTTGAGATGATGATGGCGTGGAATACATTTTGATATTTACATCATCATATGTTTTAAAATATAATTTGATTTTTTCATCAGGAACAGCTTTTGACATGCCATTTAAAATTCTGAAATAATCAATATAAAAATCTAAATAAGTTCACCGATATTAGTGATATTACCTCAAATTTGTATTCTGTAAGCTGATACAGAAAGACAATGCGTAGTATTGATATGGCATTTAAGCAATACTTGCGATAAATAAAAAAACAAAAACGTTTCCTCATCACATAAAATACAATAACAATATTGTAATATTTATAATAAGTAATATTAAACACAAATCATCATTGTTATTTGAAAATCACTCGTAGACGATAAATAAAACTACGAGACGTGCTGGTATATTTATAAAACACCTTAAATATCTACCTGAATAATTTTCCAATCGGATAAACACTATTGTAAATAATAATAATATTATAAACATGTTTAAATTTTTAATTTCCTTATGTGATCATTATGCATTTAAATATTTTTAACACATAAATAATAACTTCATTTCGGTTATTTATCTTTTATTTTTAATTTTTAATTTTAAAATAATTAATTTTTTATTGAGTTTTTAAAATATTATACTCATGATATCTAACTCAATCTCCGTTTGAAACATACAGATAATCAATAAAATAGGGTTTTTGTTTGCATACTGTAAATTGGTGATGATTGGAAGAAAAAAAATGAAATAAATTGCGATATATTTTATTAAATTAATGGCTCGCCTAGTAAAACTTGGTAAAGTAAAGAAAAAGTAACTCCCTTAAAGCGATATCTACGTATGATTTATAGTAAAAAATGTTTGTGGATAAGGCAGATACGGACACGCAAATACGCCACTGACGTGCGGTGATACGGCCACGCGCGGCTTTCCGCGTTGCTTGTGTGCGCCTTACCGGTTGATCCACGGGGCCACGATACCGCCGGCCTTGTCGACCGCGGCCGCACGACAGGCCGCACGTTCCACGCACGCTCCCCGGTCCTGCGTCGCGTTCCCGAACACCTCGGACGTCCGACCGTCGGCCGTCAGGACCATGGACGACGACGACGTGCTCGGGAGTGAGAGCGTCTGTAACGAGGAGCTTCCGGCCGCCAGGGCCTGCAGAGAGCCGCCGGTGCTGCTGGAGAAACCGACGCCTCTCAGCCTATAAAGACCCGTCATCTTTACAAATCATCATAAAAATAAACAGTATATTATAAATTATAAAAACCTCTTAGATATAATATTTTATTATTATATTACCTTAAAATATTTCGTATAATGATATAAATAAAATTATGAAATTGGTGTTATTATATTATATTATATAATATTATTTATTCTAAAAATACTATGACCATGCAGATAACAGGGAAACACTTTCCTAGAACATTTTGTTATCTTGTGTTATATCTCTGTTATCTTTGTAGTCATTGTGTCATATGTAAATTTAGCTATAGACAATTAGTCGAATACTGTAACAGACTACCGAGCGTCTGAGAAAGTATACAAAAGTATTATTTTTTCTTGTAGTAAATAATAAATGTAAGATTTTTTTTTTGTTATTTAAACAATAAAAATGATGAATTTAGACAACTGGTTGAAAAAAAATGAAAAGAAAATTACACCAAGTGATGAAAAAATTTAAAACAATACAAAAATCGAATCAAAATGTAAGTAATTGCATTCTTAATAACCTTCTAAATTATTAATGTATTTTAGCTTAGTCAAATATATTTTAATTTTAATGTATATTGTAAACTTAATACATTTATTTCTGTTATTTAGACATTTGATGAAACTGAAAAAATTAAGGATGAAAATATTTCAAAACTTCAAACAAAAGAAAAAGAGATCGCTAGTAAGAAATTTAGAAAATTTAATATTTATTTAACCATCAATGCATGGTCGTTTAGTTCAATAATAAATTGTAAATATACAGTGTGATCACGATCATTGAATTTCTTTTCTAAGTCAAAAAATGACCGAGTTATAGCAATTTGATTTTACGTTATTTGCACGGGTATAACAGATTATAAAATACGTAGTTGATAATAATAAAATGTTTGAACAATTTGTTAGATAAATAAAACTTTTATGAATAAAAAAATTAATATTTGTAATTTTATTTTTATTATTCACGTATTTATTATTATCAACTACCTACGTAGGTATTTTATAATCTGTTATACCCGTGTAAATAACGTAAAATCAAATTGCTATAACTCGGTCATTTTTTGACTTAAAAAAGAAAGTCAACCACTAAAATTCATTAAAAAATACCAAAAAAAATAATTTCTTTTTATATTTCTGACTTCTCTTTATATTCTGATAGAGATTTTATTCAGAAGTTTTTCCGAAAAGATGCTGGTTTATAATATTTAAATTAATTATATTTAAGTTATAATAATAATTAAAATTGTATCCTTGGTAAAATATAATTCAAATTTGATAAGTATTCAAATTAATTATAAGTTTTTATTTTTGAATATTTGAAGTATATGTTTACTCTTAATATACCTACCAAATTTTTTTTGTCCTATACCTATGGAAAGTATTAAAAATTTTCTCATGGCCAAACGTTGACGACTGGGTGGCCACAAAAGAACACTGCGTGGTCTTTTGGCCATAGTAACAATTACCTTAAAAAATGCCCTGCCTCCGCCGGACTGCAGCTGCTGGCCGGTGGACGACGACGCCTGCGTGTGGTTCCGCAGTGACCCGACGAGCGCGGGCGCCAGCGACGCGGCCACCAACAACAGCGACGGCACGACGGCCAGCGCGTGGAAAACCTTGCCGAGCTTCAGCAGCAGAAGTAACTTGACGGACGCGGCCACGGCGACGAGCAGCAGCTTGAAACCCAGGACGAACGCGAACTGCAGCAGCCCGACGGCCGCCAGCTTGGCCACCACCAGTTTGGCCACGGCCGCCAACGCCGCGACCGTCTTCCAGTCCGTCCGGTGCGTCGGTCGCTCTTCCGGCTCAATTAGCGGGACGGGCGGCCGACGACTGTGGTAGTGGTAACCACCGTGGGGGTATCCGCCGTAGTGATAACTGCCGTCGCCACCGCTGCCGTAGCGATGGTCGGACCAGTGACGCTCGTCGGCCGCCGTCGCCTCTTCGACGCGCGTGTCCCCCGCCGCGGGCTGACCGTCTTCTCCGTCGATGGTCGGGTACACGTTTTGGTACGCGACACGATCGGACCTGAACGAATATGACAAAATCAAATTAAATACGATAATGCTGCAGTGGCGTGCTCAAATTTTCAAATTTAAAAAGGTTAACAAGATTGAACCTGTTAATTGATACTTGTAATCAAAAATATATTAAAATCTTTTGGATTCTACTAGTTGAAAGTTTTGATCATTCTTTAATTAAATATTTAAAAATTAGAACTCTCAATAAAATATGGACTCGCGTAATAATTAATTAAAGTCTGCAGATAATTTAAAATTCTTTTGTTTAATTAAAATACTTTCAAAGTATGGCCGTTTTAAGTATGCTTAATTTTATTATGCCAGGCTTTTAGGTATAAATTACTAAAAAATTATTACCGTTCAACACTCCTAAAAAAAGAAAATAAACATTTAAGAGAACCTACAGTGTAAAAATAAACCAAAATATAGGCAATTGTAGCATCCAATTGATTAAGCGTGACCATTTTAGTGGAACGTTTAAACGTATATTCAAATATTATAAATTCGTTACCAACACTTAATAATGCACGCTATTTATACTTTAATAAATTATTGATGGAACAAAATAACTAAAATTATAGGTAAAAATTGGTTTTCATGGTATTTTTAATAAAATACATAATGCATACATTCAAACAAAGTATTTGTGATTATTTCAACAATTTTATAATTCAATGTGTAATATTGTAACAAAATCTATTTATGAATAAATGTGACGATAGTCAAATTAATCTTTTGTAATCCGATAGATAGTAAAATACAAACAAAAAGTCAATTATTAGACGCATTTATCCATAATTAGAGCGTTGATTTTCTTGCAAACATATTTTTATTGAGTGTATACGGTATACGTATACGTCTTTACGTTACAAAAGACAAAATATATGTTTATGATTTAAAGTACTACTAATCTAAACAAATAAATACGTATTAATCAATATTTTGACGCTAAAAGAATACATTTTTATCTTTTTGTGTGTAGAGTAGTTTTCAATGCTGAATAATTTGATAATACAATAACATAATACACATTATATTATAATAAACAAAGTGAGAATTTTTTTGTAAAAACATATTTTTATTAGGTGTATGTGCAATTACTGGATTTATATATTGTTATGTCATATAGAATGTACAATTTATTTTACATATTTTTTTATATCTGAAAAATATTATATTCGTTTTAAATCATGTTTTATTAATATTTATTAGGATTATGAATTGCATATTTTCTTATTTTGACAAGATTATTAGCGTTTTATTTTGACTACTTGAAAATAATATAAATCTGGACTTCATAATAATATTTATAGTCATTTTCGGTTAAGAGCATTACGTATTTCAATTTTCAAAGGCTATATCAATTATTTACATTCGTAAATTTATTTTATATTCACTTTAGATCAAATAAGCAATATTGCAATAATTATTAAGAAAATTAACTAGGACAATCTAGTTATTAATCTTATTTGTTTTCGCCAACAACTTAAAATGCAAACTGTTTAAAATTATTGCTACTTCAAAGTCCGTAATTGAAATGAACAGTGACCCACCAAAACTTTTTGTCAATGCCGAACAGATTGACTTAATATTTTTCTAATGAAACAATTGGATGACGGACGTGGACGTCCATTGTGTCTTGAGAGATTTTTTAATTTCGTCAATATATTACTAATTTTAAGTTTAAATTTTTGTGCTGAGTATTAAATTGTTTAATTTGTAGCAAAAATTGATAACTTTTTAGTCATATAATTTAATAATAAGCTGTAATACGCTAGTGCACATACGGAAATATAACACACGTAAATACGAAATCAATATTGTATTCTCACAGACTTTATTAAAATATTCTTTTATTTTTTTTATTTTTCTGGCGTGATTTTAGAAATTAATGTTATCAAATGTTATCAAACTGTTATACTTACATGATTCATATGTTCCACTACTTAAAAACCTCAATTTTCCTTGCAAAACATTTAATCTTGTAAACATATCAAACAATATACAACATTTGGAAACAAGTCCTATACCAAATCATCAAAAAGACAAAGACGAAAATACTCTTAATTCATACGGAGATATCGATGGACACCATCGGTAACCAGACAACCAGCCTCAGATCAGCCCATCAGGAAAACGTGTCTCAGTCTTTATCTCTTCATTGTCATTTGGATATTTTGTCTCTAATATTATTATTTTGTCGCTCTTGTGAAAATTGTCGTTAATATTGTTCTAAGAGTTTAATAAACTCTTTACGCGTGTGTTAAAAATTTGCTATATATTTTCACATATATTTGTTTCTACGTGTATATGCATATAAAAAGATTATATATATATATATATATATATATATATATATATATATATATATATATATTTATTCATTCCTAATACCCATTGGTCACTGAGGTATCATTGCGGTGTTCGTGTACCCTACCAAGATCGGCTCGTAACAAAGAACTGGGTGATTATGTATCTTATATAGAAAACAAAACTGACCACTTGATTTGAAACTGTTTAACAGTGGTTTTCCTATCCCAATTACCCAAGTGGCCGGGTATAATAATAATATGAAAAAAAATGTACTCTACACATGACAGGTAAATAAAACGTGGCCCGATCGCTGACCACCCCGTCGTTCGGCATTCGAACGCGCACGCTCCTCACCCGTCTGTCGTGGTCTCCCGATGGAATGCACGCGAGACGTCGTCGTCGGATCGGTCGACTTTGCCGTGAACAGACGACTGGTGCTTCTTGGTGGCCACGGCAGCTACAGTGACGGCGGGCTGTGTTTCGTGGTCGGCCGTCCAGCGTGGGGTCGTTGTCGCCACCAGTGCTCCGGACGCGTCGACATCAAGCGTCTGCAAGTCTGCGGGTCGGTCGAGTTCGTCCGTCCGGTCCAGGAGGGTACCGTTGGCATTCGTCACCGAACGTACGTTACCACGGTCACGGTCGACCGCCGTCCGTCCGAACCTTGCGTACGACAACGCCACGAACGCGATAACCGTGACGACCACCAGCATCCACAAGGCAATCCTGGCACACACCGATCGTAGTCGTTCGACATTTTCGGACCTGTGAAAATTCATGTTACCGTGTCATAAAAAATCACACTGACACTTCTCTGTCAAGCGAGAAAGTGAAAATACGTGATCCATGTAAATTAGTCACTATAATCAATAATATAGATTATGTAGGTATGTGTATACATATATATATATATATATATATATATATATATATAAAGGAAACATTTTACGGAGAAAAACGTTATAAAAGTTGCACGAGACCTACTAATTCAACCTCTAAAGTCTAAAGGGCAGCTGATACAATGATAAGAAAATAATTAATTGGTAATAAATAATAATAATACCTATCTTATGTGGGGAGGCACCTATGTAACTATATGCTGAATGTACCTATGATACATAAAGTAACTCTATGTATTTGGGACAAAAATATATTATTTATCTTTATCCAAGAAAATTCTTATTGTTACTCATTAAACAGGCCCACCACTAGCCGGCCCGGGAAGCCAAAATAGTGGGAGGGGTTCGCCCCGGGTTGACCCACCGACGTCAACTTAAAACCTAGTCGGTACCACGGGAGAGGGGAGCCCCACTGTACGCCCGTCCGGCTTGCCGTCCGGGACTCAGTGCCCCTCAAGGTTGAGGAGCCTACCTCGGCTGAAACGTGGTGGCTGTGGGACCAGCGTGAAGATAGTGGAAACCCAAACCACTGGACCTAGTGGGGGGTCGGACCCAAAGAGACCTCGGTCTCTCCGGCCTCAAAAAGGTACGGCTTCGGCCGGTGCTGGTGGTCCATAGACGACCCGGGACCGATCGTCCGGCTTGCCGGCGTCGCTCCCGTACGTCCTCGGCCCGCGAATAGCGCCTAGCGCTAACATGCGGACCGGGTGATCGTATGCGAAAGCCAAAAAACCCGGGAACCTCGATGTTACTCATTAAAACCTATTTTTAGTGTGATTCATTTTTCATGTAACTTTCAAGAAGAACATAAAATATTTTTATAGATATTGAAAGTTTAAATTTAAATTAATTGAATGCATTAGATATTTGGTTAATATAACATTTTGACTTATTTTTTAAAATAGGAGGACAGCGTCTGTCGGGTTCGATAGTTATATATATATATATATATATATATATATATATATATATATATATATATATATATATATATATATATATAAATTTATTTATTTATTTATTTATTTATATTTCAATTATAAAGTTTAAAAAAAAAAAAATATTTTTTGAAAATGTTATATTAAGCTATTAAACATAAATTACAAACTATTAGTTAAGAGAATATTATACTTGTTTTTAACATTTTTCATGTTACTTCTCATTATTTATAAATATTACGGATCTGTAATATATGATTATTTTTAATATTTGCTCTAGTGATTTTATATTGAAATGATGACAAAGATAATATTGGAATAAAATCTATATTTATTTTGTAGTATGATAAAACCAACTACACATAATGTTCTGAAAATTCTAGAAAACTAAATTAACTTTCAAGAGTTATTTCGTTAAAAATCTGTAACTTCAAAAA
The DNA here is from genome assembly GCA_027580255.1 of Therioaphis trifolii. NCBI lineage: Eukaryota > Metazoa > Arthropoda > Insecta > Hemiptera > Aphididae > Therioaphis > Therioaphis trifolii. The sequence goes on from CM050404.1 coordinate 6,609,410, forward strand.
ATTTGTTGAAAACAAAATTAGTATTTTAATTTTTACCAAATACGTTTGAAAAAAAAAATAGTATTCTTAAGTGCTTTTATTGTAGAACTCTCTCAATATAATATTTTCAGAAAAAAATGTTTTTAACCTCACAAAAGTTATAATATTAAATAATTATATATTTATGATAGTGTAAATGTTTACTTACATGACGATAAATTAATATCGCTTTTGCGTTTGTTCGGTGTGTCTAGTGTGGACAATACGTCAAATAACTTTATCCATAGTCCCCTACAGTTACAGTTAACGAGTATAAAATGTTTGAAAAACTCACTTGTATATCATTATGAAATGATACTCAGATATTAAGATGCATAATTTATTTCGTATTATATATTAGGTACTTCTCAAGATTTAACTATCAATATATTGTATTACCATACATAATGGTATAATAACGTCACACATTTAATAAACTATTATAAATATGAAAAATTGTTTTTCTACGGTTTAGATTTACAAATATATCCATTCTATCTACAGCTATAATATACTACGTTAGCATTTTGAAACTCTTTAATACGCCTCTAATGTTTTTTTTTTATTAAGTAACAATTCCGATTTTATCATTTACACATACTCTCTGTCGTTTGTATTTTAGGCATTTTTAAAATAAATATGGAAGAAAATATTGTAAATCATTTTAAGCATTTTATACATTGTTAATTTTATTCTTCAATTATTCAAAGCAGGCAAAGACAAATCAAACTGATGTTATTAAGAAACAGTAATCCTTTAAAATAAGCGATCAAAACAAACGGCCTATTTAATGTTTAATTTGCCATATTTATAGGGATAAAATTTCTGTAACGCACATTTTGAAGCACTCAGTATAATATTGTATTATTATTATTATTATCCTCATTACCTACATAGAAATCCAAATAAATTTAAATAGTGCAAACAATAGCGGCGGTAAAACCACCGCGATGAAATGATCTTGACCCGACTCTGTACATTGTAGTTTAAAATATCACTACTCGTGAATCGTTATATTCTTTATAGATCAAGTATCAAGTATGTACAGAATACATCGGTATTCGGTATTGAGTGTAGACTATAGAGTAATAAGAATAACGACACTCCCTAGACCATAGAGTAGTAATAACGACACTCCCTATCTTTCTGTGTTAAATAAATGGGTGATATTGGATGCCGCCAAGTGCAGCCAAAAAGTTATGATAAGAAAATTTTTGATTCTTGATAACAAATTAATTTATTTTCACGATTTTGTAAAATATAATAATAAACACAATTAACAATTAACTTATAATTTATTAATGACAATTTTGTCATTTTACATTTAAAAAGCACTTTAATGTTCAAATCATCAATGCCATTAGCATTTTCTGAATGTTGAAAATAATTGAGACAAAAAAGCTTTTTAAAAGTTCTTTGAAATTGAATTGGCGTAGGATTTATACAATTACCATTTTTAGTTCGAGTTATACCAAAAAAAAATTTCCAGACAATCCTGGTTTAGTCTGTTTGTATAAATTGTCTGAACTTTATTGTTTTCGTTTGATAAATTAGTATGCAGTCGAAGTAAGCCTGCAATTGAAACTAACCAACCAGTTAGTGTGTTAAATTTTAAAATTTGTAAATTTGCGAAAAATGTAGACATTTTATTTAAAAACTCAGTTTGAAAATTTAAATTTTTGAATGGTGAATTCAATAGTTTACATGATACACCTCTGGTTGTTCACTAGCAGATGAACGAGAATTAAATAAATCAAATAGAGTATCCATTGAATCAATAAAATCTACAGTGCCTTGTGCTGTTTTAGGTAGGTAATGATCCTACAGCTATCAATGTTTCTAAACCAGCAGCAACTGTATGACTCATTACATGACTAGCATATTTCACTCGCATTTTTTGGAATGAGTTGGGATTTAAGTGGATTTCGGTTAATTTTGGTGCAAGTCGTGATGTGGAACTTTTATCCAAGTCAAACAAGGTTTGAAGATGAACTTTTTCTGCCACTGTATTACCTGATTGAAATGTATATGAAAAAAAGCTGGTAAGTGAGATGATGGTGGTACAAGTTCGTCCATCGTCCCTTCGGTCCTCGGACAAGATATTGGTGATGAATGTATTAAGTTTTAAAGAAATGATGAGTCATTTCTTTAGTATAAAACGATTCTGAGTAAAGCTTCAGTGTAATATAATATATTATTATTTAAATACTGTTTACGTATTTTACGGTTATTTGTATAATTTTTGGTGAGTTTTTTTGTAATTAAACCCTCATAAAATATTCAATTAGATATAACTCATTTAAACTTCAATTATTATAAAAATTATAACTCATTAGAAATAAACTTAAAAGAAATCAGACAATATCGAAAAAAATCGTATAATAATTTATTAAAGTGTGTATAAAAAAAAGTCCTGACTAACGATTTTTGAACTTTTGTTAGGATAATTAGGTAGGTATATGAGTAAGGTCATATTAAATTTTCAGAACTTTTAGTCAAATATTTAAAATTATATTACATAAAAACTTTCAAACAATTTGGTAAATTAAAAGTTCTATATTTAAGTCAAAAGTGCTCTAATTGTTCTGAAAATGTTGTCCAATATAAAAAAGTATGTATTTGATATTGGATAAAATTTTCAAGTTTCTAGCTTCAATACTTTTTGATTTATGACTAAATACCTAAAATCTGAACATTGAAAATCTCGTTTACGGCGAATTTATACCGATTTTACCGTTTTTACTCAATTTTTCGATCGTTATTCTTGATTACTGGAAAAACTATGGAGATTTTGGAAAAATGACCTCTCTAAAGTACCATCTCAGTTCGATTTCGGATCTAAAGAGTTGCTGGACGAAACTTTTGGACAAGGATTTCTATACGAAAAAGTGTTTACAGAAAAAAAAAAGAAAAAAAAAAAAAAATAAAAGAAAAAAAAAAAAATAAACATCATTGTAAAACCATAAGATCCTTCGCTTCACTCAGAATCTAAAAATTTCTTGTAGCTTTCAACAAGTGTGGGGGATCAAACATAAAGATAACTTCTTTGGTACCTACATTGAAGTATGGTTTACTAGGAGATATACTTAAAGATGTTGCAAAACGTTTGAAGTTGGAACCAAGGTCAGAAATTAAAACTTTAACATTAAATGAAATTGAAATTTCTGTGTATTAGAACACATTGAAGCAGCACAACGTACAACCATTTTTATTAATGGATAATAAACGATTTAAGCAACTTTTAAAAAGAATATTAATATTTGAATCAGAATGAAAAAGATTCAAAAGCGATGCGCAAAATTTTTTTTTTTTTTTTTTTTTATTATATATAATCCGCGGCTTCTAAGGCCATTGGACGTTACAATGTTTTGACTTAGTACATGATAAACTTAAACTAAAACTAAATTAAACTTATTCCTTAAACATTTTTACAAAAAAATAAAAAACAAAAAAAAGACGGGTTGGTTACAGGAGGTTGATGAGGTGTGTATCGGTGAGGAAATGGCAGAGCTTGTCGATATTGTCTGGTTCGACAAGCTCTGCCATTTCCTCACCGATACACACCTCATCAACCTCCTGTAACCAACCCGTCTTTTTTTTTTTTTTTTTTTTTTTTTGTAAAAATGTTTAAATGTTTAAGGAATAAGTTTAATTTAGTTTTAGTTTAAGTTTATCATGTACTAAGTCAAAACATTGTAACGTACAATGGCCTTAGAAGCCGCGGATTATATATAATAAAAAAAAAAAAAAAAAAAAAAAAAAAAATTCAAATATTATGTTAACAGTTGTAATATAAAATATTACTATACATATGGTTTATTATACACAAAAACCGGTACCAACTTCAGGCAAAGCCTCCAGTAATTCGATCGTAACTTCAGGCCGAGCCTTCACTATGTTATCACACGGCAGAGTGTCGTTTCTTGTTTGTTCTTTGATACAAGTCATAGACCTATAAACTACTGGTTTTGGGAGAAGGGAGACATGTTGTCATATCATACAGTGATAACGAATGGCCCGCCGCCGCTCCGTCAACAGTCGTCAACTACAGTGAACAGGTTCGATTTTCGATGGGCGTGCAACGTTCTCCGTTCAAGATTCAGTTTTTTGCTTGTGTTCGACTATCGTAGTCACTTCATATCTCAGTAAATTATGTTGTAATGTTCGACTTCTAAAAAGGTGGAGACCATAACGATTCACGTACTGACGTAGGTACCTACCTTACGGCGCGCTATCAACCTCTACTGCTAAAATATTTTGGCATTAATCACTTATTTTACTATCCTTGTTAAATTAAATTAGATCGCGTTCATTCTCTTTACTCGGCACTCGCTAGTTCGTAGTCAACTATTTCTTTCTCTTTTTTTTTCCGCTGTCGATTCGCTGTTTTTCGGGTAATTTCCATAACTACAGTATATGGGGGTTTTTTTTCGCATGTAATATTATGTGCACTTTACTTCAGTTGTTCGATTCGCGTTCGTCGTAAAGTTCTTCAAATTTTAGACTTGCTACCACCGCGTCACTACCGAAATTCGGTCCATCCGAATCGTTGTAATTTTACACCTTAAGACTTACATACGTTGTGTGCATTACACTTTTTGGACTTTTTTTTATCGTTTTTGCGTTGTGAGGTTGTGCTGTCTGCATTTCCGAACACCGACCTGTCTTGGAGGGACGTCGATACCCGTCAATTAATCAACTCAATGTTTCTACCTTTATGAAAGCCGCTTAATCATAGTCATCTAAGGGATTCCCACGTTTCCCTTTAAAAAGAGTTGCATTTATTACTCTATAACTTATATGATTTAATTGTCTCTGATTAGGTACTCGGTAATGAAAAACTAAGTATGAAAGATCAATGATTAATGGACTCATGCGTCTTTCTTAAACAAGTGTTAAATTTATTACTCGATAACTTATATAATTTATTTCTCTTTGATTTGGTAATAACTACCAATTTAAGACCTAATAATACATTGATTTGCATAATAATTTGTTATAATTAATTATGCCAAATAAAATTTCAATCCCTACTGCAACGTTCGACTATATATAAAAAAAAAAAAAGGTAAGTCTTTTTTATATACTATTTTTCCACTATATTTAGTTGGCACTTCTATTTTAAGTTTATATCTTGCACCCTATATCGTGCACACAATAACATATATTTTGTGTTCAACATTACTGCTTAAAATTTTCATTTTTGAATTAACATAACATTTCAACAGCCAACAATTTGAATCAACATAAGTAAAGTCAATGAATATTATTGATAAGAGTTGTCTGAAAATTGTTCACCTGTAATATAAGATTAACCATTTTGATTATCGAAAAATGTGTTGTAATTGAAGGGCGACATTCCAAAACGCACTATTGCCAAAATTCAAACTTTTCAGGAGAGAAGAAAAACTGTTTTTGGTATATATTGTATGTGTGAGTTTACATTGATGATTTTTATCAATATATTATAAGAAAAGAAATAGCTTCGAATTGTCAAAATTTATCTTTTTCAAGTTTTAAGTTAATTAATCAAGGTTTTAAATTTACCTCTTGTGTCAAAACGAACTATTGCCAACACATAGTACGTTTTGGACTGAGTCGGGCAATAGTCCGTTTTGTAATACACGGAATCATTATTAATCAAAACGCACTATACTTGATTTAATAAATATTATGGAAATTTTATTCTTTGAAAAATACAAGTATATTGTCTGCTCGATTGTCTGTTATTAATATTACCCAGATATAAAAAAATATGAACAAACAAATTTTATTATTACAATGTTTTATTAGTAATGCATTATAACATTTTTTTATTATTATTAAATGACTCAAACAAATTAAAATCTTAAACCATAGTAACAAAATAAAACAATATGTATGTTGAGTACCTACCCATACATTAATAGTTTTGGGTAGTGAAATACTAATAAAATAAAAAGAAGAAACGGTTTTCTTTATTCTTTATTTAAAGGTATTTCAAAAAGTAAAAACTAATAAATTATTTTTTATCAGTTTTATCCTTTGTGTCAAGTTTAATATGCAATATTATGCATAATACGTTATCAATGAACTTTTGGCGGTAAACAGCCAAATTCACAACACTTTTTGTTATCATCAAATGAAGTTAGGAATGGTTTTTTTTTTCATCGAATTGATAAAGTTATGAACATAAAATTAGAATTAATCGTATTTACAAATTTAATACTCAAATTTATTTAAACAAAGTAAAATCGAAATTAATTTGATGGTAAAATTATCAAAAAGCAATGGCACGTTTTGGAAAATAGAGAATTGATGTCCTATGTAATTAGTATGGGAAATAGTACGTTTTGCTTTGAGATTGGCAATAACGCGTTTTGGAATGATATATGGCAATGGGACGTTTTGACGTAACAACTAGTTGAGTCCTATACTAATATTATGGGCAGTAGCACGTTATGGAACAAAGTGGCAATAGAACGTTTTGGAAACTAATAATATAGGCGATAGCACGTTTTGAAACAAATACCGATTTTAAGATCGTTACCACTGAAAAAATAATCGTGATATCGAAAAAACGATTCCAAATTCGTATTCCCCAGCATATTTACAATAAGAATCGATATCTAACTCGATTTTGATAAAAATGGCAATAGTGCGTTTTGGAATGTCGCCCTTCAATTAAACAAAATGAAACAATATTTATTAAATAAATGATATCTTTCTATTCCATTAACAAAATTTAGCTGAGATATTATTAAATATGTACCTATTTGATATTTATTTATATTATAATCACTTCATTAATTAAGTATCTAAATTTTTGTACTATTATGACTATTTTAAATTAATTGATATTGTATTGATGAAAAAAAAAATTCACTTACAATTAAGGAAAATAGTTGTACATTTAGTACCTACACAATTAGTAATTATATTTAAAATATGTACCTAATGTTTTACAATCAGTAAACAATATATTATTATTATACAATATTAGGTATCTATAATAATTAAGTTTGGAGGAATAGTGTTTAAAATTTCAACATAGATTGTTACAGTTAGTATTGCTGCAACCCGTATTAATAACTACATTTAGCTATAACAACCAATTTAAAGTTGCATAGGTACTAATTTCATGTAAAATATAATAACCTACAATTTAGAATATAACTTATTTCTGAAGTTAATTTTGTGATAATTTAAAAATTTATATAAAATTGTCCATTTGAGTTCTCCCTTTCTTCGTGTGACCTACAGATATCTAGGTACATCAAATAAATAATTATAAATCAAATGTACTTGACTTATAAATATTTTGGTTTTTTATTGGTACCTAGTTTATTTTGATAAATGACGTTTTGTTATGACATCAAATATTTGTTTTTATAGATATTTTATGTGTTAATAGTTGAATTACTAACAATGAATTTAATTCCTTCAAGAAGCATTAAAGGCAGAGCCCGAAGTGATTCTCAACCTCATGTTTCAAGCAATCAATTTCATGGTACTCGGCCTGGTCAACCACAACAACATGTTGTGTCTTTTGCTCGACCACGCCTATCATATGTACATAATCCTCAGCCACGCCAACCTGCACATGTATCTATGATGCAGATGCCTAATTGGTCAAACCAACCTACTAGGCCATCTTTACCACAATTATCAAGTCCACAGACTGTTGGAAGCCACTCTTTTAATTCTTCAAATATAGTATAAAATATATTTTTTGGTTATTAATTAAAAAAAAATATTAATTTCTTTCATTTTTTTTATAAGGCTCAGCAATTATCAAGAGAATTGAATAACTTATCCACTGATACTGTTAAAAATAAAGTTGTCCAACTCCAGAAACAAGAAGAAAGTACTTCCGTTGATTGAAACAATTTTGATTTCTGTTATATTATATTCATTCCTTTTTTAGAAAATATACCAATACCTATTGGCTGACGTGATGTTCGTGAACATCAAACATTCATGAATAATGATAAAAGTTATAACTGGACCCCAAAAACAGTGTTTTCTCAAAATGGAAAACCAGGTATGAAATGAATAAATATTCTTTTATATATTAATATTGTCATTTAAATGTTTGTTGTAAATTATTAAATTTACCTTACAATTTTTATTTTTAATTAAATATTTATTTCTGTTTTAAGGTACTAGTGGTAAAACAATAGATTCAGTAACAAATTATTTTCCTATTAAAACATATACAAATTATTCATTACACAAGTATAGTGTTGATTTTAACCCCAAGAAGACAGAATGAATGTAAAAAGAGGTTTTTTAGGCAAACACCAAAAACTCCTAGGTGGCTATATATTTGATGGAACGTCAATGATTAGTGGCACAAAATATGCTTCTAATGTAAGTCTCTTGTAATTAACTATTTGGTAAATATTTTAATGTAAATATTGTTCACACTATTTCACAATAAATTATTTTTACCTTTATTGTGAATTAAAATACATAATTATCATGCTGATTAAAATGTGTGAAATAAATATTTTTTTTTTATTTTTTTTTTTTTAGAAATTTGAGCTTACATCAAAACGGGATTGTGACGATTTAATTATGATAATTACCATAACTTTTACAAATTAATTTCAAAACAATGATTATGATTATTTCCAAGTTTTAGATTTAATAATACGTAAATGCCCGTGAAATTTATCATATAAACTGATTGGAAGAAATTACTATGATGAAAAGGCTAAAGTAAATATTAATTTACTTATATTCAAGCACACTAATTTTTTAATTATTTAGAATTTTTAAAAGATATTTCAGTCACTTATTATAAATAACAGCCATTTCATTGAAAAATAGATTATTAAATATTTCACTATTTTGTGAATTTGTAACAATGTAACAAAATCAAATAATTTTTTAAATTTTTTTATCAGTCATACTTTGCTATTTGTAAGTGTTAATAATTGTTATGTATCATTACAACAAATGTAACAATTGAATGTTCTACTACAATTTGAAAAATAACCATTTCTTTTCTTTTTTTTTTAACATCATCTGAATTTATTATAAATGTTAAATAGATTGAATTAATAATTTTATTTTTTTATCTGTGTGTTCTTTTATATATTTAGATTGTTCTTAAAAATCATAAGCTTCAAGTTTTGTCAAGTTATAAAACAACCATTGGAATGTTCGATAATGGACTTTTATTACGTGTTGAAATGTCAACTAGAATTATGCGTGAAGAAATTGCTTTAGATTTCTTGAATGAATGTTGTAACAATCAGTTACAACATGGATTGGATGGTAAGTAATTATTGTAATACTTAGTGTTGGCTAACAATATATTTTTAATCATTGACTTCATATAGTCATAGTAATATACAAAAAATATCGATATTGATATAGATTGCATTTTGCAATAAGTCTGTGATAACAAAAAATGAAAAATTAAATGTAAAGTTTACAGGTATCTAATTAATCAATTATTAATTTCATACAAAAAACTCATTTTGTTTGACATGAATATAAAATACAAAATTTAATAAAATTATGATATTTCACTATGAACAAACAAATGGAACTGATTTTATAATTAATTGTTTGGTGTTATGTACTTAAACTGTTTTTTTAAATATATTGCCACATCCCTCTAGTTATGACCTACTTAAGGTATTACTTATATTGTTTTATATTTAGTGTTTGATCGTCTGTCGTCTTTTATTATTATGAGTTCATCAAAATCATTCTGATTTCATATTATTTTGATAATTGTTTCTGGATATCGATGTTGAAAATATTTTTTTAAATATCCACAATATCTTATTGAATAATCGTTGGCCAACACTAGTAATATTATGCCAGCTCATAAATGGCTATATGTGTAATACATTTAATATTATTAACATGAAAACTAACACTACTCAATAAGATGTTATAATATTGTGTTCTTTGATTTTCTTTCTTTCTTTTTTTTTTTTATCATGTCAAAGTTGTTAAATCAAATTTAATAAAAGTAAAAAAAAACTGCTGAAAAATGTACCTGATTGATGACATACATTTACAATTAAAAATGCGTTTTCGTTTCGCACCATGGCAATCATCATCCTACTATAATAGATATCATTTTATTTAATGTGTATGTAAATCTAAATATTATGAATCATCTGTATGTTGCATTAAATAATTAAATTAGTTGTTAATTTAATGGAAGCATAATACTCATTTACTTATAAATTAAAATCACCATCTGGTTACTTTTATTTATGTCATGGATAATTTAGAGAATTGGAAATTCAATTCATTACCTGGGCATTTTATAGAATGCCTAATGTAATCTGTAGTTATTTACACATGGAAAATCTAGCAGGCAATGTAAAATGTGTAGTTATATATATTTTTTTAAATAACTATAAACTAAAGAAACAATTGAATAAATAAATGTAGTATATTTAAAAAAAATAAACTTATAATTTATTATTGTTTATTGGAACATAAATTAGATAATTATTTTTTCTTTTTCATGCTCCAATTATTTTAGCAATTGTATAGATTACTACCTTTACATTTTGATGTATAAAATCAATCAAAAGTTTTTCATTTGTAATTTTTTTTTCATTTTATTTTCATTTGTACATTACTTCAGTACTTCTACTAGTAAATACAATATATTATCACATTTTTCAATGTTATTGTATTATAGTTGAATATTTTTTTTAAAACTTTTGCATGGCCTGAGATAAATTAGTTATTCTATACAATGTATGTATAATATTCAATTAAAATGCCCATGTCATTTGAAAACTTTCAATAAATTATTTATATTGCCTAAAATTGAAGAGCATTTTATACAATTGCCTGGTAGTGTATAAAATGCTCTGATTTTCTATATTTCTCGTACTTTTTTATATATTTTGTATGATGGCATGCATATAATATGTTTATTACTCTTTTTTAGAATACATTCAAAAGTGGAGTTATTGGGATGATTATTTTTACAAGGTATAAAAACCTTACATATTGCATTAATGATGTAGATTATCAATCGATCCTTAATCAACATTTATCAAAAATGGAACCAAAAAAAAACACACAATGATTACTATAAAGAAGTATGTTTCTATGATTAGTTTTTTGTATTTAATTTTTTATTATAAAATTATTTAATTCATAAATTATATTGTTTATTAATTAATATAACAACATGTTTTAGAAGTGGAATATTACAACATGCAATCACAACCTACCTATGTTGATTTCAAAGAAAAAAAATGTTAGCAAGTGACAATGAAGAGAATTTAATCTACCTTGTTCCTGAGTTATGTCCCTTAACTGGACTTTCTTACGCTATGAGGTAATTAATATTATAATGTTACTACTCTTATGTTGACAAATGGTTGATTTCAATAGTTCAACTTCACGTGTATTTTTATTAAATTATATTTGATTATTATTGATGTTGATTGTATAGATTATGATTGACATAATTGGTGTTTTTAATATTACCTGGAAGGCAGTATAGTGTAGATTAGAGTATGACTAATCTAGTTAACCTTTCTTATTGGTTGGGTGTTATCTTTTAATCATTTTCATCCAAAACATATGTTTTAACATTAACTATGTTTATCTACTCATTCTAAATTCTTAGTTTTTTTTATAGTCATTCCTAATATATGTTATTGTTAGGACTATTTGTTGAATATAGTATAAGCTTCAATAAAAAAAATTAATATGTTTTTACACAATTTGCTTATCATTTTATAAAATTTGTTCTTGCACTTTTTATTTTCTTACTGTGCTTTAAAATTTGCTTTTATTTATTTAAATTTTAATTAAATGTAGGAATTTTTTGGCTTATTAATTATCCAATACAATATTTGGCCACTCTCTTTTACTTCTACGCTATCTGGTGTGAATATAAAATATGATTTTTTTTCACATTTTATCTGAGAATCCAACTATTCCAATAATAATATTGAAAACTATTGTTAACCATATTTATACTTAAACTAGTTGTTGAGAAATTGATTTAAAGTAATTGAAAAATGAAACAAATTAACATTTTATTAATTATATAATAACTCTCTGGTAATTTAATGTTTTTATAAATTTGTTTAAAATTACCAGTTTTCATATACTTTTATATACAAACACTATTCATTATTAACATCATGATAAATAAATTATTAATGAAAAATTTTTATGAAATTTGGTTAGTAGATAAACTTCGAATTTGTGAGTTTTGAACGGATGAAACTTCAAATTGTCACGTATATACTTGTTTTCCCTAAATATAATTTTGAATTACCGAGTGTACTTAAATGAATGGTTTTTATTAAAATTATCGAGATTCGACTTTACTTTTATTGTATTAATTTCTCTGAATATGTATTTATAAATTATTATGTATAACTTAAATTTAGTTTAATACTATTTGTTCTAAAACAAATTCAATTTATTCTTGAATAATATTTATTTTTAGTTCCATCACAAGTAGTATTATCATATAACGTTACAAAGTGTAATAAGTCAGTTTGTACAAAAATTGCTATTCAATTAAACTGTAAACTTGGAGGATCTCCATGGATGGTCTACATTTCTCGAAAGATACGCATTAATTATTTAAACTGAATTGGGTAAACAGTTTAATTTCACTCAAGACACCCTCAGAACTTTTACTGTTACTTAATAATTGCATTTACAGTTATAAACTCAATAAGTCATTTTCATTTTATTTTTCAGGGATTAATGATAGTGGGTTTTGATGTTTGTCATGACAAACAAAAAAATATATCAGATGGTGTTATAGTAGCTTCAATAAGTGATGACTATAAAAGTTTGTATAGTAATGCTCAACCACTTCATGGTGGAGAAGGAATTTCATGTCATTTTATTAGTTGTATGACTTGTAAGAGAACATTTTTTATTTCTACCATTTTAATAATTTAAAAATAAACAACATTTTAAGGAAATTATATAAACTGTATAAAATACAAAAGTGAATAAAATATTTTTTATCAAATTTTTCAATTCTCTGCATTCAAACAAATAAATTTAAATATATTTTAGTAAGTAAAATTTAAAAAAATAGTTGTTACTTAATAGTTATTTCAATTGTTTAATATTTAGTTTGAATATTGTAATATAAAAAATGTGTAGATAAACATACATGTGTACACTTTAAAATTATTTTCTGATATGGGAAAGACTTAAATACTTTGTATTACTTATTTCAAAACTTTAAAAATATTTCAAAATCTAAAATATAATCAATACATTATTATCAATAATCAATTTTGATTAGTCAAAATAAACATATGTATTCAAAGTCATTTTCGTCATATTATTATCCCCATGCAAAGATGTATCCCCTAGCACAAAATATTGTAACCAGTATTATATTTAAAATGTTAAAACAATTTTAATGGTTTTTACAGTAAAGTTTGTTAGTTAAAGAAAAAAAAATGGAGAGTAAACAATATTAGGATGTAGAGTTATGAAAAGAGTTTCACAGTTTTCTTTGAATTTTTGCCTGACATAAATAATATGTTATTCATGAGTAATGGTACAATACAAGATTCATTTTTTAAAAACTTAAAATGTTATTTATTATTTTGATAATTGCTTTAGTGAAAATAATATTGCAATGGGGGACGGAGTGGCCGAGTAGACTAAGGTGGCGGTTACGACGCGTACCGTCGCCGGTTCGAACCCGACCTTGGGCAGTCTCTCTACTAGGACAGGAAACAACTGTCTTCGGAGAGAGACTGTCATCCACCACTCCGGGGCATGGCAGAAACCTACGGGTGCCCCAATAGAAATTCTGCCTAACCGGCATCCGAACTGTAGACCCTAGGGTCTACACTCCCGGATAATCATACCATGTCATACGAAAAAAAAAATATTGCAATGTCAATAATATTCATAAAACGAAGAAAAATACTAATTTATAAATGAATAAGTACAAATTAAATTAAGTCAATTGCACTTCATTCACGTTCATTGTAATCAAATTGTTTTTGGTTCATAACTATTATATTTTTTTTCAATCAAATACCTCTCAATTATTAATAACTGATTATTATGCGCCTGACACGAATAAAAAAAAAAAATTAATAACTTAATTACTGAATTTGTAACTCTTTATTTGGGAAAATACTCATTTATTTCAATCTCTCTATAACTATAGACATAAAATATCTTTACTTCCACTACTTAGAAGTTACAGTATACATTATATAGTTATTGGTATTTCATATTTTATTATATTGGCTTTATATGCTTACAAGAATTTGAACAAGACTCTTCCAACAAGCATTATCATATACAGAGATGGTGATGGAGATAGACAAATTTCTTTCGTCCATCAAATTTACGGGGATTAAGGTAAATAATTTTTTTTTTCAATTGTAAGTAACAAATATAATATATTTATTATTTTTCAGGAAGCTTGTGCAGAATTTTATGGGAAGAAGGAAGTTCCGTTGGCTTTTATTATTGTTAATAAACAGATTAATATAACAATTTTTTTTCCTACTCAAAGTGATTTTTTAAACCCTAAACCTAGTTGATACTATTATTACAGACCCAACTAAGTGAGTTTTATGTTTTAAATTGTTTGTAATTCAAATATAAATCAAACAAATTTACTTGTCATTAAACCAAAATAGTTAAACTAAGTTTAGATAAAATTAAATGTAATTACTATTCTTTTGTACGGATATTGATCAGGTATTTTTCCTTTTGTATGCTGTATTAATGTACCATGAAGATAAAAATGTTGCCTATGGTTTGAAATCATTTATTATTATCAGTCTTTACATCAGAAACTGCCCATTTATATTGTATGGTATTTACTTGGTTTCTTAATTCCAACTTAATTTGTATATTTGTATCGTTATATTTATATATATATATATAAGTATAAGCATATTGTTGTTCTTTGAAATTGAGTAAAATCCATGGATATCAATTAAAATTCAAAAGTTAAAGTACATTTTGGTAATGGTAGTAAAAATACAGTAATGACAAAACAAAACCTTTTCTGACATTTCAAAATACTCTTATTACTTTGCATATATATATATATATATATTTGTCTAATTTATAAGAATTAAAACTCATTGAGATTTGCAGAAAATAAAAAGTTTTGGTTAATTTATACTATATTAAGTCAAAAAATAAATTTCTATAAGTTTTCTACTCATTAAAAGTATTCAATACTATAGAAATTCATAATTTATGGGATTCTGAAAATAACTTGAATGAATTTATTATTACTTTGGTCGGTTACATAATCTAGTGACTCCGTTACAACACAGTCTGTGAACAAAACTAAGTGGGATTTCTCAAAATTGTGTTTATAATGGAAGATGTCAAAAATGTTGTAAAATAATTGTAGTCAAGTGATTTATAGTATCAGTGATTTTTTTTCTTTTATCCTTGGTAATTACTGAAATGACCTAAATTATCTACGTGTCATGCTTGAACCAAATTGCTAGTCTATTAAATCAACTAAAGTTAAAACTAACTTGTAATATTTTTTTATTTATGCCTCAATAGTATTATTTTACATATTATTATTTCTTTTTACCAAATTTTAATGTGTCACAGGTATGATTTCTTTTTGGTTTCTCAAAACCTAAGATATGGTATGGTGACATCAACATAATATTATTATAATGTTACCATTGACACATTGCCGAATTGGTCTCCTGAAATAATGCAGTCTCTCTCATTTAAACTCACTCATTTATAATACAACTAGTGGGTTAGTATTTTTATTTATTAATACTTCTTTGTAGTTATTAAGTAATTTTATTTTATTAAAAATGTTTCTAGGGTACCATAAGAGCTCCTGCACATTGTAAACTGGTACACAAATAGGCTTCTTGGACAACATTTCAAAAAACCACCAAATATAACATTGAGGGAAATTTTATACTTTTTATAAATAATTTTAATTGTATTTAAAGTAATTGCTTAATCTTTTTTTTTTTACTATGAATGTTCTATTATAATTAAATTTTTTTTTATACTGATACTAAATTTATTTTGACTAAAATTTTATTTTATTTTCTGCAATAAACTATAAATAACCTGAAAATGTTTGTATTTAAAAACACGAGTAAAAAAATATGGACCTAGTGTTACAAAGGAAGAAAAAATGAACTACACTAATGATATAGGATTTTAATGAACTAAAAATGTTTGAGGTACAGTTTTATTCATTAATTGTTAATTTGTATTCTTCAATAAAATATCAAAATGTTAAGCAACACAACTCTATTGATGCTATGATTAATATTATCTAGATGATAGGAAGTAAAATTTATATTTCATGAACTAAAACCAATAAGTGAATCATAATGATGTAGCCTTTGTCTTGGTTATTAAAAATATTAATTTCTATAGTAACAACAAACTTGATTTTGAAATTGTATTATAAATATAATATGTCTTTCATGAACATAAAAAAAAAAATTTAATCCAACATAATAAAGGGTCCATCATTAAAATGAGATGATTTCAATACTCAATTATTCTGTAAAAATTTTAATTTGAATAAATATGAATGTAAAGTATAAGAGTTATCATTGGAAAAAAAAAAATGTATATATTTTCTTTACACTGTGTAGCTTATACTTTAATTTAATTACTTGAGATTTTTCACTTCTGATGTATTGTCTTAAGACTGAAGAGATGAATAATGAACTTCCATTATTGTTATATCACTAATATTTTTATATTTATTTTGGTATAAATGTTTAATCTTGTCTAAAATTTACAATTCTTACTTTAAACAACCTGATGAAAATAGAAATTCTTCTAAGTAAACATTGAATGATTAAAGTTGGGATTGTGGTAAAATTATTTTATTTTTGACAAACAATACTATTAGTCCTGAATATTACAGCATGACATTGAAGGTCACTTTTAAAATATTACATGTTGTACATCTCCAAAATTTTTCAAAATACTACTTATATATGTATAGGAACACATAATTTTTTAAATATTACATAATTTTATAAGAACTTAAAATTTTTAAATATATTGAAGCACCTAAGGATAATCAGTAATCACTAACTAGATACAATATTCATTCAAGCTAGTTTCAAAAATACAGTACTACTTAAATTAAAAATGCATACATAATTGGTACTGACATTTACTGAAGTTAAAAAAGTGAGTTGATTATCAAATATTTTTTGTGAAGCCTGATGCCAGTACAGCTAATAACGCAAAAATAATTTAAATAATAAACCATTAAAAATGAATTTTATTTTATTGAGCCCAATAGTATAAAAAACATTATTTTGTACTGATGATATCTACAGAATTTGTAAGTTTCAGTTTTTATTTTCAAGACCTAAAAAACGTTATTTGGGGACCAAACTTCAAGTGCAAGCAGTATGTAATTTGCATACATAAAACATAAATAAAATAAAATAAATTAAAATTTTTACAAATATCTATGTGGTACATTATGCATTACGATTGTAACTGTTACAGAACATATTCTGTAAATCAGTGACCGTCCCAGCTCGTTTAAATAATCATAAGTTGATGTTATTGTCATTAATGACGGAAAAAAACAATGATTTTTGAAAATGGGTTAAAAATATTCCAACTTCCAAGAATTCATATTTTTAGATCTACTATTATTTAGTGCCAAATACCTAGGTCTTGTTTTTTTTTTTTTAACGGAGCGACGCTCACTTCCAAAGACGGAAATTTCTCCTCTGACGGGCTGACACCGGACTTGACCGTCCATATAGTCGCGAACACGATCACTGTCTTGGTACACTAACACTGCGAACAAATCAAAAATCATCAAACACTTTTTACACACAAATAATGTCTACGGACAAGTGTGGATGGTTTACAAGGCGTTTTGCATAGGCAATACCTTTAGCGTACACGTACGTGTTTGTGAGGGATGTCTTCACGGGGCGTGAACATACACGTCGTAATACCGAAAATGCCATCATCTGCTTCTCTTCACTGTCGCCACGACGTGTTTTTTTACTAAACACAGCCCGCGTCGGCACCGCAAGCCGTTTCGAGTTCATGATGTAAGCGCCGGACCGAAGGTCCGGCATGGCGGGCACCGGTCTGGGGCGCAAAAATTCGATCGAAAATGGGGACGTGAAATTAGATGTAGTCATTAAATGAGAGTTTGAAAATAAAAGCCGAAATATTTTACTATTGTAAAATATTTTATTTGATGTAAATTGATTAATAACTTGTTATTTTAACATTTATATTTCGATAATAAACGCTACATTTACTATTGAAATCAATGATATCGGTCGACGGCGATGGCGGATACTGAATGATATCGTAAACTACATATTATAAAAATGTAGGATAATAATCATATTTCTGCATTTGCCATAGCCGCGAAGATATCAACGCGTTTTCGGTGGCCGACAAAAATATAAAATAGTTTGAATATTCAACGTTTTTTCTGTTAAATAATCGACCAAATAATATTTTCAGAGCCTAATGTAAATATGAACAAACAGTCTATAGTACACGTATATTGTAAATTTTAATTGATCACATTAACAATTAATTCCGACTATACAATACCATTTATTTTATAATCGACTATCGTCATTCGATTTACTACGTGTACGGGTATATCTACCCAATCTATCCACACGGTACACAAATCTAACAGATCAAGGTAAATATTTTAATAGATTTATTTAAATCCAACATTTAAGAGGAATTTAAAAAAAAATAAGCGATCTGAAAATTTTTTACAAATATTTTTTAAAATAACTTTACGTATGTTTATACTTGCATATTAATTGATTGCGATATTTTTTTTTATTTAAGCTCTAAGTGCTCAAATAATGCGGGATGGTATTTCTACAGATATTCTCAAATCGACTCGGATTTTTGTTGTATTTATTCCAGAACGATTTTTACTTGATGTTTCAAAATTGCTTCAATGAAGCAAAAAAAAAAAAATATTTGATACTTAATGTATTATTGTTATTTTTTAATACTTAAACAGTTTTATAATTTAACGATATAGTGTACGCATCTAGATGTCATAAAATATGATTTATATTCATATTTTAGCTCTTTTAGAGAGATGAGCGACCAACTCATTAAACAACTTACTGCCGATTGAGATGAATCCATTTTTTTTATTAAGGTTAAAGGTACGTCGATTTCGCCAGTATAGGTAGGTTTAAACTTACCTATTAAATCTACCAGTATAGATTCCATAACTTATCAAACTCAACATTTACGCATTTACACAATTTTTACCATCATTTTTCTTTTTCTCGAGTACTTACGTTATACATAGTATACCTATTCGTATATACAGACTTTAAAATCTTTAAGTAAATTTTTAAATAAAACAATATTTTTAATATATAGTTTTTTTTTAATGTTTTAATAATTCTTTAAAGAATAATAATAAATAAAAATAAGGAAACTATTATAAAAATGTAAAACTAATTTAATTACGTATTGTTTATTTAATACAATAATGTATCGTCTATAATATATTTTTACGTTTCCATCCTTAGAGGTGGAATGGATTGGTGGTTTTTAAAACGTCTGCCCTGGCGTAATCGTTACTGGTGAAAATGATTCCAAATTGACGAAATTGATTATATTATGTAAAAAAAAAACTGCTTTGATATATAATAAAAAAATAGTATAAAATAGTAGCACGGGTTATTTATACGTATAATAAATTATCTATATTCATGTTATGTCCATGCGCATGGAAGGATATTTAATATTGTGCTGAAGACGAAAGTTTTCATTGAAATCTGGAGGGAAAGTTTATGTTTTATTCAAGGCTATTGATCAACATAAAAAGCAAAATATTCAGACAGCCAATTATTGTGATTATTCTACTAAAGACAAACTAAACGTTTTAAACATTGTTCTATCTTTGTGAAACCAAATGATCAGCATGCATATATCAGTTACTTGACAGATAATTGTCAAAGGAGTGGATTTTTCATGTACGTTAATGGCATCATAATTAAATTTATACAAACAACTTAAACTAAAATACTTAAATTTTCAAAATTTGTAAACAAAATATAGAATAATTTCGTACTTACCCACATATTAATTAATTACTGTTAGATATTTGGTAGTAATATTTGTATTAACTCAAGTTCCTTTATAGAGATATTTAAACACATTTAAAACTCTAAAATTCATTTTGAATTAATTCAATTTTTTTAACACATTGCATTTTTTTAGTTAGGCATAAAAAAAAAAGTATTCCAATAATTTGTATGATAATTTTCGTATCTTTAATCTGTCTAATAAGATTTCTTATCTTTATTGAAGATTTAATAAATATTTGATATGTTTAGTAATTATAATAATAGTTGTTATTTCCAGAACAAAATTTTATGGATCAACTGTCTGATCTTGAAATGTGTCAGTATCCTCTTCTTCTTGATACTCTAGTGTGTTTAAGTTTTCGTTGGTATCGTCCAATAGTTGTTCATTCTGAAAAATAGAACGAAATAAAACGTAGTTAATCTTACATGGTTGAGTTTATTAATAAAATCATTAAGTTTATGATTTAACGAATGGAAAAAATTAGTATTTAATCTTAGAAACCGATAAACACTATCCACAAATCTGCCATTCTCATGAGCATTTATTGTGAAAACAATATCAACTCACCAATTTGGCAGTGAATTCCAGGAATTCTTTTTCTACTTCTTGAAGAGCTCGAGCCTCGGCTGCGGCCATTTCAATATGTTTATCACTCGTGGTGTCAGTTTTTGCAGACGATTTGGTTTTCAATTTCATTTCCCGTTGTTTTCCTTCAATGATTTTTTCCCGCCTCGTTTCCCGGTCGAACATCTGTAGATAAGCCATTTAAAAAAAACCGACGGTTCCGTTTGGTAACGGTTATTTTCAAACGACTTACGGCCGTCAAAAGCGCCTTGTCGTTTTTACCAGGAATCACGAAACAATCATTCATTTTAATCACGTATGCTTTACCGCTATCGTCACCGACGGACAACAATTCTCCGTTTTCGTGACAGCGAATACAATTCAGTCCTTTGTCAGCTACCTGAAGACGAAATGAAAAACAAATGGAACTAGGTGGTGAAATTTTCCATAGCGTACGTTTTTTGATGACAACCTTGATAGTGAGTATTGGGTCGTTTTGATTTTGTAAAATATCCCAACCGTCCATAAAACCATCCGCTTTTGTTATGTAAAAAACTGATGGTTTCGATGGACTCCACGCGCCGCCGGTTAGTCTTACGTCGTGGTGTCTAATGAACGAAAGGAAATATAAACGAGAACGGCGAAATGAAATAGTATAAGCACTTGATATTTCACGTACTTAGTCCACATGATGGGTGAGTCTTTGACGTCTTCGGACCATATTTTGACTTGCCAATCGCCAACGGTCATGAAGTTTTTCGAATACGCAGGATTCCGCTGGACCGTATAAACAGGACTATAATGACAGTTGTAAGTAGCTGGTATTTTTTCGAAAACGGTATTACCTTTACGGTTACCGTTGAACACTAACCCAGTTTCAGTGCCAATCTAAAAATAAAAATAAAGCAATACCAGAGTGTTGTAGTCAAAACATTGAACTATTCTCATTGTTTGTATTTTGAATAATTATTAATTTTGATAGTAAGTAATTTTGATAATAAGTTTTTTTTTCAACTGTTACAGTTGGATAATCTAGTAAAATACATTTTAAATAAAATATAAATCAACAATGAAACTGGAATTCGTCTGACAATAGTAATTTGTATAGGTGCGCTAAATATACGTGGATATAACTTAAGCATTAAAAGCACATTTTACTTCATATTTGTATAACTACGCCGTGTGATTTTATAAATTTGTTTTGTACATCTTTTGCTAAACGTACTAGTAACATCACGTTTACTCTACATATTTCTAGATTTCTAAAGCTATTTAAATCTTTAAAAGATGTATGTATCAATTGACCGGGTGCTAGAAACTAGGTTTTAGTAATTTAAAATAATTTGTTTAAAAAATGCATTGGTCCTTGGTATTTTTATTTCAAAGTGTAAAATATAATAATAAACTATGACAGCAACTTGAAATATAAAAATCCATGCTGTATTTACCTTCTAATTAGGCTATATTAGAAACATGTCTTCGATCGTATTTTTGTATGTAATTTTCAGGTAAAAGAGCTACTCCAAAAGTTTAATATTAACTTTTAAACTAAAGCTAAAAACTATAACAAAAACTTATAACTAAAACTATAAAAATATTCTCAGTGTTTTTAAAAAATCATTTCAAAGGTTGAAATTTTTATATTTGTATAATAGAATGGACATTGTCCTTAAATAAGGAAAAAAATGAAATGTATAGTTTCATTTGTTCTAACTTCTAAATAATTACGAAATAATTGCAGTTAGTTATTGAATATTATATTATTAATTTTAAATGTAGAATACTACAAACATGCTTAGAGGTACTTAGAGTTTTGTCTTAATATTTCATGAAGATTTTTAACTTAGTAATATTTTTACATATCTTTAATAAATTAAAAAGTTATTGCAGTACATACGGGGATTTTCATTAAGGGAAATGATTTTTAGGAAAATGTGTCTAAACTTCGACAACATTAATGACGTTCTCTTTTGATATTTCTCATCCTATAAATTATATGCTCAACTCTAATCACGTCTAATCTGTCTACAACCATGTTTCTTTGTTTTTTCACAAAATATTAAAGTTTTAGTTTTAAGAAAATTTATTAATTCCATAAATAATGACGATTTTTTTAAGAAATTCTTATCTCTTGTTGTTTTACTTTCCTTATCATGAAATTGATACTAAGAAAAATAAAGTGAAATTAATGTTAAAAACCGTTACTTTAAGTTGACTTTGCGTCACCGTAAACAATTTTTTTATAAATTACTTAATTTTTTAAAATTTTCAATTTGTTATTGTTAATGTTTTTGGTGACTACTTTATCAAAATAATAAATATAGGTATGCAATGAAATATTTTAAACTAATGAGTGATATTATATAAAAGCAAATTAATTCAGTAACTATATTGATTTAGTGTTTCGTTGTTGACATTATCAACAATTTGATTTTCTAAAAATTTTGATTCATTATAATTTAATGAAATAATTTAGTTCAAAAATAATTTCAAAACAAATAAAAAATTACGATAGATGGAGTTTTTGTAAAATACGTATTTATTTTACTTACAGTAGTTAACAATTGTTTGCTAAAAAAAAAAATACTAGAAAAACAATGGCCCAACGATAACTGTTTCTATTTGATTTTGGTGGTAAAATACTTGTTTAAACGTTTTAAACATATGTTTAAAACATACTCTTTAAAACACTGAAAACTCCTGTTATTTGATAATCATGGCTGTTTTAAAAATGAAATCCAAAAATAATTTCATTATGTGCATAGATTCTAATTGTGTTTATTGTACGAAAAAAATTGATATACAATCAGAAAGACTTTTGAACTTTGCCATTTAAGTTGATTGCCGTTACTAACGAATGTCCCCCAATTTATATGTATAAATACATATTTTTTTAAAAATATTTTACTAACTACCATTCTTACATTTTGATAGTATAAAACTTTAGGCTTTTTGACGACATTAAATACGATCTAAGCAGAAGTATTCTCAATAGATGTTTAATAATTAATAAATACAAAATATAATTTGGGAAGAAAAAATCTACATTACTTATAATTACCCTACATTTTTTTTTGTCTCAATTTTACAATGAAATTTTTAGCTTGTGCTATACACATCTATCTGTATTAGATTATTTATATTATTTTACTTAGTTTAATTTTACTTTAAGACAAAACAGTTTTCGTTTGTTGGTGAAGTAAAACTGTTTCCACGACTAAATAAAACTGGATTAAAAAAAATTAAATAAATACATGTTCATGAAGTATAGTTGGTCATCAGTTCGTTCTTTGATTTATCAAATTCATTTTTTTTAGTTATTATCATCGTTATATTCAAATGCTAACAGATGATTGATGAATACAATGTAAGAGTTGAATAGATTGGATAAAATAAGAAAAACAAAATTGTGTAAACATAAATAATACATTTTCTTACTTAAAAATTTTAAATGCAATAGTATGTAGCTGGTTCCGTTAAAATAAATGAAATGTATTGTAGCTTTCATTGAAACTACACAGATTTATTGTAAATTCGAATATTATCGTTATGCATTGGTAAATATAATCTCGAGAATAATTCACTTATTAAGTTACGGTACCAAAATGGAAAAAATATCAACTACATAATGTTACAGTAGGAATTAATAATCGTTGAAAAATATATTATTTATAAAAAAAAAAAAACATAAAGTGAATTGTTTTTATTAGAAAATTGGAACAATGCATTCAATGCAGAAACTAAATCTTTAAAATATAAAATATAAAAGGATAAACTGATGTATCAACGCACAGCCTAAACCATTGGGCCTAGAAACTTGAAATTAAACACAACGGTTTCTATATAACGAAGGCGAGCACTAAGAAAGGATTTTCCAAAATTCTACTCCTAAAGGGATGAAAAAGGGGTCAACAATTTGGTATTATATCGATCGACGCACAGTAGTGAGTATATTTTCTAAACGTTTTAAATGAATCGGTATGGTAGGTCTGGTGGTACGTTTATTTCAACGTTCTATGTACTTATCACTCTTTATAAGCGCACAAAAAAGGATTTTTCTAAATTCATATTTTAAAGGGTCAAAAAAGCATTAGATAGCTTATCTAAAATGTATTACTATTATTACTATTCATAAATGTTTTTATACTTTAACCCGGCAACGATGAGTAATTTATTATATAAAAATGTAATTTACAATCTGCCTATTATGTTTGCATGGATGAACTGTACACCATTCGACCGTTTCGATAAATAAATAAAATGTCTCGTCTGAAGAGTCAAAAGAATGTTTCCCATAATCTATTGACTTTATTAACTGATTAAAACGTTTATCTTTAACGATTTTGAGATTACATATTACTACCATGAAACGAATTGGGATTGAAGGATCATAGTCCATGCTGGTTACTCCGTGAGATCGAGCCCATTTGACCCATTCCGGCTCGTCGACGTTTTCATTTTTTGATAAATCTAAGATTAATACTTCTGTAGGTTCTGTGAGTTTTCGAGTGTCCCACCACATGAGCTGGAATGGAAATGATTTTGTTATTATAACTATGCTATAAAGTAGGAATAAGCAACTTTAAGTTACTAGAGGACCATAATATTTAGAACTTTAAGTGGGCTAGAAAAAAATGGATTAAAAATACTATTAATTGGCATAATTTATTTGAATTTATATTATTAGTTCATTTAGAACAATAGCATTTTCGAATGTAAAATTATGTGATTATGTAATTGATGTATTAAATTATATGTATAATAGATTAATATTCTGTAATTTTTAAATAAAGAAGATATGATTTATTATGTATCTTAAGTAGATAAACGTTTTTCATGAATATCTGACATTTTTATTTTTAAATTTTAAAATGTAACATGGGCTAAATTAAAATAGTACGTAAACCGCTGGTTGCCCATCCTTGTTATAAAGCGTGAATTTATGTGTGAGTATGTGTGTGTGTGTGTGTGTGTGTGTGTGTGTGTGTGTGTGTGTGTGTGTGTGTGTGTGTGTGTGTGTGTGTGTGTGTGTGTATGTGTGTGAGTGTGTTTGAGTATGTATGTGTTCAACTCACTTGGCCATCGCTTGAACCGGTGTAAAATTCCGTGCTGGTTTTGGAGTGAATCCAACGGAGGCTTTTGACCGGATCTCGATGACCGCTCCTTATATTACTGATCGCGACGTTCGCCGAGTTCTTGCGGATGTCCCAGACCGCAACTTGGCCGCTCATCAAGCCACCCGCCAAGCAATGTGCATCTCTGGGGTTAAACTCCAGCTTGGCGATCGAGTGCGGAGACTTTACGGTGAAATAAGGGATGGTGAAGTCCTCTGGAAACGTGGGGTACTAATATTAATCGTCTGCATCATTACATATGAATCACCGAAAACGGCTGTGTACGAATACAGCAGGTTTCTCTATCACACATACTAGAATATTATGGCGTGTATAAAATAGGTCACCTTCTGTACTGTTATAGCCGTTTTACTCGCAACTCCGACTTTAACGTAATAAGTTCGTATAGTCATTAGCAGATAACCATTTTCGTGTTTCGAATATTTACCTTGTTTTCATTAGTCCCTCAGTATATGAAAAAAAATAAACGATGAAGACGGTTGACAACATTTAATACTTTAATAAAAGTAAAAATAAAAAAATAAAAATGTTTGGAAGACTTGTGAATCGATTTCTTCGTGGTGTCTCCGGGGTTACCCTAATAAGGCTGCAGTTCGGCAGTCAACTCATACGTACCCCAAACGATTCCGGGAATCAATTAACACATCACTCGAATAAACTCGGGGATCAATTAATGCATAAAGTAAGTCTTGGGAATCAACTCACCAACACCGTCAATAACGCTCAATATCATTAGTATAAAATCAGCCTCACCCAAATCGAATACAAACGAGTCCGTGCTGGAGTACGGGTCAGCCATTTGGAAGCCCATGTTGGCGTAGCTGACGGCTAACAGTGTACACGGGTCGGGTGACCACGATGTGTGTTGCACCGGTCTCGTCGGATCACAGGGATCAGAGATAACCGCCACCGTGTGAAAAGACGGGTCTAACGTTTGCATCTTTTGGCACTCCGGATCGGTGAAGTACTGCTGATAAATGTCTATTGCATTGTTTTGTTTTATACAATCTTCAGCGATCTGAAAAGCACATGGTTTTTCAAAGAACGAGTGTCAAACATTATGTTTATATTGTTATGTAAGCACATTCTGTATGTGTGTAACAAGCACCTACAGTTTTGGATTCTGAGCATAGGTATAAGTAAGACAAAAAAATAATGAAGAGATTCAAAGATGTTATATAGATTTTCAACGAATGAGAATTAATTGAGCGATCTTATTTACTCAGTACTATAAAGTTTAAAATGGTAATTTTACGATATCCTTAAATACTGTTTTCTAACGTAAGAAAATACTACTCGGTAAAATGAGTAAAAACGAACCAATTTTCAGTTAATTAGTTTTTTATAATATAAAAAAAAAAATGTTAAAAAATTTAAATTTTCACTTATTATTAATAAAATTACAATTTTGATTATATTTTTAAAAATGCTGACTACTTTAAGGACTGAATAAGTATAGAACTTCATAAAAATTAGTAATATCGCATGTTAACCTTATACAATTTTAAATTGTGTGTACCTATGCTAAAAATATTTTTATACCAAACATACATTGATCTCATAATGTATTTCATTTATGTTAAAAATTTCATAAATATCTACAAAAACAATTTTTTTTTTATTATTGTTTACATGAAGGCTTAAATTGCTGTTTTTGCAAAAAAAAAGTTATTGTCATTTTTTCATCGTCTATAAAATGTATGACTATTAATTATAAATTTTGAAAATTCTCAACTAGTTAAGTCATATGTGTGACTACTTATAACCATATTTTTATAACAAAAAGTTAAGTTAATTTCAGTTTAACAAGGCTTTAAATACTACAGCGAAGAAATGAATGGTTTTTATGAATAATGACTTTGGTTATCCTGTAATTATTCCAAAACTAATAATATTTAAAACATGTGTTTTCCCCAGTTATTTATTTAAAAGTTTTAGAATTCAAAAATGTACAAACAAAATCAACAAATTTTTAATGATGAATTGCAGATTAATATTTTGCTTTTGCATACAATTAATACATTGATCAGTTTTATATTTTTATTCATTTTTTTTTTTTTAATTATTATAAAATAAATAAAAAAATACAATCTACAGTATTCAGTAATGAATTTCACTATAAAAATAAGTAATTAAGGTAAAATATAAAAGAAAAAAAAAAATATATATATATAGAAATGAAAAATGAACTGCCTTGAGGAAAAGCCGGTTATCACCGGTACTCTTACTGACTTTTTTTATTGGGTGGTAAATAACTGAATTGGTATATACAAGTCCTAAATACGTCACTGGACCGTTAAACCCGTGAACTAAAATATAGTACTCTACATGCGGATGAGTGGCGTTGCCAGAATTTTGATTAAAATTTTTAATAATTATTTTACCCAATCCAATAATTAAAAATACATATAGGTGATTTTTCTGTAAAAACTTGAATAATTTTTTGTTCCGAGATTTTTTTAAATTTTTTATATTTTTTAAAGCCATACCATTAGTTTTGCTCAAAACATTATTGTTCTTATGATATGTATCAGCAGTTTCACAAATAATAATAATAATAATAATTCAATTTGTGTGTAGCGGGAGAAACTAATGAGAGTGGGTTCACAGGCAATAAAACTATTCACCTTTTTGGAATGATAAGGTAAATTTATAAAAAATATCGACGGAAGCAAATAGCTGAGTATTTCGCTGAACGCTTCTCTGAGTGCGCTTATGGTGTATCAACTCTAATACATCTCACTACTCAGTAAGACCGCGCGTCAAATGAATGGAAATTCAGATGTGCGCCGAATCACACCTTAAATCATTAAAGCATTAATTATATATCAGTGTACAAATGTCACGTGACCATTAAAATTCATCATTGTATCAATGTTTAACATATTATTGCGGTGTACGTAAGCCGTTAAGAACGTTCGCCACTGTACGTTGATCTACAATCTTGTTTGTTCATTAAATGTCACGTATTAAACATATTACGCATAGTAGTGTATACGTATATTGTATACCGTAGTTACGTATCATAAATAATTTATCCAAAATCTCGAATTATACGCTTGTTAGCAAAGTATCAATGTATTATGCATTTATGTCAATGATTGACTTCGATTAGACGGTGGATAGAGACGTAGAGTTCATCCGGTAGACCATGTAACGTCTGGACATTTTGGCCTTACTACACAACTGAACGTGCCTTGTACATGTTTAGGTAAAAGTACAAAACCTCAAATCTTCGTGACTATTAGTCATGGCGTAGGTCCGTATAATATGTATAATATGTATAAGGGCCGAGACGACTGAGCTGGAAAGATACAAAGAATAAAATTATAGTTGTCTGCAGGAGCGTACCTAGACATTTTTTTTTTTTGTTTTCGGGTTAGTGAAGTTTGATATTCATTACAGTCCAGCCGCAACGTTTAACATGAACACACGCACGTCGTTCGCGATCCGTTATCATATCGCTATTATATAATTTGTACAAGAATATTACGCCATTATCATGCCGCACACACCATCAACAACGAAGCAAAACCTATCAAACAGTTCGCCTAAACAAATTGACAAAAAAACAAAAGTTTTTGTCACCCCGAACTGTTACGCTGTACTCAACACAGATGAAGAAAATATACTTGCACACCCAAAACTAGCACTACGGAAGATCCGGAAGTCCTCTTCACAAAGTTCACAATGTCGAGACCGAGGCTCCTCCTATCCACATCAAAAATATATCCGACTTATCAGCATTCTACAGCGTTCTAAAAAAATATCACCGGACCCAACGGTTTCACATGTAAGTCAACTCCGTCATACTTCATTGTACAACCCACCGGTCGTCGAACTTACAATGCAATAATAGATTACTTACACGAAACAAACGCTAGCTTCCATTCGTTTTCGCCCCGATGCCTTCGAACATACAGAGTCGTTATCAAAAATTTACATTTTTGGTACGATATCGATATCGTATCGAAAAAAAATAATTATTAAAAAAATAAATAATTTTATATTGAACTCAGACATTTATTATTCAACCACATTTTATTATTATTAATTAATAATAATTAATTGTATTAATATTTAATGTTATTTACTATTCAGTATTTACTATTTAATATGTATAATATAAAAAAACTAATAATAAAATAATAAAAAAAATAAAAACTTACATCAAACGTAATACAATTACTAATTTTATTATATAGCTTATATATACAGCAAACACGATAATATTTATCGTATATATCAACCTATAAATGAAATGTATTTCTTCAAAAATATAAATTTTGGTATAACGGTATATCGTAAAATATCGGTATCGAAAATTTGTCACGATATCTATATCTTATCGAATTATCGATATCGTTGCCCATCCCTATTAAGTACAATACGAGTATAATAAGAGCCCGATGGGAGCATTATACGTTTTTGTTACAGATGTTCCAGATAAAATGGAAACTCAAGGAAGCACAGACAATGAAAACACGCAGAAAGTGAAGAAAATTGATCAACATTATTTTTCTTCAAAAGGAAGATATTTAGTTTATAAATATTAACTAAATATAAATTTAAATGGTTGGAAATAAATATCGCACTTTGTTGGATAAACAACAATAAAATCGTAAATAATAAAAAAAAATTGGAGAAATTGAACGTGAAAAAACTTACGAGTACAAAGAGGTTTGTATGCTTAAGTTTTTATTTTTTGTAATTTATAATAAATTTAACAACGTTACGCTAAATTTCATATAAAATCGTGTGGTATTTCAATGAACAACATACCGTACACGTTAAATTTTAAACAAATATTTAAATTTACAAATGCCTTATTATCAGTGAAAATCTACTTAAATATTGAAGAATATTCCATTAAATTTAACTTACTTTTTTTTTGAACTAAATATTTGTACTTACGCTTGACATTTCCAAGGCAGCTTGCAAATAAGATTCATCTTTTTCTGCTTTTTTTCGAAACCGAACCACTTGTTCCGTGTCTTCCAGGTTGATTTCTTTTGGCCAACCGCCTTCTTTATGACACATCCCGCGCTCAGCATACTCCACACGATCTGTATTTACCTACAAACCACGCACAAATGCCCTTTCTTTCTATCTCTACCGATAAAAAAATAAACAATTAATATAAATGTGCAATTCACTTCATGCTCCGACCACTCGATTCCTTTGTCAGTGTTCTTGTTTACTGGGTTTTTGGGTACCCACTGCTCATCCAAATTGGGATCTGGAAATATATTCTCAGTTGCGATTGGCCCGACTTTGGTGAACCGACATTGTCTGCCGTAATCTCGTCTGAGTTTTCCGTACGCATAACTGTTATACATTTTTTGTTTTTTTTGCACACAGTTTAGTTGAGAATAAATGTATATAGAACGACAAAAGAAAACGACTGAAATTTGACGAGACTTTTTAATAACATGAGTAAACGGTTGCCGCTAGTTACTATTTACGTATAGATTTGTAACGAGCTAAGAGCATCTCGTTTCTGAAATAATTGAAATAATTATAGAAGTAATCGATACTTGAAAATACTGGAGTTCGCACGTACATGATAAAAATTACATAATAAATATACTTGTCCAAACTGTGGAGCTAACAAAAAATAAACGCATTGATTCGTATAAATCAATATCAAATCCTGGTTAATACGAGGACACCGATAATTAAATATGAATAATATGACCCTTGCGAATATACGAGTGAATCGCTCTGACCATAGTCAAAAATAAAATAACTGCCCAACAATATTGGCAATATATAATTAAATTCGTTCGACTTTTAGTTGATCTGTACAGTACAAATTTCTAATAAGAATTTGAAATCTATTAGATTTATTAGAACAACATTCGCTTTCGAACGACTCAACTCGAGCTGAGAACAACCACACCCAAAATACGAGGCTAAGCATTCGGAATCGGGTGCTGTGACTTTAACAAATTCAGCCTTTTGGACCAGCATAAATACGAGGTTCACGGCACCACAATTTCAGATGAAGCCGTACGATTCAAGAGAGCACTATACGAAAGTCACAATCACGATTGTTCATTGCTCTGAAATTAAAATATATAGTTACCCTCAGAGTCAATATTTCAAGTTTTCTTCGGTACAAAGAATAAATTACCAGTGTTTCCAAAAATAGTATTAATGAAAATGAAATGATCATCTTACATTAAATTTAATTGCTGCTTTCAACGACGGCCCGTAACAAATTTAACATTCTCCGAATGTACGAAAATCGATTTCATGTCATTTTTTAAACAAATTACATAGTTTAAATCATAATCGTGTCGAATAGTTTTTATGGTGAGTATTTTATAAATAAGTTTAATTCAAACAATTTCTCGATTCGAATATCATGTTTAAAATTATATACTAATATTTACTTTTTTCTAACTTAACAGAATAAATATAACATTACGCTATACAAATATACATACCTATATTGATCATAAGATGTCTTGTGATACATTTGTACCCATGGGCCTTTCACGTGGTGGAGATAAGGGAGATAGATCCCCCCATTACCTTTATTATCATACGAAATATATGATACAAAGCAGTGACATAGTTATGATTTTGTTCTGAGAAGGGGATATATAATGTTTCAACAAATATGAGAAGTCTATATTTTATTTTTACTTAGAACTGTACTCAGTTAAATTGCATTATTAATATGTACCTTAATTACAAAATTGAAACAAATTGATTTGATTTTTCGATACTACGTATTTTATATTCTAAGTGAAACGCGGTATCTAGTGGTTTTACAAGTGAACCACATATTTGAGAAACGACTTAAGTCCAAATAAGGTAATTAGGAGAAAACAATAAAAAAACTGTTTTAACGCTAATTGTGATACATATCGGTAAAACTGAAAGGTGCAATGAAAAGTGCTCGTCGAGATACAAAATTAAAAAATAAATAAAAACATATTGACCCCTTGTGGGGTCATTTGAAATTGCTGGACTTACGTCGTTTCTCAAATAAATGATTTTCTGTAATATAAAGGCGATGTTAAACTACTGTAGTGAACACCCTGGACTTATGTTTATTCTAAAATACACGTAGTCAATCATAAATAAGCATGTTTACCCATAATACTATATTTAAAAATATTAATTTTTCACCTTTATTCCAATAATAAGACAAAAAAAAAAAAACTGCTAGTTTACTGCAATAAAATATTTTTTATTGATAATTAATATAAATGTTTAATGCTTTGTTAAATTGAATTTTGAAGTACAGACATTTTGAGTATTTTGAAAAAGAGAAAACAAAATTATAAAAAATGAAAAAATAAAAAAAAACAACTTAAAAAATAAAAATAAAAACTGAAAAACTTTAACGTAACAAAATAAAACAATGTTTTTTATATTAATAAGATTGTCAATCGTCGGGGGTTTGATACTCATCTAGAACCATGTCAGTGGTTTTCCACTGGAAAATCGTCTGGAAGAATTTCATTAAGCGAGGTAGAATATACTGTTCAAGTTGCTTTAGGTCTTCAATCTTATTTTCGTTAATCGGTACACCATTAGGACTTTTTTCGGAAATTGCAGCAGAGTAGGTGTTCTACTGTTCACATTAAGATTGAATATATCCTCGAGTAAGGTAGTATTATTTTTAAAGTATGGAATCCACCCCCTCTTAAAATCGAGAATATCTGGCTCCTTCAATAAACACACCCGAAAACAATTGTTGTTCTCTGCTCCAATATTTAAACGCATTTTAGGGCATATAATTGTTGGCCTTAGTAATAAACCTTTCAACAGTCCTCTCAGTTTTTCCAGTATATCGTCTGATTCTAAACATGAATATTTATTAATATCTTTAAGTATCATTTAACCAAGTTCCTTCAGGTAAAAATATTTTATTGTTTCATTATATGTTTTATTTAAAACTATGTTTCGAATTGTTATTCAAATGCTAATTTTTGTTTATATTTATTTAAACACATATTAATAGAAATTTGTAATAATTGTAAATTTTTAAATAGTTTAAAATAGTAAATAGCAATTAATTTAAATATTGTATTAATATTTTTAGTATAATTTTATTGAAATAAAGGTATTTTGAGAAATGAACACAAAAAATATTAATCTTTTGTTTGAACAGACTTTTATTAAACGGCTGGAAAAATTGATCATAACACCGAATACAAGCCTCTCGGTCTAATCATACCAATATATAAGCAATTATATAATGTAATTGTAATGTGTTGAATCGTCACCCAAGACTGTCTCATAGAGCATGTCTGGCGTATCTACCTCGTTTTGTGGCCCAAGACCATCGGAGTTTCAAATTTTCATTGATAAACGGCGTAATTAAATACATTTATAATCTGAACATCATAATATGAGATATGCTCTGCACAGACAACCCAGTCTATCAAGATCTATCGAAAAATACCTTTGTTTACGCAATTGAATAATAATTCATTAAGACCACACTCTATACCTACGAGAACATTTCACGACACCTGGTCAAGCAAATATACTCAGCCTCACCAATCTATCCTTCACACTAGTCTTTCCTCCAGAATCATTGATTATTGATGGGTTACTCCGTACTTAGCTTACAAGAACAGAAGTTGCTAACAACAGAGCGTTAATGCTACATATTTCGGTCCAGAGCATCAATGGACGAGCCGTGGCTAACATTATATCGTCTCCGCTCTTACAAAAAGTTGAGTATAAAAATCGCTATTCTAGGATTTACATTGTTAACGAAATAACGTAATCCATAGAGTTTCCTGGATGAAACATTTGGACCATTATTATTACCCAGAAAAGTGATAACTTACACAAGTATAAATAAAAAAAAAACATCATTTTAAAACTAATACTCTCTTTATTCACTCAGAATCTAAAACAAGTGTAACATATAATTTAAACACGATTGGTGGTTGTAGGCTTAGCTACGGAACTATTATTCTCAAGATGTTTGTGATATAATACATGTGTCATGCTTGATAAGTTAGGTAGGTTTAATTTAAATAGTGCGATGTATGCTTACCAATCCAA
Source organism: Therioaphis trifolii (assembly GCA_027580255.1). Classification (NCBI taxonomy): domain Eukaryota; kingdom Metazoa; phylum Arthropoda; class Insecta; order Hemiptera; family Aphididae; genus Therioaphis; species Therioaphis trifolii. The sequence goes on from CM050404.1 coordinate 6,644,242, forward strand.
CCGCTATTAAAATCTGAGTTATGTTAAATTCTGTTATTTCTGTTTAATCTAATATGACTTACCATCACATTGTCCTAAGATTCTAGAAGACACCAGTGTTAATTGTATAACAATAATATTTGCCCTTAGTAAGTATTATATTACATTACATCTAAAGCATAGTGAAAGAATGAAAGTTTAATTGAAGGCGTCAGTGCAATAACAAGACAGCTCCACTTTTTTTCAAAAACGACTTAAGTATATTTTCTAATAAAGAAAAATTAGGCCGACATTTCTGTGTAAGAACCAGATTGATCCGATCATTATTATATCCAATACAATGCAAAAGGAGCTGTCTGGTTATTTATATTCTGTGCAATAACCAGAAAGCTCCTTGTTTTTACCCTGAACTTTGGTTGCACTAAACATCTCATGATTACCGCCACGCAATATTATTTCTTATCAACACTAATATTTAAGCTAACGTTTTACACGAGCGTAAATCGTAATCGATAATATGTTATTTTAAAAATGATTTATCATTATTCATTACGTTTATAGTTTTTATTATATTATAATTATTTTTTATATTTATTAAATAATTCGTCAATATGAATACCGAAACAATAAACGATATTCTAAACGAAATTAATTCCGATGAATTCAACTCATCGGCTTCCGATATCGATGATATATTTTTAGATCGCGACTATTTACCAGGACGTTTAATATCTGAAGACGATTTGGATGGTATATATTGTTTAGATTCAGATGAGGTACATGATCAAACCCGAGAAGGACCCGACATAATTGAAGCTTATTATTATTATTATGTGATTTAAACATTATAATACTGTTATATCTATTATTATTAAATATTATTAGGTATACATTTTCTAGTTAAAATAAAACTAATCATATAGTTTAAATTTATTATGTTATTTTCATAAAAAATTATAACCATGTTATACAGAAATATTTTTATAAAAGGTCTTATATAAAAATGTTTACTCAAAAATATTTTAATTTATTTTTTATTAGGACATTTTTGTTGAAAAACAATTTTTTTTAACTCATTAACATCTACACTACACAATATGCTCATTTTTTATGTTTTTGGAATATAATATGTGCAATTAATATATTTAAATAATTATAAAAAAAAATGTTCAACATTTCAGGGCAAAAAAACCAGACAGCTCCATATTTTGAGACTTTAAAACACAATAAAGTACAACTTTAAAATTTAATTTTTTTTTCTTTCTTACCAATTTTTCGGTTTCAATGTGATATACAACTTAAAATATTTTTAAAAAAATTGGTCGCTGTGAATTTTAAAATTAAGTTTTATGTGTCTCCTGAAAAGTTTCAGAAAATGAAGATGTCTTGTTATTGCACTGACGCCTTCAATTTGAAGTATTGTTTATTTTTATAGGCTAACATTTTTGTAAAATATCATTAAAAACATTTGACAATGGTTGGAAATGTAACCACAAAGAAAAATTATTATAGAGTAAACATAATGCTGTACGAGTATAAAGTATTCAATTGATAATGAGTACTATTACAGATAAAAATATCTTGAATTAGAAGAAATCAAATAGATTATATTGCTTAAAACATAATTTAAAATATTAGAAGCTCTACATAATACATAACTATATAATTTAAAAGGTTTCAAAAGTTATTTTTGATACCAGCTAAAACTGTTTCATTAATCAAAATCAGTTCTGTTATTAATAACAATAGGTTCTGAAAACTTCAAAACTGGAATGCAAAATTCAAAAACAAAATCATATTTTTACACAGTTGAAATCAAATTCAAAAAACAAAATCAGTTTTCAAAACCAGAACTGCTATTGGCAATATAAAAATTCAAACATAAAACTCCATATTATAGATACATTAAACTCAATAAATTATGATTTCAATGACTCAAAAAACTTTATACTACTTCGAATATTTTATATGGGTTACCGTCAGAATCTCCTATAAAAATAAATACATATTTGTAATACAAAGAATAATATTTTATTTTTTTATTCAATTATATACGTTTTAGTGTAATAACTTGTAATGTGTAAGTAATATATGTAATGTAATCCAATTCAATACACTTTATTATCGAAATTCTGCATTACTAGCTGACTCAATAATTCTTTGCTATTGCTGATTTCAGTATATTTTATCTAAATCTAAATTAAATATATGTAAAACACACACACACACACACACACACACACACACACACACACACACACACACACACACACACACACACACACACCTGTGTGTATAATGATCACAATGAAAATTAATGGATGGTGCGTTTGTTTTTTATACTTGTAAGTCTCGTATTAAATGTCACCTGCAGTAGAAAAAGTTTATAAAAGGAGCAAAAATAAATATAGTTACCGGATTTTGTACATTCATGAATCGTGACTATGAATTTTATAAAAAATATGAATTAATTTTTTTTAGATGTATTGAATTGATAGAAATAAAGCAGTCGATATCTTTCTACTTATATAGATATTAAAGATTTTTAAAATACTATAAAATTTTAATATTTTGTTCTTTTTTTTACACGCTGTGCATTTCAAACGTATATGTTTAAACCACCTTTATTACATTATGACACATGGCCATACGTTTGATTCAACGAACATGCCCACAAGAAACAAAAATTAATTTATCTTATGTATCTAGTAGACACTATATTTTGTCGACTAATTTTCAACGAAATTTAAGTTTCTGTGAATATTTTGCAATTTGGCTAAACTTAAGTATGATGAGCCATAAATATCTAAAAATTTAAAAAATTTAAAAAAAAGGTTTAAAAAATATTCTTTTTTTATCAATGAAATTTTGATCAATAAAATATAATTTATTAAGCAAATTAATGAATTAAACTTACCATTAAAAAAAAAAAAAAAAAAAAAAATGTAATCATTATAAAACGGCGAAGAGTGTAATTTCGGTCTGAATGTTTCTAGCTTTCTAAATTTAAAAGTAACCGCAAAGTTATTGGCAAATGCCTTTTTAGTTTTTTGTAAACAGTTTAGTATTGTAGTAAACCGATATTACGCATATAGCTTATAGTACATAAAAAGCCAACATTATTCATAATATTTGGACAGGTGGCTGACCTTACACAAAAAGTTATAATCTTATAATCTTTTGACAATAAGTCATCCGTGCCAAGATTATGATCTAGCGACACTTTAAAATCCTTGCCAAAAACAACTATCTCTCCGTATCTAGTTTTGACGCAACATTTTTCTCCTCATCCGAGTTCTCGAGTAATGTATAAGGAAGGGTAAAATAGAGCCCAATGAATTGTATAAATACGGACTCTATTTTACTGTAAAATTAGATTAAGTCCGATTCCCAAGCCTCGAACACTACCTGGTCGTAGCCCCGCGCGGTTACATCGCCGCCAGCTCTAGTGTTCACGAACCTACTTATTCTCGGGCAGACCGTAACGTCTGTCCTCACATTTCTTTTATTAAAGTAATTATTATAAGTTACATTTTTGTCTTACATTTTAATAAACATATTACTAATCTCCAACATTGACTTCGTGACTCTTTATCTCAACCTGTCGAAGAACACGCTCAGAGCCGTCAGTCTAATAAATATTGAGTATAGTGACTAGTCTCCTGGTTCACTACAGTATTATGTTTGTACTTAATAGTGATATTTATATAATACAAATATGATTGTTGCTTCCTTAAACAAGTATCGCAAAACAAAGGATAGATGCTCTAACAAAATGAAATATAGAGTTGTATCCCAACGCTCATTGATATTAAAAATATTGAGTAGTTTCGTTACCTTTATCAACAATGAACGTATATTTTCGACTCTTAAAAGAGTAAAAACGTATCTATGAAGCACGAATGCTAAGATATTAATAATCATTGATGCTTTTTGATTTTAGTTAATAAAATTAATAATTTTAAACATTTTAAGGGTAGCTTTAATACATGTAAAATATTGGCGATAGAAATTGATTCGACCACGTAACTGGTGATATCTCCCAAAAGGCCCTGTTAACTTGATTTCGTTTTATAATTGTCACCATAATTCACTATTATTCCACATTTTTGAAATAGTCTTAAAGTGGAACTATATATCCTCCAAATTGTCTAGACATATTGTCATGTACCTACTTGATAACATTTTCTAATAAATCGACAACTTTTCCTTTAAAAATAAATGAAAATGTACCATTTTTTGAAAGTACATTTCTTATGAAGTTTTACATTTTTAATATGAATACTTGAAAATGTAATATGGCCTTATTCATATACGTAAGTTACAAAACTGAAATTTTTTTGTGGGGTACCTCAGTACCTGCTTTTTTACCGATATAATCTAAATTTAAAAGTCTATATCTCTTAAACTTCTGATTTAATAATAAAATGTTAACTATCAAATTATCTAAAAAAAGAATTGTATTTCATAATATTATTACGTTATAAATAGTGGTTACTCGTGTACTCTAAAAATTTTAAATCTCATAGATCAAAAATAAAATAAGTTTAAATGCCTAGACATTTTAAAGAAGGCTGGCTGATTGTAGAAACATTTTTATTATTAAAATAACTTAAATATATGTTTACAATCTGTAATATTTTTAAAGCAATGAGTTCATTAAATTATAGACAAATTATGAAAATAATTGACTTACTTTAGAGAAAAAACATTTTCCTTCCCATTTTAACAGACTTAGGACTGTCTGTGTGAAATACAGGTATGGTTAAAAATGTTTTTTTATTGTTAATTTTAAAATTTGTTAATAATTTTAAATGTTGAATAGGTAAAAACTTGAGGGTTAATTTGATATTAAATTTGACTAATGATATTTGATCATTTTAATGTTGTGAGAGTAATTTAATGTTGTGTTGGTAAAATCTTAAGCAAATAATTTTGTGCATGTGAAGCTGTGGATTTATCAAAATTCTTATTAAATTGGCGTAAAATCGGATATCAAGGAATTATGGGGGAGAAACGAGTTCCAGGCACTCCGAATTTGATCATTGAGCGATTATTGTTTTTAAATGTACAGAGTGCCTCAGATCTATTTGACAAATGCAATAAATATTCTATTCATTACTTTTAACTTTTATTTTTTTAATAATATTGTAGTACTGCACTGCAAAAAAGTCATGTTAAAAAATTTGTATTTTTTTATTTTACAATATCTATATCTATATATATATATATATATATTATTCATTTTTTTTTTTTTTTACAGCCCGTGGTAAGGTTTGCAACTAAGATAACTTGTTACTAGGGAAGGAAGGGTTACTGTGCAGTGGTTTCCCGTTGCCTTCTGCACAGGGGAGATAGTGGCCGCTCTCTCTAGACAGTCGCCTGTCCAGAGAGAGAGAGCCGCCCGTGACGGAGGTTTGAACAGGCGACAGTGTGCGCAGCAGTGACGCCTAGTTCCACTCGGCCACTCCGTCTCCCATATATATATATATATAGATCCACCTTGAAAGTAAATGATTTAAAAATAATAATTTGTGCATATTATCAGAATGATAATATCCCACATCAATAATATTTTATCATTTACCTAAGGTGGCTGTACATCCACCTTGATTTAACCACTATCCATTTAATGCTACGGTGATAACAAACATCATGAAATAAATCAAATTTCAATCAGCTATTTCATTAATTGTGGGATACAATAATATATCATACAATTATGTGATACACAATATTATTGTATACTTTTTTACATATTTCAAAAAACCATAAAAAATGAACGGAATAGTCTTTATTTGAAATTTAAGAATCAAAATCTTTCTAAAAATTCGTTTCGCCAAATAGGCATTTTGAATTTTTTATCAAAAGGCATAGCAAAATTAAAAATTTTGAAAATTATTTAATTTATTTAAGTTTTCTAAAAGTAAAAAAAAATCTTGAAATACAAATTTAAGGAACGAAAAAAAGAATAAATAATGAATAGAAGAAAACTTATTGCATTTGTAAATTAGATCTGACACTACATTTTTTATCATTATATATAGTTTTATATAATAACTAAATGTAATAAAATTTCTCTTACACAAACCGATGTATTAATGTTAATTTATGCCATTTTAGTCGATTCATGCAAAGAAAGTATGTATTTGGTAAGTGGGGGGAACGAAAAAGTACTCAATTTTTAAATGGTACATATCACAGCTTAGACTTTAAAAGATCCTGAAGCAAATAATATTTAAAGTATCAAGTTTTTAATATTCATACTGGGCATAAATCAAAAAAATAGTCTCATTTACCTACAATTTAAAATACCTACTAGTTAGAACTATGTTGAAAAAGAAAGAAATTTAATAAATAAATATTCATTATTTTTCAACTTCATGATTTTAATAGATAAGAAATAATATTTGCCTTGATGTTGAAAATATTTTGTACCTAAGAATAAGTTTTGTAAAATTGTTACTGACATATTTCAACAAGTAGTTTTAATTGTTCTGAATAATATTTCAAAACAACATGACTTTTTGAACATATTTTGAAATTCTTATAAATTAAAGTTTTAACTAACAAGATTTGAGCATATTTCGGAACAATTTCTTGATCAACTTATATTAGAAAAATAATAATTATACCTCTATTTAAACAAATTTTTTTGTCATTTAATTGTTTGATATTAAATCCTAGATTTACACACAAAAGTTTAGAAAAGTGAAAATTTTAAATCATAAAAGCATTGATTATAGAATAGGCTATTCTAATATATATGTATAATATATATTCCGTGAAAATATGTATAATATACATATTATATTATATAACATCTGGACGACGACGACGACAAACCCGTGGACGACGACGACGATGATGGCGACGACGCCGGTAAACCCGTGGACGACGATGGAAATTCCGGAGAACCCATCGACACCCATGTCTGGAAATCCATGGATGCCCACGCCTGCAAATCCATGGGCGACGTCGGCAAACCCACGGACGGTGCCGAGAAATACGTAGACGACGGCGGCGACGACGACGACGCCGGTAAACCCATGGACGACGACGGAAATGTCGGAGAACGCATCGACGACCATGTCTGGAAATCCATGGATGCCCACGCCTGCAAATCCATGGGCGACGTCGGCAAACCCACGGACGGTGCCGAGAAATACGTAGATGACGGCGGCGACGACGACGACGCCGGTAAACCCATGGACGACGACGGAAATGTCGGAGAACGCATCGACGACCATGTCTGGAAATCCATGGATGCCCACGCCTGCAAATCCATGGGCGACGTCGGCAAACCCACGGACGGTGCCGAGAAATACGTAGACGACGGCGACGACGACGACGAAGCCGGGTAACCCATGGACGACGCTGAGAAATACGTGGACGACGACGACGACGACGCAGAGTGATACGAACTCACGGATCGACCGTCGTCGTCCGGTGCTGAATTGGCCCGCAACGAACCCGTGCCTTGTATGCTGGGAACGGGCTCGAGCGACCGGTCCGCGACGATTTCCGACTCGTACGCCGCGGCACTACCGTCAGACGCCGCCCATATTTCGGTCGATCTGAGCCGAGCGTCCTGCGCGTCCGGCCCGTCGATTCGGTCGGTCGGCGCGCGCGCGAAATCCGCGCGTTCGCCGTCGCGCTCGGACAGCGTGTTTTCCGCGGCCCGGCGCCCCGCCTCGGAAGTCGCGAGCGCCCGTTTGAGCGCGGTCACCTCCGCCGACCATTGGTTCGCGCACGAAGCCATCGCCGACTTCAGACGCTGAAACTCTTTGACCATCTCGTCCACCGTGTACGAGACGCACGACACCAGTATTCTCGGTTCGTCGCTGGTGCGTTGCTGGTCTCCAATCGACTCGGCCAGGTGTTCGTGGTATTTTATACCCGCGGACAGCCGCTCTTGGATTTCGCACATTGATTCCTCCAGTCTACCGCACTTGTACTCGTAGCCCGTCAGTTCGTCCTCGACCGCGGTAAGCGCTTGTACCGTAGACGCTTGTAGGTTCCGAACCTCGGCCAGCTGAACGCTGAGCCGGCTGCGCGCCGCGTCGGAATCCCTGAGTCGTTCTGCGAGAGCGGCCACCTGCGCCAGTCGCTGGTTCTCGCTCGAAGCCATCGCCGACTTCAGACGCTGAAACTCTTTGACTATCTCGTCCACCGTGTACGAGACGCACGACACCAGTATTCTCGGTTCGTCGCTGGTGCGTTGCTGGTCTCCAATCGACTCGGCCAGGTGTTCGTGGTATTTTATACCCGCGGACAGCCGCTCTTGGATTTCACACATTGATTCCTCCAGTCTACCGTACTTGTACTCGTAGCCCGTCAGTTCGTCCTCGACCGCGGTAAGCGCTTGTACCGTAGACGCTTGTAGGTTCCGAACTTCGGCCAGCTGAACGCTGAGCCGGCTGCGCGCCGCGTCGGAATCCCTGAGTCGTTCTGCGAGAGCGGCCACCTGCGCCAGTCGCTGGTTCTCGCTCGAAGCCAACGTGGACTCCAGACGTCGGCACTCACTGACCGTCTCGTTCAACACGTGCGAGACGTACGACACCAGTGATCTCGGTTCGTCTCTAATGCGTTCCTGGCCCCTTATCGACTCCGCCAAGTCTCGGTGGCATTTTATCCCCGCGGACAAAAGCTTTTGGTTTCGGCACAGCGATTCTTCGAGAAGGTCACATTTGCTTTTGGTGTTCGTCAATGTGTTCTCGAACTCGACGAACGCGGTTTCTGTAGAGGCCAGTAGATCCCGGACCTCGGCGTCTTTACGCGCCAACTGAGTGGTCAGTTGATCGCGTTTCGCCTCGGAACGCGCGAGCTTCTCTTCGAGCGTGGCCACCTGTGTCACACGCTCGTTTTCCCTCGAAACTAGCGTCGATTCTAGCTTTTGACGTTCATTGTTGCTGACGTCTAACGCAGACGACATACAAGACGTCAGCCACTGTTGTCCGAGGTGTTTGGACTGTTGATTGGAAGCGTCTTTACCCACGTCCTCGTGATATTTAATCATTACTGACAGTAGCCGCTGAGATTTTGACAGTGACTCTTGTAAACGGTTACATTTCTCGTTGGACGTGGCTAATTCGTCCGTTAATCTTTTCGTTTCTGTATTTTTTTCGGCTATTATTTTCGTCATTTGAATTTGAGCATTGGATAGTTTGGCCGAGAAATCTTTTTGATGTTGAGTGAACATTGAAATGATCTGTTCGCAATCGGTGTGTTTTTCGATAAGCGAATCACAGAGACATTTATGCACCTTTTCGATTTTATTCCGTGAGTTTTCTAGAACACTTCGCTTCGTCTCAGACTCAATAAGTTGGTCGGCTAATGTTCTCAATTTTATGTCTTTTTCGGTCAATAGTTTTGTAGATTGAATTTGTGACTCAGCTAGCTTTTTCGTGAAACCTTTTTGGTTTTCGTATAACGCTGAAGAGATTTGTTCACACTCAGCGTGTTTTTCGGCCAGCAATTCGACTAAATTCTCTCGCTCCGTCTCTATTTTATATAAAGTATTTTCCAAATGACCACGCTCTGTTTCCGATTCTGCTAGTTCGTCCGCGAGTCTAGTCATCTCTTTTTCTCGCCTGGCCGATAGAGCAGTTTTTGTCTCCAACTCATCCCGTAGAATCACGTTTTCATTTTCCCGTTTTACCAATGCTCTTGATAATTGTGAACATTGGATTTCTGAGGCGGCCAAGGCGCTTCGATACCATTCTAAACTATTGACTTTCGCATCAAATGGCTGCCATTCTTCTGTCCTAGTGCCAAATTCCGTTGTCTGGGTTGATTGGTTTTGATGTTTCTTCTGTAACTTTTTTCGCATCCAACGCGATAGCGTACTTTTAATGTTTTTTGAATTCATTTTGTTATGAGTATAAAACAGTGATTCAAAGTACGAGAATGTTTGTTTGCAAATGTATAATTCAAAAGTTATCTAAATAACTATCAATCCATAAATCGAATTATTTTTTGAATATGAAAATTCAAAATAAATAACTGTGCTTAATTCTATGGCAACGAGAAATACTTTGTTTTTTGTTGTTTTTTATTTTAAGCTAGAATTATCTATATATTTATTTATTTAATAATAGACCGGCAAGGCTCAATTACAATTAACGACAATATCGAAATCATTAATAATACAATACGATATTATTAATAGTAAATGTGAACAATGAAAATTATTATAGTATAATATTATAACATGGTACATTATGAATTAATTATTAAAGAATTACAATACAATTTGAAGGAATATAAGTTTGGTGAGCTGAACTCACCTGAACTCATGAATGGTTTGGGTTTCAGCTGACAATATACAAGTTTCAGGCGGGAGTTCGTGAAGGAGGGTGATATTGTTTTGGGAGATTGCAAAACCAACACCTTGAGTAGATTTCGATGCATCAGTATAAATTTTGTTGAAATGTGGATATTTGTATTCTATAGTTTCATAAAATTGTGAAGTGATAATATTAGGATTTGTCGAACAAAACAAGTAACTTTTATGTAAAACAAATAGTATTATTGGTTATTTTACATAGTTATATAATATAGTGCCACTGTACAAAACTACACAAATGTCTTTTTCATAAAATTCAGTTACGAATTACGATTAGATTACCAAAATGACAAATAAATAAAATTTATTATTTGTGGTAGTGTATAACCAACAAATCAAACAAACTATCCATCCCTTTAAACCATCACATCACTAACCTTTGCATCAAAACTATGCAAGCGCTCCATAGTGGCTGCATCGTATTTTTAGTCACCAAATATTAACATTGCATAGTCAATCTGTCAATTCGACGATCGTATTGCCAGTACCATATTTTACAATGAAAAACACGAGTGACATAGTTGCACATATCCTCGTCCCACGGACATCCGTTTTTCCGGGACTACCGCAAACACTCTGTGTGACCTCCGTGAAAAGCCTAACAACACGTATTCTTGTCCCACGGACACCCGTTCTTGTGGGCATACCACAAACACTCTAGGTGGCAAACGCGGGCGGTGGCTCAACCCACACACTCGTACCATGCAGGATACACCGTCTTGTGCTCCAGCGACATATGAAATTCCTGGCAGAACGAATAATCAAGAAAGTTGAATTTGTACGTACACCGTTGCCGCGGTGCCTGTTTTAGCGAACACCCATTCTGGGCCGCGGCCTCGGTCGTCTTCTCGTCCCACGGACACATGTTCTTATGGTCGTACCTCAAACACTCCGTGTGACCTCCGTGGGCGGCCACCTCACAAGTCTTCTCGTCCCACGCGCGCCCCCCCCCCCTTCGCCGGGCCATCTTTAGACAGTCCCGGTGCCCGTTGCTCGCGGCGATCTCGCACACGTCCGACTCTGACGTGCCGTTTCCGGGACCGCTGCCGACGAGGGCGAAGCAACCGTCTCCGCCGTCCATTTTCAACACTTCCCACCACTCGGTGTCGTACCACAGCCGGTGCTCCTCGATGCGCTAACAGTACGCTATCTTGGCCAGACTAAACATGTCGAACCGCGGCAACTCCCTGTTCCCGAAAACTCGTAGGAATACGGCTAGGCTTTTTTCGATGTGAAGTTCGAAACCAAGGGTCTGGCAGCGACCCGCTCGAAAGATTTCTTCTTGTGACATTCACTGACTACTGTGACAAGACCGTCTGCCATAAAAAAAAAAAAAATCGTGATTTTATTATACGTATAAAGCATTTTCGACGTGCTTTGTACTACAAAGAAAGTGATGAAAACGAACGTTTTGAAAAGGAACCGTTTGAGAGAGTATATAATATTTTAAGGCCTTGTTTTATCGTATTGGAAATTACGTGCTGGGGACAGCAATAGGATAAAAACTATTTTATTTCGAATTTCATTCACACGAAATAATCTGATTTTTACCGTTTTCATATTTTCATATTTTAACATCATGTGGAAATGTCAAATACGATAATTTTGCAACTTTTCATCAGTAAAAATTAATTAAATTTAACAGTGACGTACAGTTCAAAACTAGTTTAAAATACAGTTTAAAATTAATGTATGAATGTAATAAGTAGGGAACGGATTTATATGTAATAAAAATACAGAAATATGTACATATACGTGGAAGTATAATTCATAAAATATGTGCTAAAAACATACAAATATGTGGGAAAAAATTTAATTAAAAAAAAACAATACAATTATAATTATTAAATTATCAAAATGATTTGTTGAATTGAATTATTACAATTTATTTTAAATTACCGAATGTTAAATGTCGCCTATTAGATCTCAAAATCTTTTTAAAACGGCTAAATGATCGTTCCTCATCAACCGATGTAATTGGAATTTGAAACGCATAATATCAGAAGGCGATAATTCCAAATTTTTCGAAGGGTGTCTGCCACTCATTATGTTATTGATTGTTTTAAAATCAATAAAGCCTGGATTTTTTTTTGTAACAGCATCAATTTTCTTTTTTACAACATCTCCTATTGGTCCGCTTACGAGTTTTAATTTTTCAACCACTGATTCAACAATTTGCATGCTACCATTTAAGGAAATATTTTTTGTTTCTAGTTTTGTAGTGCAATAAAACTAAAATTCACTGAGATGAAAATTGAATTATTTTTCAATGTTTCATTTTGCATGATATTTTCAGCTTTTCCAATAGCGATATAAACTTCTGGATCTAATTTTGAAATAATTTCTTTTATTTTCGAAAAGTGTTCAAAATAATATTGAGCAGCTACCAACCATGTGCTCCACCAAGTAATTATAGGCTCGGGTGGTAGAGAAATATCAGGGTATAAATCTTTAAAAATTGTGGTACGGCTAGGAGGTTTCAAAAAATTGTTTTTTACATAAGCTATGAGTGAATCGATGATAGGGTATTCTGCACTGATTGTCTCTGTTACACGATGAAAACATTGGGCTAAACATGATGTAAGATGTATTAGCTTTGGATAAAAAATATTAAATGCTTTCCCTGCATTCACCATATAAGGAACTGCATGAATAACGAACAAAAGTACATTTTCGTGTTTTATTCCCCTTGCCAAAGTAAACTCATGATCAATAAAATAATGTTTGGTCGTCGAAAATCGATGAAAAAATCAAAAATTACTAAAATATGTACTTATTTTCCAAATATGTAAAAATATATAATAATACCAAAATATGTAAAAATATGTAAAATAAAACTAGCATCATTTTAATAGTAATGATTTAAATCATGACCATTTCTTATCGAATCTTAAAAATCTTGTTTTAATAAAAACATGTATTTACATGTAAATCCGTTCCCTAGTTATAATATTGGGTTAATTATTTTATTTTCTATAAAAGTTTTGTTTGTATTTGATGAAGTTATGAAGACGATTTTACTCCAAACATACATTATCTACAATGTAATCATCATTAATAATTTATCTAAAAATAATCTGCGATTCTAAATACTTAAAAATACATATTTGTATTGTAGTATGCAACAGAGTTATAATGTAAAAATAGTTTTAAAAATACGAATAATAAATCATTTTAAATAATTTGAATAGAGTAACTGGTGCAAAATGTAATGGTTGTATGAAAATGAGTTTTTTTTTCTATAGTAATGTTTATATAATAATAATACTAATGTAATGTAGTACTTATTTTAGTTAAAATAAGTAGATCGAACATTTTAAATCGCTATAGAATGAACATTTCAACTGGATCATTAGTAATGAATCTTTTTATCAGTTATGTGTTTTTTATCACTAAGATATTTTCAAATTATTCTATTTTATAAGTTAGGACATGATTTAATGAATATTAACCATTTTACAAGTTGTATTTTTGATCATAAATTTTAGAAAATACTCAATCTTTAAATTCATTTTTGTGATAAATGTTTAATTTTATTTCGTTTATAACACAGTTTCAAAAATTTAAATAAAGAAACTATTCTATGTGAACACGAACGGAAGACTATTAGTATTCTTCTATTTATGAGACTTTTACATAATTTGTGTGCAAGTTTCAATGGTTCGTTTCTTAATAGAGTGTCAGAGTTTCATCGGGGCGTTTAGAATATGTGGAGAAACGTGTAAACTACATGTATGCCCAAAATAATTAATAAAGTGGTTTGAAAGTAAAACATAAAAATTGACCAATAGAATTTAATTATATAAACTAAAAAATAATTATCTTTTACCCAGATAACATCTCAGAAGGATTGAACCAAGACCCACGCAACGTCAAATGATCAAATTCATCAATACTACAAAATTAATAAATACAATTTAAAGAAGCAAAACTTGTATTTAATCTATATTCTATATCATGAATAAAAACTATAAAAAATTATTTATGTAAAATTAACCAGTTCAATGATCATAGCTGTCGCGGATTTGGTTTTTAATAAAAAAAAATATAAATAATGAAAAAAAAAATCTTTTACGTTTTCAATCAATGATATATTTGTGAAATGGTTCCGTGAAATATTTGTGACTGGTTACATTAGATGAAAATCACTGTTACAGTTTTTGAAAAATTGTAATGGTTTATTAAACATTATTTAAACAATTTATAATAATTATAAAATAAAATAAAAAGTTTAGTTTTCATTTTTCATAAAATTTGCTTTGGTTATTTTTGTTTTACATCTAACAGACTGTTGAGGATTTAAACGAATTTATTAAATATTTATTTTGTTTCATAAATTTTAGAGCCTGAATAGAATGATTGACATATGTAATTTATAAAGATAAAATCATTTTTAGCTAAAACATGTTAGGTTTGGCCGGTTTGTGTATTTAAAACCTTATGTATTTCAATTTTATAAGTTCTTAGAGTAATTCATTCATATATATGCAACTTAATTTTGGTTAACTCGAAATGGCGCCGCGGGCGATTGTAAACTCGGCCCGAGGAAAAAAAATGTTCAAAAGGTCTATTGTAAACTCGGTCCGTGTTTTTTTCAGGTAAAAATAATTTAGGTGTAAACTCGGCCCGGATAAAAATGTACATATGATTTTCTTATAATATTTTTGAGAACCATTTAGCATTAACCGGAGGACACAGAGAAGAGGCGATTCTCATTATCCTCCTAAAAATTATTTTCATTGTCATATTATTATTCATAGTATGGAATTTGTTATATAATCAATGTAAAATGTATTTATGTAAATTTTTTTTAAGGAAAACGTCATGTGTTTAACGTATTCACCCATTGATATTTCCTTATTTTTATATTTTGTAAGTGTTCTTTCTAAGAGTTCTCTTTTTTTTTTTAGTTTTTTTTTTTTTGAAATTAAAATGGTTCATCTAGGCTGTTGATTTTAATGTAAATTTCTGTTGGTAGTTCATTTAATTTTGCAATGACGGCATATATATTGGAATGAGTGGAATTGAAACTTGCATTAAAATGCGCATGAAATGATTCACATGCATTAGTTGTTAAACACGTATCAACTGATGCACAGGACCATATATCAGGTGGAAACATAGCATCTTCTCATATTATGTATGTATTAATTAAATACTCTGTGCTTATTATATTTTATTGGTAAATATTATCGGGCTGAGATTACAACCGAGCTTTTTTATTACCTGAAATTCCGGGCCGAGTTTACAATCTACCTACTTTATTACCTAAAATTTTCGGGGCCGAATTTACAACAAAAAGGATAATTGCGGGCCCAGTTTACATTTGCCCGGCGCCGTGACGTCACGATTTCTGGCAATCAGGCCGTGTCGGTGGACGACCACTTACCGCGTGAGCACCCCGCAAACCGGTCCGCGAGTCGGCAGCCCGGCGGCGGCATCGACCGGGCCATCAGCGGTCGCAAAAGAGGTCCTAGGCCTCAATTTTCGTAAATGTTTTTGCTTTTGTTTTTTTTCTGTTTTTTTTTTCTAATATACTTGTTTCTGCTTTGTTCGCTCGTTGTACGTTTTTACAAAATTTGAAATGATACAGTATTGCTACCAATCAAACTTTGGAAACTTCGTATATTAATTTCACCGGTTATAAGGCAATTAGCAGTAAGTGAAACACCTGACGGATGAGATAGTGGAGAAGTAAAATAGATAACGATTTCATAAAAATCTTTAATTAATACTAGTAGGGCTAGAGAACAGTCACTTAGAAATTAGAAAACTTAGAAATTTATAGGTAACTTATTTAGGCTTTCTAAACCTCGTACTCAGGTGATGATTATTACATCAGTGTGAAAGATGACATAAACATGTTGGTGTCTAAAAGTAAATTGGAAATAATTGGACTTGACCGAGCACGTAGAAAGTGTCTTGTATATGTGTATTTTAATTCGAATGATATAAGTACATTTTGTAATTGATTTGGAATCACTGTACGATAGTAATATACATAAACCAATTTTTTTATAATATTCACTTATTGTTAACTATAACAGTGAGGATATTTATTTTGGAAAAAACGCATGGCAGAAAAATATGATAGATTACAGTACTTACGTATATGCTTAAATGTATAAAGTATGCTGATTTCTTGATGTAGTTATCTCTATATCTCCATAGTACCCAAATCAATAAGGCGTTTTTAAATGCATATCAAAATGGCTAGCTATTTCATTAAAAAAAAAAAAAACACATACCATTGGTCTCTGCACCTCCTACTGACAGTATCGCCGGTTTAACACTCAAAAATACATAAAAATAAATACATCGAAAATAGTTAGGTAAAAGCATTGTTCTTATATCTAAAAGTTTTGCTAATGTTTGTTTAACATGATGCATACATATTATTTTTTTATTATATAATTTAAGTCGTTAATTTATTATTATTTTAATAATCTTTGTCTAGGCACTACATTATTAAATAATAATTGAGCAACGTCACTATCTACCTATGTACAAATTGTATTAAATGAACCAACATACCATTGAATTTGAAAATGAGTAAATTTTTGTCTAGAAGTCATTCACCGCTGTTTCAAGATACTGTACCTATATTTTGGAAGAGCTATGCGGATATGTTCGGTCCAAAAAAATTGTATTTGGTTGGATGTGTTTGGAGTTCTTTAGAAGTTTAGACTTCTATTATTATTATTATTATTATTATTATTATTATTATTGTTTATAATAGGTTAGTTTATAAGATGCACTAATAATGTCTAGTGGCCAGATATATTATTAAGAGGTACACTTAAATGCTTAAATTACATAATAAAATATAATTATTGTAATGTGTTGATAGCTGATCAGTTGTACTTAATAGTATATAATAATTATACAGTGTAGTCAGTTAAAAATCAGAAAAATTAGTTACTGATCGAACATATTGATAAGAAGAATAGAAGAATAAAGTGAGTCTAAGAGGTTGTAGAAGAAAAAAATTGAAAAAGTTGAAACAACTTATAACTGATAATGTACGAAGAATGGAGAAACAAATTTAATGAAAAGAAAGATACTCAGACATTTATGTTTGAATATCTAGGAGCCAGTTATTACAGAACAGACTTATTGTTTGTGTTATATTGTTTTTAAATTGAATAACTTCATGTTTTTTTTTTTTTTTTATAACTTTGAGTATTAAATATTAGACGATAATTTTAATATACTTTATTATTATATTTATCTACCTATATTAAATTATATTAAATGAACCATCACGCCACTGAATTTGAAAATGAGTAAATTTGAATTTCTAAATGATGTTCATCTATATATGAAGATACTATGTATATTTATGCGTAAAAGAAGTTATACAAATTTTTTTTATCTGAAAAATCTGTATTTGATTAGTATATCAGTTTTGTGTATTAGAGCAGTTTAGACTATTTTGGAGTATTGCATTATTTGTAGTGATGTTACAGACCCAGATTTCTAAGTCAAAATGAACTTTTTCTAAAATTATTGAACCCGAACAGAACTGAAACTACATATTTTTAATCGAACCATACTTTTTAAATTTTAAACTCGATTTATAGAACTCGAACATTAAAAAATCCAAAAGATTACATTTAAAAAAAAAATTTTTTTTTTTATAAAAATATTCAATCTGTACACGTAATTTTGGTACAATAAGCACATGTGAAGTTTATAATGATTATGACGGTGAAATTTCGTCTCCGTGATGATGGGGACGATATTCTGGCTGTTGATGTTGTCTGTTGTTGAGTTTTGAGATGGTGGGATTTCGGTGACGTTTTTGTAGATCTTTATAAATATTACATCCTTTATAATTTGCAAAATATTATGAAAATCAATGCAAATGCTACAAATTCCTAGACCTAATAATAAACGTGTGAGAAAAAATGTATTTTGTTTTTATTTATAGATTATAGATTCCACTTCAGAGGTTTTCAACCATTTAAGGTCCACGGCTCTTTTGATTTTGAAAAACAATTTTATCGACTGACATACGAATTATGACGATACATTTCCACGATTTAACCAAACTTTATTTAATAGCTTAATAAACATATGATAATAATAGCACTAATTTAGTAATATAAGTAATAAAAATTAACCCCCCACCCGTCCATCGCACCGACCTACGGTAGAGGTACCACCATAAATAAACACTCCGCCGAGCTTATCTACTTATGAGAGAGTACCTCCACCTACGCAAGCAGTTTTGGTGGTCGTATCGTATTCTACGCCAGCGCTCCATAGTGGATGCATTGTGGTTTTGGTCACCAAATATCCACATTACGGTGTCGATCTGTCCATTCCATAACCAATGCCCGTTCCATTTTCTGTGATGATGATCGCGGGAGTCAGCGTTTCACATGTCTTCGTCCCACGGACATCCGTTTTTCCGGGCGTACCGCAAACACTCCGTGTGACCTCCATGAAAAGCCCAAAAACACGTATTCTTGTGCCACGGACACCCATTCTCGTGGGCGTACCTCAGGCACTCCAAGTGACCTTCACGGGCGGCGGCTCCACACGTCTCCTCGTCCCACGGACATCCGTTTTCGCGGGCGTACCGCATACACTCCAGGTGACCGCCGAGGGCGGCGGACGTGCAAGCGCAATATTTTGACTCCCAATTGTACAACGAGCACCCGTTATCGTGCGCATACCGCAGACACTCCAGGTGGCCACCGCGGGCGGCGGCACAACACGCACACTCGTACCACGGACTCTCGATTTTGTGGACGAGCGACGGTTTGAATTGCTCGGGGTGCGAAAACACTTGAAAGTGGAATTCGCGCGTACCCCGTTCCCGAGGCGACTGTTCTAGCGGACACCCGTTTTGGTGCGCGTACCGCAGACACTCCAGATGGCCGCCGCGGGCCGCGACTGAACACGTCTTTTCGTCCCACGGACACCCGTTTTCATGGGCGTACCGCAAACACTCCACGTGACCCCCACCGGCGGCCGCCTCGCACGTCTTCTCGTCCCACGGACACCCGTTCTCGCGGGCGTACCGCAGACACTCCACGTGACCTCCACCGGCGGCCGCCTCGCACGTCTTCTCGTCCCACGGACACCCGTTCTCGCGGGCGTACCGCAGACACTCCACGTGACCTCCACCGGCGGCCGCCTCGCACGTCTTCTCGTCCCACGCGTGACCCCCCCGCCGCCGGGCCAACGCCAGACAGTCCCGGTGACCGTTGCTCGCGGCGATCTCGCACACGTCCGACTTGGACGTGCCGTTTCCGGGACCGTTGCCGACAAGGGCGAAGCAACAGTCCCCTCCGTCCATTTCCAACACTTCCCACCACACGGTGTCGTACCACAGCCGGTGCTCTTCGATGCACGTACAGTAAGCTGTCTTGGCCAGAGTGAACATGTCGAACCGCGGAATCTCTCTGTTCCCGGAAATTTCGTAGGAATACGGCTAGGCTTTTTTCGATGTCGAGTTTGGAACCAGGGGTCTGGCGGCGACCCGCTCGAAAGATTTCGTCTTGTGAACTTCACTAACTACGTCGACTAGACCATCTGCCACAAAAAAAAAAAAAAAAAAAAAAAAAAAAAAAACACAAAACAAATTCGCAAATTTATCTTACGTTTAAAATATTTTCGACGTGATTTGATCGACGGATAAACCGATCGAAACAAACGATTGGAAATGGAACCGTTTGAGAGAAAATATATTATTTAAGATCTTGTTCTGTCATTTTGGCAAAAGGATAAAATGTATTTTACTCCGATTTTTCCATACGAAATCATACGAATTGTATCTATTACATGGGTACATATTTCAGCAATACATGGAAATTATAAAAAAAACTATAAATTTGGGGTTTTCCATCGTCATAACAGTGTATTTCAGTTTAAAATCATTTAAATAAAATATTGTTGTTATACGAGTAATAATCTGAAATCATAATCATTTACATTTGTTATTGTTTCTAATGTTTTTATGATATTTATTTTTTGTACTGGTAATAAAACATTAAAAATGTAAAAATATAAGATATTTTCAGGTGAATTGCCAAAACTGCCGTTATCTTTACTTTTAATAAAAAAAAAAAAAATTAAAGTTTAATAAATGTATAACATTAAAATGATTAATTCCGAAATAAGTTTCGTAAAATGTATTATCGTTTTACTGTTGTCCATTACTTTATCAATTTCAAATTATACAAATAAAGTGATGAAAAATTGAAGATTCTCAAAACCATAAAAAAAACTTTTAAGTATTTTTGTTGATGGAATATATAATGTATATATATACACATATATTTATTTATTTATGATCGATCAATACCATTATTTTAATCTAATACATATTAGGTTAACAAGAACGACGATGCAATCAGATTTTGACATAAAAAATCTAATATGATGGCAATTTGAAATTTGCAAGTATAGCGAAACAAAATGTATAGAGTGGGTTCAATACATACTACAGTCGGTTGTTTTTCGTTCTTGTATCTATTCAAATACGTATTATTTTAAATAAAAAATTATAATACAAATTCAAATTTCACCAAGTTTAAACAAAATATTAAGCTGACATTTTTGAAAAAAAGCGTATTTATCTACTTTGATTTTGTTAATTTTATCTCCACAATTCTAAAATATCCTTTGGCTTATTGGAAAAATTACTTTAAAAAAATACTTACTTCGCATCGTGGGGAATTTTTTGCTCCTCGAACAAGATAATGAGGGTGGCCAATGAGTGAATTGAACTTTCATTAAATTAAATTAAACTATTCTGGGCAAAGCTACAGTAAAAATTAAACATACCGTTTATCTATTTCATCGTTTTTAGTTTGATCGTTGGTATTATTTTGTATCAAATTTGTTTCACGATTTTTTTATTTGACAAATGAACAATTTTTTTTATAAAAAGAATCAAGACATATTGGTTTATCTAAGTTCCATAATGATTGGATGAATTAGTATTTAAATTAACATTTTGATGTTGAAAATTTACATAAAACAGTTAATTACGTAGATCTCGTAATATTTACTTAAAAGCTTATAAAACAAATCAATTCTGGTTTCTCGGGACATACCTTGTGGAGTTATGATGAAATTACTAAAGTCGTATTATTAAATATGTATATAAATATTATATAATATAAATGAAAGTGTCTTTTACGGAGAATTTAGCTGTTTTTACCACATTTTCGGTAGTTTTTTCTCGGGAATGGAAAAATTATCAAGGCAATCGAAAAGTGACTTCTTTAAAGTACCATCTTCATCAAATTTCTGATCTATAGAGTAGCCGGATAAAACTTTTGGAAAATTTTAACTAGGTACCAAATAAAATGTTTACAGAAAAAAAATGTAGTAAAAATAAACGTCATTTTAAAACTATATGATCCTTCGCTATTCACTTAGAATCTAAAATAATCATTTTAAAACCAATAAATCCTATATGCTTCACCTAGAATCTAAAAATATGACAATAAACCTAATATTTGTTCTAATAACATAAATTCGAAAAAATTTCAAAATAAAGTTTCGAGGAAATATCTTGATTTGAACTTGAAAGAACCGCTGGACTCTGCCACACGCTTTTTTAAAACGTTCTTTTCCTAAACTACTCATACAAATAACTTGAGAAATGTTTACCAAACCATATCTCCAACAACATACTTCACAATACACTTACTGCCAATCAAATACCAAATTAATGTACCATATACGAAAACTTTAAAATTCTTAGTGAAAAGCTACATCTTCAAGACCTAACATTAAGCAAAGTAACATCTCCTCTTCCCCCTTGGCTCTGGACAGCTAAAATTAATACTCAACTTTCAGAGCTCCATAAACAATATACTTCTAATAAAACTTTACAAAATATGTTTAGTGAAATAATATCCCAGCAATACCTAAATCATACTCAAATCTATACTGTCGCTTATAAAAATATAAATAGCATCGGATTCGCAGTAATCACCGAAAATGATAATTAAATGTTCTCTTTACCACACTTCACAAGTATATATACAGTTGAAACGTATCCTGTATACGAAGCAGTAAAGATTGTCTTTTCCTCAAATTCAGAAAATACCATCATCCTCAGCGATTCTGTCAGTGCTTTCACATCAATTATTATAACCCGTACCCTAAGAACGAACTTGTGAAATTAATTCAAAAATCGCTCTCTACAACAAACAGAAGTATTTCTTTCATGTGGGTTCCTTCACATGCAGGAATCCCCGGGAATGAAAAAGCAGACAATATGGCTAATGAAGCAATATTATCACTGTCCTATACAAAAATCAACAAAATGACTACATCAGATGCAATAAACAACATAAAAAGGAAAACAATGGAACTTTGGCAAAATAATTGGAGTAGCTTACCTTTATCAAACAAACTTAGAAACATAAAACCTGATGTCAAGAAATGGAAAAATCCCCCAGACCTTTCCAGAAGAGAGGAAGTAGTCATTACCCGTGTGAGAATAGGACATACTCATCTAACTCATTCATACCTAATCAGCAATGAACCGAAACCCACTTGCAAAACATGCTGAGTCAACCTATCAATCAAACACATAATGATCGACTGCTCAAAATTCTCTGAGCAACGAGGGACCCTAAATAACCCTTCAACAATTCAACAAGCCCTCAATGAAGACAATACCAAAGCCTTTCACACCTTTCTTCGTTTGATTAAAATATTGAATAAACTGTAATACATCAATAATCAATGTAAATAATTTCTAACTTCATCATTTATAAATTTTTTATGCAATTCATTCATTACTTATTTGTTTAATTTAATTAGGCTAATTACCATTGTTGTTGAAGCCTTAAATCAATAATAAAAATTAATAAATAACTTGAGAGTGAAATTAACCAATTTTATTCTTCTTTCACGAATTTTCAAATCGCCATTAATAACATATAAATTACATATTAGTTCCTTCAACTAAATATCATCGCACTATAATTGTTAATATTATGTCCTTAAGCATATTGGATTCAACAGGAAAATCGCAAAAAACAGTCATCGAAACTAATTTAATAATATTCATTATTATCAATAAAATAATAAAGAATTGATACATTTTGAAAATATGTACGTGTGCATTTGTCTGTTTTGAAATACGGCTCTACAAATTTTTTCAAAACCAAAATGCATGTTATAATTTTAATAATAATAATCAATGTGTATGTACTCACTCAGACATTCGTGAAAGTAAAAAATCAATTCCAGATATATAAAATACGCAATAATTTATTATTTTTTTGTGATTTGAACAAACACTAAAATATGCGTTATATTTTTACAGTTTTATTTTTATGGACGAGTTGCTAAAATTTTACGACGTCCGAGTAGTTACGGTAATACAAATATACTGTTTGGCAGAATCAAATAACATAATGCTCGTTAGCCACCACCTGACCATTTTACATAACATATAAAAACATAAGCGTTATTACGATTACGTGATTTATCATCAGCATTGAACATTTTATCATAAAATTATCTTTATCGAAATTTATGTCGTATAAATCATTCAAACATGAAATTCATTTAGACCGTATAGAGTATGGTAAGAGCAACAATTTTTTCGTTCGGCGAAAAGTGTGAACTTTTTAACGAATACAATCGTTTGGAAATCGAATGAAAACTCATGAAATGATCATTTTCTTAGTGAAATAAACGATTTTATCCACAGACTTTCGAAATCAAAGTGGTCGCCAACGAGGCAAAATGAATTTCGACGTATGCAGTACGATATTTACCTTCTAAATCGAATCATTTTGCACTCATGCACGACAAATCACGTTAGTAGTAATCTACTAATAAGTAGTGACTCAATGTTCGCGAGTTTCAGTCAAGGATGACAAATAATTGTTAAAATCATTAACGTTCCGTCGGTCTTGTACAGGCCCGAAGAGTATAGAATACTTCGTATTTTCGTGATATTTCGTGTAAAATATTTAACTCATGATACTTGTCTCACTGCTTTTGGGATTCCATATTCCGTTTTTCGTTTTATCGCGTTATTTACAGTTCATGGAAAATGTTCGACTATTCGACTACAATAAAAATGTAATTGTATTTTCATGGGCAAATCGCTAAAAATAATGGTGAATACTTTTTAAATAAGTATACGTAATACTATTTTTATAATAATAAAAATATAGTATGACACGTTAACACGTCATAATATTTATCTATTATAACGCGTACAATTTGTGTATGATAAATATTATTTGATATGAACGTATTGCGTATTTGTTTTTAAGCAAAGCAAATGTTTGATACGGTATCATAAAGAAAATTATTTTACATTTTTAGGATGCCAGGCATGCATTTTATATTTAAGAATAAAAAAATATTAAAACAATAATGTCTTATACACATTGAATGTTCAAAATATATGTAATAATAGTCAATTCCTTAAAAACTGTGAACAAATTAACTAAACCTTTGTAATGTATCGTTAATTAAACATATAAGTAATTTTATATTCAAATTTCAGAACTTTTTATCCATGAGTTATCATAAAAAATTGTCTAAATGAAGTACATTTAAAGTTCCATCTGTAACTCAAATATAATAAAAAAAATTCAAAACTTCAATCAGGCATGTATAAATAATTTATTTATTCACTGTTTGAACAGTAGGTATTCGTATTAATTATAATGATTATTGATTACCTTGTGAATTAATCGACATATTGCTGTCAACCAATATTAGATGTGTTGAATACCGTATTTTCCATCAATTTTATGTGCATTATGTTTTATAAATCAAAATAAATTACAAAGTTTAGGATAACAACAACACGGCTTTACAATATTACAATACTATCATAAATTTAAATGCAATCACGTCTTGTTAAATTGGTAACAACGTAGTCGAATGCGTCTTTAATTGTTTACTGCTCCTTTGTTTTGCTTCCGGTGACGAAAAACACTTTCCTCAGCATATACGAACAACATTTGAAAGTCAAGAACGACACGAAGGCCAATGCCATAACTATAGTAGAGATCACGTCCAATAGGTAGTACTCGAACCAGTATAGATCGTTGGCGGCTGTACGCAAATGTGGTGCTCCGTCGTGTCGTATAACGTATTCGATCCAAAATATCGCTTTATCCATGATCGATATCGGGTTGTCTCGCATGATGGCTGACGCTTTGACGACCGCTTCTTTGAACCTGCAAAATTCAACACGATTACTTTTAGATCAACCCCAGACAGGTCAAAATAAGTGGCGTGTAATATCGTTTACATTAGTATATCTATGATTCTATGAATACGAAACCATGTTTTATAATTTTATACACACAAATATTATTTTCGAGAAACAAATCTTTTTAAAAAATTTAAAAATGTAAACTTCATTTAGCCATCACCTTTGATATTATCATCGATTTGAATTTTATATTGCATAAACGAGGGTAAAATTTTGAATTTTAATTGTCTAAAACTATTCAAAAATAAACTTTGAAGTTTACGTTGTTAACTAATGTATATTTTAACATATAAATGTTTTTAGTCTGTATACACATTTGTTTTCATGACTGATTTTGTGTAATAAATCGATTATAGTTATTCAGTCATAAATATAAAAAAAAGAGATGCTCAGCACTTTCCAATATATCAATAGCATATTGTTTCATACTTAACAAAAGTTGCAAAAAAACATTTGAAAACTTTCGGGTTAAAAATGAAACTTTGAAAATACCTTATTTTTTGAAAGTTTAATTTTTTATTAATTTTTTAATTTTAAACACTATAATATAATTGGTTGATCCAAGTATTTGACATTTTGGATACATGTAGAAACAATATGTTTCGAATCTTCTAGTAAAAAAATTTCTTTAGTAGGTTTTAAAAAAAAATTATTTCAAATGATTTTGATAAAAATAAACCTACTAATAATATTAGTCTAAGAACAGTGAAATAAATGAACAGCATATTTTACACTGAAGCTTTGCTAAAAATTCGCTTAACAAGAGAAATGATTTATTGTTTATTTAAAGTTGAATACAACCATATTGATTATCTTGTCCGAAAAGCGAAAAATACCTAATATATATGGCACGAAGTATGGCCGGCTTTTTTCAATATATTTTATTGTCAGTATCATCTAAAAATAGTCTTACCGCGGTTCCTGCAAGAGACTCTGGAGTTTTGAACCGAAGGTCTCGGCTGTCAGATCAAAGTAAGATATGTACAAAGCGAATCCTCTGCTTTCGGCTTCGACCGAGTTGTGTGTTTGGTCACCAAACACTGGTATGGATAACATGGGCACCCCGTGATAAATGGACTCGATCAGACTGTGAATGCCTCCATGTGTGATGAACAGCCGACAGTTCGGGTGGGCTGAAAAACGCGTTTGAA
This sequence comes from Therioaphis trifolii, assembly GCA_027580255.1. Lineage (NCBI taxonomy): Eukaryota > Metazoa > Arthropoda > Insecta > Hemiptera > Aphididae > Therioaphis > Therioaphis trifolii. The sequence continues at coordinate 6,670,946 of CM050404.1, forward strand.
ACTATTCATTTTGTATTGAATATTTTTAATATAATTGGCTGATATTATAATTTAGAGACAGATGAACTGAATAATGTGATTAGGTTTCACCAACAACGATTCCCTTTTTTTCAGTAAATCACCAAACATATTTCAATTTCATATAATAAGTACTAATTTGATGCCCACTATCAAACGAAGATTAAATCTATTTCAATCGGGTACCGATAAAATATGTCAACGTAATAACGTATTAAATATTTCCAATTTAACCGCCTACGCTCAGGTCACACAACCCTGCCTGCTCATGCCTACAAACTTGACCTAAATGACTCTCCATTCTGCACCTTACACATAACAGAAATGCCCTGTGATCTTTCTCACATCCTTTTCGAATGTCCTTCTCTATACTCAAAACGCACTACTTTGTTCAATTCCTTAAAATCCCTTAATATCTCCCCTAATCTAAATTCTATTCTCAATTCTAATTCTGAAACTGTCATTAATTTAATAATAACCTTTATTCTAGAGGCTGGCTTTAGAATTTAATTTTTGTAATATTATATTTTGTTTTGTATTCTTTCTCGTGTATTGTATTTGTATCACCTAATAATTGTTGAGCTATAATTGTATTTACAAAAAGCTAATAAAAAAAAAAAAAAAAAAAAAAAAACCTATTAAATCGAATATAATTTTGAACTTTTAAGAAAAATATTTTATGCTTGTGATATACAATTTAATTAGGTACCTTTATACTATCTTCAACTGAGTCCTAATATTATAATTATTATTAATTATTTGTTACTTTACTTGATCGGCTATTATAATTAATCAATTCAAATTATAATTATCAATTATATATTAATCATAATTTTTTTTTTTTTTTCATAAATGAACACAAAAATACAACAATAAATAAACTAAAATGAGCTTAAAATATGCACTTTTAAGTCATTCGTCATCGAATGTCCTATGTCAGTGGTGCACTGGTGCACAACCTTTTTTGATCAATTATTCCCAAATTTGTTTAATTCTATAAGGTGACCCCTGACTAAAGTCGTGTGTAATAATATGTTTGACACGTAAATGTATACACACAGATTATATATTCGAATATATGAAAATGTAGAGCATCGCGTCAGTTACGGATACATTCAATACAAGATTGTTTTGTCATTTGATTTCAGATTTTGACGACCACAATTAAAATTTCGTGATAGTTTGGCGATATGCACACGACTCCCTATAATCACCCACTTTCTGTGTCACTTTCGACAAAACGCGAACGAGACATCTGAAAATTGTTCGGTGGCGTACCTAGAATATCATTTTGTGGAAACCACTTTTGAACGATGACGTTGCTCGGCAAATCGGGCAGCCGGTCGTCCTCCCATTTCCACAATACCGTCTGATTGAGCTTGGCCAGTTCCGACAACAAAAGCGACGCCGTTTCCCGCGGCATTTTCGATGACTTGATCACCGAACCCAAACTGAAGTACACTACGCCGTTTTCAGCCGTGTCCAAAATCGTTTTAAGGTCCTATAATATTATCACCAATAAAAAAAAAAAAAAAACATCTATAACTAAAATTAAATATGTGGTCTTTAGAAGTTGCGCATTTCGTGATAAAAATCAACGGACATGTACCTATGTATTTTTCAAATATATTAATTGCTAAATACGAAGTCTTAATTGTAGCTGTTAACTGACAACTGTTTATCAGTAATCAAGAATTCTGATATAAATGCAATAAAAGTTGATGAAATATATGTGCATGCCCCAGATAGGATACTTATTCATTTATTTGTTTATTTATTTATTTATTTAATTATTAGAAAATATTGATATAAAATCTAGAATGGGTAGGTATATACTACTAATCGAAGAAAATATCATAATACGAGTACATGTCTAAAGTGTTCACAGATGACGATTAAATGATTTTATAGATTTTAAATTTTAACCAGCTACCAATAAATAGTATAATTTAATATGAAATTATAAACGTCAAAAATAATCTTTGATTTTGTTTTCTCAGAATAAAACGTACACTATTTATTATTATTTTGTAAAATTAAAAAATAATGCATGATACATGTAAAAAGACCTATTATGACCTTTTAATGATAAAATATGCTAAAAAAGCCATAAAATATTAACGAAATAAATGGAAATATACTCTGAAAAATTGTACTTCTTATCACATATGAATGGAATATAGTATATGCTTACTTAGGATAAAACTAAATAAGCAGAACAGTTTAAAATGTTATTTAAATTTAAGCTCAAACGCTAATAATATATAATAATATGTAGTAATTTTAGATACCCAAGTACTATTTGTAGAGAAAACACATATCTGCAATATATATTACAATTTTTTATACAATTTTTAACAATATATATACCTTGTGTGTAGCTGGGTTAATTTTGTGAACAGTACAATATTTCACGAGTAGTAACCTATTGATATAACTGAATTAATTACTTTAGATAAAGTTAAATCGTCAAAACAGTAATTTTCTTATTATAATTGAATACACAAAACGGGAATCTGAAATATCCGATATCTTTTTCGACTTGGAAACAAAAACGTGGGAGTTTATCGTATGACCAAACACTATAGTTATATATATATATCATAGTACTGTTCGAAGACGTAATATTGTCGGTGTAGAAATAATACGTAGATATTTAAACGCAAAGATTATCCAACTAAAATAAATTATTATACGAATTCGATTTCGTTCAGTCGTATCCACGGAGCTACTGAATTACACACAAACATAAATTATTGTGTTGCTGTCAATTATACAATTTTTACGAATGAATTAAATGTGTAGTTTATATACAATATAATATTTGTGTTACATTGTACAGAGTGTACATTGTGTAGAGTTATTATCTACTCTTTAAGTATTATTTTATATCGAAAGTTACAAATATTCTCTTACGTATTAAATATTATATTATTGTTATTAAGCGAAAAATTTTAAAACTGATAATTATGCTATTTTTAACAAGAATTCTACAAATGTGATATTTTATTCCGTGTTTTTCAATCACCGTTTTAAAGACTTATACTAAAATATTTTCCTTTTTATTTAAATGATTTTTCTCTATTCGAATCACTCTTTATAACTCGATAAATAAGTGAGCTTAGTTAAATAACCAAGCCGGTACAGTTATTTTAAGGTTTGTACACACGTCATATAATATAATACAATTAATTTGTGTTGAATTCGTATTAAACTAATTCCAACACTTTCGTACAGTGGCCGATTATCCGTAGAAAAAAAAGGTCCGGATTCGACATTGGCTATCCTTATATAATAATAATAATAATAATAATAATAATAATAATAATAATGATAAAACTATCATACGAACCCGCGGCAACTCGGCCACCGGTTCCACGTGCATGCCGGCCACCAGCACGAAGCCGGGCACGAACGGCGCCACGGAGCCGACCAGCGGGTGACTGTTGACCAGCGTGAGCGACACGCCGCGGAGCGCGTCGTCGAGCGGCACGGCGGGAGCACCGCCGAAGTGCCGGTGCGCGAGGTCCCGCTGCCGCCGCATGTACGCCAGCCGGCCGACGAACGTGCCGAATGCGGCGGCCGCCACGTTGTCCGCGCGCTGCGTGGTCGTCATCGCGGGCGCCGCGTACGGGCCGCCAAAGTCGGCGATGTACGCGGGCCCGTACGGGTTGCTGTGCCACTGGGACACGCGCGCGTTGGCCGCGAACGGCACCAGCTGTGCGACCGGCGCCCCGTACCGGCGGCCCAGCGCGGCGAAGCACTCGTGATAGAAGTTGGACACCAGCACCAGCGCGTAGGACCGGTCGTCGCCGCCGCCGCCACCGCCGCCATCCGCCAGGAACCGCCGTACCGCTGGCTTGTCCAGCGCGTTGCGTGCCATCATCGGGCCCAGCCACGTCATGTACAGGTACTGTGGCAACCGGTTGGTCACGCTGTTCTTGTCCAGAAAGTCCACGCCTGTATATTTCATAAGTAAATTCTTCAAATGACTAGCGACCAAGTACGGATTAAGACCTTTTGGGGCCCAGGGGCCAATAATTGATTGTGGACCGTGGACCCCCATTAATGAAAACAAAAAATATCCCCTTCTTATCCCTGTTTGAACAATATAGAATGTATTATCTTTGTATTGGTGCACATCAATTGTGTGTGTGTGTGTGTGTGTGTGTGTGTGTGTGTGTGTGTGTCTGTGTGAGTGTCGATTATCTCAATGTTATCATAGGTATTCATTATACTAGAAGAAAAATATTATAATTTTATTCAAAATCAAAATCAAAGAATATTAATTGTATATGAAAAGGGGGTTCAAAGTTCAATGTATCGATCAAGGCGCAACCCAACCCGTTATGTCTAGATACATAAAATGTTTCACAGAGTTTCCTTATGCAACGTAGGCATCCACTAAAAAAGGATATTTTTCTCACGATTTAACGGACTTCAAAAGATCGAAAAAAGTTAGATATATTGAATGTTGGTAACATCATAATTCGTTGTATCAAAAACACAAACAAACAAACTCGTTATATTCTTATTTAAAGAAAAATTCAAAATTTAAATTTACACACCACAATTAGAATTTAATTAAATATGTGAGACAACGCTGAGTAACGAAAGCTATAACTACATAAATGTTAAATATTTTAAATATGTATGACGATTTATGGGGACTATTAATTATGGATTAATACTATTTAGGTATGCCGTATAATAAGCGCAGTTATATAAGCGTGTGTTTTTTCAGTTAATCAGAAAATGTAGTGCTTCTACAGTATATAGCGTATCTTGATTATTAAAACTTTCAACCTGGCTTTCTAACGTTTTTTGAAATGATATTTGTATTCGTATTACTAAGCTTGGACAAACTAAACCTCGAGTAACGCCGAGTAACGAAAGCTAGTACGGCTATAATATTAAATACGACCTAAGTGAAATAAGTTCATACTATATGCCTTAATTTACATTCAACTGTTTAGTTTTCATTTTCACAGCACGAAAATTATGTATTGACGGTATAAAGAAACATTTAAATTGTTCTGAAAAAATAAGTGTGTTTGATATGTATGTTTGCACGACTTGTATGTGTGCCGCTATCGGTGTCATAATTAAAGATAAATTGCAAGTGCAACCTTGTTTAACTAAAAAACAAATTACCTGATGAGGCAATAGTATAAAATTAAAAGGAAATATAACGATTGCATTTAAATATTGAGCATTTTTTTTTTTGGTCATATTACCAGTAATTGGAGAAGAATAACAAACAAAATTTAAAATCTCTATAATAATTTTTATGACCATCTAAAATAAACATTTCACGGTACCATTAAAAATATCCTACAAACAAGTCCTGAGGAAGTTTAGAGGATGATTGACTTGACTTGAACTAATAAGTTACAATTTTTAACATAAATATCATCATCTATAATATAATATGTTATCAAAGATGTTCGTTACATAAGTATACATTTCTAATCTATTAAGTCTTTAATTTCATATATATGTTGAATTTGTAAAATGTACAAATTTACATAATTTTGTAAAAAATCATACTTCTTCGTAGTAAATAGTTTTAATTTTGATTTTGATCGATTATCATAATCTAAATACATTTTTTTAACCACTTAATTTTTTTTTTTTTTTTAACAACTAATTGATTAATACAAAAACACGAAAAATCAGCTAATAACACACATTGTGTATGATGCGTGTTTGAGTTACTTCATAAAAAAAAAAAAAAGAAACTAAACGATATCATTAATTATTGTGTACAATAAATAACACTAAAACGTCCAAAACTGATGAGATGTTTGATGTTCATTTGATGACATCTCATTTTTTTTATTTGACCGTATGTATAACCATATTGTATAAATGTAATAATTTTCTAAGCTCCAACGTTTCGTCTTTTTTGACATCACTCAAATTCCAGAAATAAAAAATATTAATACCGCATACCCGATCCTTTGGCGGTGATCTCGACAGGGATGTGAGTGTACGACAGCGGCGGCCCGCCTTTGTTCGCCGGACCCAGTGTGAAAGGTGACACCAAAGTCAAGTTGTGTCCCCTGGCCACCAACGCTTCGAGTAGAGGTTTGAATCCATTGAAATGACTCTTGATCTCAGCGGGCAGAAAAACCAAAATTTTATACGAAGGTGAGTCCGGTATTCCGCAACAACTTGTCCAGAACCCGGCCAACAACAGTGTCTTAAAGAAAAGCATGGATTGAATTCGGAATAAAAATATTGTAAAAAAAACACTATATACATAAAACGAAAATAATGATCGTCATGATGAAATAATGAACAAGGCATTCATACTTTGCACCACGGTTATTCTTCGCACATTAGACAACATATTTGTGAAGAGTGGCGTCCGGTGCAGGCCAATAGGTGCATCGAGTTTTAAAAAAATCGATAAATAATTTCTTTAGTAAAACAATTTTGAGCAAAGTGGGAAATACAATTTTTCAAATTCCCAATTCAAACAAAAAATCACTGATTAACGATTCCGAGATTTTTCAGTAAATAAACGAGTTAAGTTATATAATACTATTTTTCTGATCTCGATATCAAAAGTAATAAGTTTATTAAAATGTACAATACTGAAAGAAAATATACTAAAATTATTTGTATTGATATGATTTATATATTTTCACGTTTTCACATGTTTGTCATAGACATGATAAAAAATATTAAAAATTATTTTAAAACTGAGAAAGCAAATAATTTGCTTTCTTAGTATTGGATGCATTAAATTTTTAATAAATTCAAACCTGACATTATCAGAATTAAAACTATCTATACAAAAAATCAATTTATCTACTTGTATTTACAGATACATTGAATTTTTGAAGTATGATAACAACAAACGCATTTACTAAAAATCCAATTAATTTTAATGCATGGATATATGTATGTATATTTTAATGTAGTAACGATAATACACGATAATTTCCATTTGCAGACGTATTGAACCTATAGGTTTTTAATTTTATTTTGACCAAAAACGAAAAAATTCACTCAACTAAAAGTAACTTGATGTTTTTCCCTCGTAGAACCCTTGCTAAATATGGTTCACTTACGGCTAACGGTAAATGACAAACCATTGTACAGCAGAACTGAAAAAAACACAATTCCGATTTTTATTCCTCCAGCTTGGTGGAGAAATCACATGCGCTCGGTCCAGTACTTCAGACGGCACTGCAGGTCGATCCACTGGTCGTAGCAAACGCTCAATTACTGTCAGATATCATAATATTATCATATTACCTGTTTTACGACTCACGCCGACCGTTGATCTCGGGTTTTCTTCGCTATAACGTTGTATGTGTAACACGGATTGTTATCTCATAAATTGAAATTATTCATGATAATTGTATTGAATAATCACCATGTGATACATTCAATCACTCTTTATATATATATAAACACTTAGAGCAGCAATTGACTTTATGCTGTTATATAATAGTATTGAAAAAAAATGCGTTGAAAATAAAATATTATTATGAATATATTTTGTCATTCGATTCGGTGCAGCAGGTCATGCTAGTATACATTTTTTTCTCGTCAATAATACTTACACAACTTCGGTTAACTGATAATAATTATAAATATAATATGTCTGATTACATTTTAGCTCTCATTGAGTTTGTTTTTGAACTTGAGCTACTCAGAAGTTTTCTTTGCTACATTCAATTCACTAAAATGTGTTGTAATTGCAAAAGAAAAAAAAATTATAACGAATTATAACGGTGGTTTATCATCGTTTTTATTGTTAGTTTAAAGAAAGTTTAAATATTGTACTAAGATGAGTATATTGAAGTGAGTAACCGTCCAAACGTCTCCGGATGATACATACGAGACGTTTATGAGCTCAATGTAGCACAATGATGAGTAGTCAGAGGAGCCGATGAGGCCATAAAGAAGGGTAGTAAAGAACAGTATACGTGCTCAGTTGCGTAGCCAGAGAAGGATGTTTCGTTGGCCGTTTCGGGTGTTAATTATACCTTATTTATGCCGAAGACATAATATTTATTACATGCAGATTGAAAACATATCTAATGAATACAATAAGCTAAAACCGTTTTAGTGGGCTAACTGCAAAACTGAACATTTTCACTGGCTGGAAGTATCTGTTATAGAAGTGATAAAAAATATGGCAAGATAAAGTCATCATTAGACTGATACTCGTATAAATATTTTTGATATTTACATTATCATTGTTTATTCAAAAGTAAAATAATTTATGTTGAATGAATATTTGGAAAGTGAGAGCATAATATTTTAATTTATTAAAACGGTTTATGACTACTATGTAGAATGTGTGAAACCCTTAATTAGTTACATTTAAATATAAAATAAAAACGTCACCCAAAGAAAAAATCCTGGTTATGCGACTATACGTGATTTTCTTTAGAAACAAAAGCAACGTCAGGCCTTATTCTAAAAACAACGTCGTGCAGTTTATCAGTTGAATAAATATCGGAACTGGTGTGACTTAATTCGACCATTGCGTCATTGGATATGACCAATTTTGGCCAAAAAATGAAATCTGTCTAAAATCATAATATCTTTTCCTCATTTACCGATTTTCTTTTCCATCAAGTGGGAAAACTACATTGCGTTCGAATAATATTAAATATAATAATAACTCGGCTTTCAATAGCATTATGTTTTTATATGAGTTCAAAAATTAATTAATAATCATAAATCATGCTCAACTTTGATTATTAAATTCTACAATTTACAAGTACATAATATTTTAACTCATCATTTTACTCATTTTCTTATATATATTCACAAAAAATATCGAAAAACAATAATTATTTAATCATTGAACAAATTATAAGATTAATTCAATATGGTTAAAAAAAAATATGATATGTATAACCATTCAACACAAATTTAAAATAACAAAATCACAACCGAATTGTCATACGATTCAATTTTTAATATTCAAATAGACTGGTATATGAAAGAGGAGGAATATAATTTTTACAAAAAAAATATAACTAAAATATCATTAATTTAAATATCCATAATTAATTATACAGAGGTCTACAAATTATGACAGTTTAATGAGGTTTTATTTGATTGATTTAAATGCAATAACTTGTGGTATAATCTAAAAATAAAAAGTGATAATTTAATAGTTGAAATGTCATTATTCATGGTTAGTGTCTTTCAAAATAAATGTACAGTAATTCACGAGAATGAATAATAATGACAAGGTTTTTTTTATGAACCTAAACATTTACAGAAAAAAATTACTTATAATTTAAATAAAACAATTCACTGAAAAGTCTTTTAGAAAATAAATTTAATTCATTACATGGCATAAATATTTTAATAACAAACAAAAACAATTTTAAAATATATCATAAGACATAATATGCGTCTGAAATATACGTAATACAAATCAATTATAGCACAATATTCTATTCGTAGTCTCGACAACATTATGATTATTTGTATAAAGATTTTATGACTTGGTGTTAGATTAAATTTATAAACACAAAGGTAACGTGTAAAATAGAGACTAAATATTTACGACTAGTATATGGATATTAGGTATTTATACTTATCTGAACTGCTTCAAAGTGCATTTCATGTAGTGGAAAAAAAAGTGCTCGCGTTAATTCGATGAATTTATAAGGATCAAAGCGTTATAATAATCATAATAGATATATGTTAAACACATTGTGCAGTATTAGGAATACCTTGTGATCACATTAAATTATACTCAACCAAATATTATTATTATTAACGAAAAATCGTCCATCACTCCTTGATGTTGAACGGGTTAGATAACCTAATCGAAGTGAAAATGTTTGTTAACTATTAAACGTATACAAAAAAATTAACGGTCATTAAAGTTAACGGTTGACAGCAAACAAGTCTAGAAATCCATCAGAATGCCAAGCATAGTTTGGCCGAGTTACATAATTTACATGTAAACATTTGGTTTTTGAATTGCATTAATTTTCTTTTAGGTACGACCTAAGAGGTATTCGGATAGGAGCCTAAATGATTGGTGAAGAATTTCTGAGGATTTGTTCCTTCTTTTTTTGTTTAGGTTTTCCTGACATTAAATCATCTAAACTTAGTGATATAGAATTGAAAATTTTTACATTTGAATAACATATATCATTGGCGATAAAGTTTTTACTAAGTTTTAAATTTACAGGGTACATAGTACTTTTTTAATAGTATATTATGATATTTGAATGTACATATAAGTATATTTACAGTCAGAATTACGCGTACATTGAACAAAAATTTATCTTGAAAACGACTTTGTTCGTGAAGGGCTGTGTAAAAAAAGTGGACAATTGGATGCACGATTTTCTATCTAACTTGACAGTTTACACATATCAACATTACCCAACATAATTTAAACCACATGACACATAATATATATCATATCTCCAGCTTATCTAAAAATAGAGTACAAACATGGCAAATTCTCTCGTAGCACAACTTGATAAACAATTTACAATTAAATACACCTTATTATTTCCATTTATAACTCATAATCAAATACCATTTAAATATCAAAATAAAATAAAAATCTGTGTTAATGAATCAAATATATAATTTAATTTAATTGTTTTACACGTGTACGGTCAAAAGGTCCGGACCCAGAGTCCATCATCTTGGTTGCGCCATTGAATCCTATGTACGATGCACATTACCCACACCGAAAGTATTTCAGTATATTATTATTATTACTCGCATTAAAAATATTTTAAAAATTTTTTCTTGTTTCGACTTATTTAAAATTGAGAATATTATTGAAAAACTAGAAAAATTTGGTACGCAATTTAGCCACACGTTTAATTTTAATCACGTGTTCGAATGAGTTTAACTTTTCGGGTAAAAAGCATATGGCATTCGTGTAAAAAAGTTCCAGCCTTACTGTTTTTTTCTTTTGATTATTATAAAAATATTATATTAGTACTAATAATTACGATAATATTAGGCAAGTAAGATTATTTATGAATATTATATATTTTTACAACGAGTTACATTAAACTTATGTACATATAATTCTTTAATTAATTAAATTCTAAAAGTGATTTTTATAATTAATTAGTATTATTGTCATTGTCATCGTCGTCATGGTCACCGCATCGTCATTGAAGTTTCTTATCTTGCTCTGAAGTCTCGGCGGCGGTGATCGTCACCACGGGGCGTTTACGACCGCAGCATCTGCGGAACGCGAAGACGACGATTTTTTTGGTCGTCCACAGGCTCACGACGAACACGATCGCGGCCACCAGCAGCACGTCCAACAGCAGCCGCTGGAACCAGTACAGGTCGTTGGCTGCGGTCCGCAGGTGCGCGGCGCCGCCGTGCCGTGCAACGAATTCGATCCAATACACGGCCTTTTCCAGCGGCGGCAGCGGATTGTCCCGGAACACGGCCGACGCCTTCTTCGCGTTTTCCCGATACCTGACGGAAACGAAAAAACCACTTATAGTAAACGTGCGGATCACCTGACTTTTTACGATTGTACGGAAACTCGAAATCGAACGTTTGTACACCGAAAACGACGTAAAAGAGTAACATTTTTACTCGTAATGTGATACGGCCGTGTGCACAAGACATTTTGAGCGGAAAATTCAACGTCCGCCATGTTCAGTTTACGAGGATTTCGCGTGTTTTTTGTTTCAAAATCAAAAAAGGTCCACTACTATTATAGTCTATAATAGACATGTGCATGATGTATGAACAACAGTTCAGCGCCATAACTACACCGTCACTAAATAGCCGACTTTTATGGATTCGATCATTTATAACGTTTATTTGAATTCAAATTAAATTTCGATTTTATGGCATATGTTTTAATCGATTACATTTAAATCTCAAATAATTTCGATTTTAGTGAAATAAACTTTATTTTTATTTCAGTAAATTTATTTACGCACATATTTTAAAGTTTTATTTTATTGTAATATTGGTTCTGATTTCGGAAAAGCCCACTCAACGAGTGAGCTTAATTTTCGATTTTTAAACGAATTAAAAACAATAAACTATGAAGATAGTTCCGTATACGATTCATATATTAATTCGTCTGAAAGTTTAAAGTTGAAATAAAAATATCATAAAACAATATATATGTATACACGTAATTACGTATATATGATGGCCGATTTATTACATATTGAATATTTAGCAAACCAATGTAGAGACAAATGAAACAAATAATTTAAATTATTCGTTCAATTAAATTGTAAAATAATTATTTAAAGGTTCATTATATGCACCCATTAACCTTATTGGCCTCTTAAAATATCAATTCATTAAATAAGTGCTCTTATTTCGGACATAAAAATTTTAAACGTTGTTCACATAATTATTTTTTTTGTCAATGATACAATTTTACTTTTTACTTTATATTTTGTGTTTCATAACGCACTTTGAAATATTTTCGTTTTAAATCATTCTATAACAGAATGATATACCTATTTAGTAAAATTTCAGACACTTGTGTTGTGATTAACTTTATCAAATTCCTAAGACGAGCTTTTGTTAGATCATTTATTTCAATTTATCCTTTAGATTTAAAAGTGTATGAAAAGTTAATAATAAAGTGACAAGTAATAACAAAACTATCTGATGACTAACGCTCTTTGATGTTATATAATGATGTCTTCGTGATTTTCACATTATTTTTTTTTTTTCAAATTACAACTACAAATTTCAAAAGAAAAATATTTTTTTTTAAATTTCAAACCAATAATTTAAAAGAGACCATTTAAAATTTGTTTCAACTAAATAGTGAATGTAATTTTGAGAGGCGACGTATTGATTCTCCATTTTGATTATTCATTTCAATATAATATATATTATATTAAATGGGTATATATATATTTAGCTAACATATCTTGGTTCAATTGTAAAAATTTATATAGCAAAATTTTCCAATTTTTTTTTTAATGTGTAATTAATTATGGACAGTCGCCACCAAAAGACTAAAACATAATTTTAAAAAAACAACCTAACCTAACCTAACCCAACCTCACCTAACCAACGAATCTACAACCATTCTACAATATTAACCATACGTCATAACCGATTAAGTACGAAAGTGATTTTGAAGTACTTGAGTACTACAGAATAACCGAACGCTTGAACGATACTGATTTCTCAAATTCATGTTTAGACGTATTTAACTTTTTTATTTTTCTCTACGTTTCGTGTCATTTTATCACCCGTTTTGATAGGCCTTAAATTGTTTGATCATCATTACTTTTGCGTCCTTGAAGTTTATAGCAACGAATTTCGTAAAAAAAACTATTAAAATTATAGCCCGGAAGAACTTTGACCCTTTCGTAGGTATAGTTAATGTAGTGTTTTTGTTCATATTTTAAACTGTTCGGCCGTTTATCATTACGAGAGGGATATTGTAATGGTAATAACATCACGCGTATTACTCACGTGGGGTCGTTGAGGAGTTTGTGCAAGGCGCTACCGAACAATTCGTGCGTCAAGTCAAAGTACGGCACTTGTATAGCCAGGCCACGGTACTGGGCCCGCAGCGTATTGCCTTGCTGATCTCCGAAAACTGGTACGGCCAACATGGGAACGCCGTGATAAACGGACTCGATGATGCTGTGCACGCCGCCGTGCGTGATAAATAAAGTGCAGTTCGGATGACCTGTGAAAATGCACGTATTTAATATATGATATATACATGTTTAAATTATTTTAAATTTATCATACATGATCGAGTTATTCAGTACTTTCATAAGAACTTGTACCCATGACGTAAAATCATGTTAATTATTTTTCATAATTATTAATTTAGTCGTTTGTCAAAGAAAGAGAGTACACTGTGCATGTAAACTTAAATATCACAGATTCCTATACGTGTAGTTGAATTTCATTATATTTTAATACAGCGGAGTATTTACGTTTACGCAAAGCCCCTCCAACCCCTTTAAAATAATGTTATTGTTTGATTATTATTATTTTTTCAAGTTTGAACTGGCCCATTTAACAAAAAATCTTTTCTCCCTAAACCGACTGAAAACGTTTTTTGTAACATAGTTGTCTAAATATTATTGATTATTAAGAACAATTATGTTAGTATGTATTATAAATATACATTTTTTTTTTATTAGTCATTATTAGTTATTGTCAAATACTTTTAAGTATTATTTAATGAGTACTAGTATTTCAATAATACAGTAAAAAGATATCAAAGGGATCTATCTCCCAATACATCCTCTTCGTAAATACGTTACTGCCGTAAAGTTTATAGTTATCGTGAAAACAACAACACTTATATGCTTTAGTTAACACGGACCACAAAAATAAGGCGTGAAATCCATTTTACATAATTAATAGTAGAATATAGTTATATTGAGGCCGGAAGGTTGTGAAAATCCTCTTCGCCATTCTTCTCCAGAATACATCTTTGAAGTTCACGTTAATATAGCATTATTCATTAACAATTAGTTTTATATAATTACTTGATGTAGATCATTAATATAATATCTGAAGTTGCATTTCTTATGTTTTAAATTACACCAAATTTAGTTTTAAAAACGTGATTATGCTTCATAGTACAAACGTACTATAACCATATTTTTATTATCAACTGTTTAATTTTTTGAAATTACACTTGTTAAAAACGGATTGAAATTTCAATACTTAAACTTAAAAAAGTTGTGCATGATGATTTTACTAATTAGCAATGTATTTTGTTATTTATGTCCATGTAACCATTATTTCATTAGATAATATTGTTTCACCGATATGATCATGCACTTCTTGATCTATTTAATGTAAATTTTTTTATACTAAATGTTGAATCGTTAATTAAAAAATGTATATTTTATTGAAACATGTAATGTGGACGGTACTAACAACTATTATGTTTTTAACATGCAGTTTACATACATATTATTCCAAACTGAAGATTTAAGTAGATGAACTTTAATAGTTGTCATTATATGTGAGAATGATGTATCATAGAGTTTTGTTTTTTTTTGTTATTAGGATCGAAATAAGAGGTAAATTCTGAAGTAATTCAAAATTAAATTAAGTACCAATGTACAATTGTAAGTGTATTTACTGTATACTTGATGCTTAAAAGCAATAGAAATGGTATTAATAAATAATAGTTATTTACAGTTTAGGTTTTATATTCATAATATATTATTATAACCCCTTTAAAACATAAATAAAATACTTAGTCAAATTTCAATCAACATGATGAGCGATGGATCGAAATACTTAAATATTCCTATATATATTTATATGTTGATAGTTTAGTGCTATTTTTTATTAATGATAATTTTATTGTTAATAATATGCCCGATAGAATAAATTAATAATCAAACAACTTTTTACTCGTGCCATGTTTTACCAATGTCGAAAGTTACGAAATTATGTAGCTTGATAAGGAAAATATTAATTAATAAATTCAATCAAGTATAAAAGATCTAAGTAATATTATTGTACATTTTCTTATCATACGAACATTACGTTGTACATTCATAATTATATTAATTTACAGTAATAATTTCAATCAATAAATAATTACTTTTCGTAAACATTTTTAACTTTGAATTTAGTATACATTGAATGCTTTAAATTTATTCAAAGGTAATGAATGCACCTGTGACCTACGGTAATACAAATCGTTAATATACATTAAATTTTTTCCTGTAGGTATTAAAGTCTATTCTTTTATTTTCCTCTACACTGGTGTTCTTAAAATGTTTTCAACGTACGCCACTTTTACTATTTACTCATAACATGTTATAATAAACATAATATTATATAATTATGTTTATCTGACGAGGAAAAGTGTAAAAATATAATTTCATCACTGCACATTGGATGTGAATATGCGTGAAATAAGGACTTTTAATATCTGTCCGTAGTGCATTTGCAGTCTGATAAGAACTGTACAGAATTTACAACTCACAGAAAAAAAAACCATCAACAGCGTTCTGTCTCTAAATACGAACGATATAATTATTTTACATTTACGTACCTAGTATGTCGTTCTGGGGAAACCATTTACGTACAATGACGTTCTTTGGAAGTTGTGGAATCTCGTCCGTTTCCCATTTCCACAAAACGGTCTGTTCGATTTTCGAGAGTTCCGACAGCAAAAGCGACACAGTTTCCTTGGGCATGTTGGACGATTTCACTACTGATCCCAAGCTAAAGTATACCACGCCACGTTCTGAATTCTCCATTATCTGCTTGAGATCCTACAGCGCAATATTAGCAAACAAAATCGGTAAAATTTTATATTATTATTTGTATTGTATCTATTTATCATATTATCGTGAATAACGGTGACCGTAACCTACACACACGCAAAAAAATTGAAAAATACATTAATTTTTATTGCTTACCATATTTTTAATGAACTATCGAAGCTAGGAATTAAAAGAAAAGTTTCAATGGTGTTCTACTTATTTGAGTTTGAATCAATGGACTTATACTTTATATTATTTTATATCCAGTGAAAAACTGACTTTTAGTTCACCCGATTATTAAACATGGGACTTGGGAATGTATTTAAAATAACGAATTTTGGGATACGTGAGTACAACATACAGTTTCCTCGATTCAAGTTAAAAGGTATTCTCGTTACATGTGCTCCAACCTACACATTTATCTATATATAATAGAATATTTAATAACTATTTAGTATCATAATTCGAGTGAAAAGTTGTAAGTTGTAACATTGTAACGTGAACGTAGAATGTAAACAACACGTGTCTTCAATATGCGAGATCGGTTCAGTATTACTTAATCGTCAATAAATTACGATAACGAGTTCGCTATGCGCAAGGAGCCGACGGAATATTTCATATATTTGATTTTCACTGTTTCCATAGATACGTAATGCACGTCAAATACGATATTTACACTCGAGTTGTTGGTGCTCACGTTTTAAGTTTAAATGCGTTTTTCGACCTCATTTTCCGTTTCCGAATCGGACATTATTTTGTTTTTAAAAATAAGCATTAATTGCTTTCATTATTTTCGTAGAGATAGTGCGTGTAAATAATTATCACGAATTAATCATTGTACTTTTGATATTCACTGACGCGATGTTTGCGATAAACGTACATTCAAATGAATACGTTTCAATGTTTCACGAACTTGAACTAGATATTGCTCAATGTATTTTATGTTTTAAAAATAAATAATTGTGCATGTATAGTTTTTATATTTTACCGTACGTCCTCATTAGCAAATAATCACGTTCATCAATTAAAGAATTGTAAAAATAAAAAATAAAAAGCGAACCAATTCCGGTAATCCATCCGATCGATCTATTAATGTGATTCTGAAAACATATTGAAATGTGTCTTTAAGTCTATTTTAGAACGACTTGTCTGCTTTATTATTTTTTAACTTAAATTTCCAATAGCCTTTTATTTTAGATTCTAAGTGAAATCAATATAACATATTCTATGTTTTTTTAATGATTAATTTTTTATTTTTTTTTAAATACTTTTATATCGCTTAAGTTTCATCCAGCTAATTTATAGACCAGAAATTTCTGTAGATTATACTATAAACGGTATTTCTTTGTTTCTTCTCGGTAGTTTTTCAATGCATAAGAATCAACTACCAAAAAATAAATGAAAACAGTAATATGTGCCGTAAACTGACTTTCATTTGATCGAATTTTACTTATTTCATAACTTCTAAAGTAATATTGCTAAAAATTGAATCTTTTATTATACATTAAAAAAAATTGTTTATGTACTTGACAAATAATGAAAAAACTGTTTTTGAAATAAATATAGAACATACAAAATCGTATTTTTTTTTTTAGTTTTTTCAAATACAATTTTCAACTCTTGACACAAATGTATGACAATTTAATATGACTTTAAGTATGTACTAATTATTCTAAAAATCTCAAAATCATTCAATATTTTTTTTTAAGCGTTTCACTAATTTATTTGTCGATTCTTACATCAGTTTTTAACTACAAATATATAAAAAAAATTATCATCCTATTGAATATTTAATGATTCGAAACTCGAAATATGAATAGACTAATATGTATTAAATGTCTTGATAAAAAAAGATTTATTACATATACAGAATTTTTTAATTATAGTTTTGATAAAAAGAAAACCTACCAAAAATTAGATTCAAAATGTTAAATACTAAATAGCAACTATTTATTATACCGAAGCTTAGCTTAAAATCGTTTTACAAAAGAAATATATTTTATATTTTAATTTGAAAATAAAATCAAATACAATTTTTAAAGGGTAGGTGTTATTTAAAAAAAAATACAAGAACTAGAATGATTAAATCAATGTTAACAATCGAAGAGGTAGTCATAGGTACTTACTTAATCTACAATGAATCTATGTATAAAAATATATCTATTATACTTTGATCACAGTTTATCGGTAGAAAAGTAACATGGCACATTACAAATTAATCCTCTTTCATAGATGTGATATAAATTTTAGAATTTATTTTTATTTTTATTTATTATTTATTTTTTTTATCGATATTGGCGGGTCACAAAAATATTAACGATGAGCAGCGAATTTGATATGCCTGGTATAGTGATAACGAAATAACATAGAATTTATGGAGTAATAAGTTGTGAGAGTAGGTATCTACCTGTTTATGAACTTTAGTAATAGTAGGCTATGGATAGATTTTGACCATTTAATTTTTAAATGTCCAAGTTTATAATACTAAGGAGAGTAACTTAAAAAAAAAATTGGAAAAAAATTCCAAATTCCAAATTCAAGAAGAATTTGAAATGGCTTTAGAATCCTCATCGCTTTACCAGATCGATGGTTGGGACGAAAATATGTCTATTAATATAATGTGGTTATGTTACGTGTGTGTGATTAAAAGTGTCAATCTACAATAGCATTAGTTTGGAAAATCCGTTTAGATCTTCGAAGAGACATTTACAAGTTGCGCCAAATGCTTCTTTGAAGATTGTAAAACGTACATAAAATGACGGCGGAAGTAAACTGCGCTCATGATACGGGTAAATACGAAATCATTCATGTAAACTGCGTCCAAATATACTTTATATTTTATCAATATTTTTGGTATATCAATTAAATAAAACTACCCAACTACAAAATAATCTCTAATTTATACTTAATTCGTCATTACAGTCACAAATTAAACATACGATTTTAAAAATACCTTTTGAGTTTGATAGTAAATCGCCACTTCTCACATACTCGGAGGTCGATTAATTTTTCGAAATTCAAAATCTGATGTTATTTACTAAAACTTTTCACGTTAAAGCATAAATTGTTAAGCCACCGTAACTGCACTGATTATATTATATTGTAAATCAATTGAATCCGCGATATAGGCACTAGCAGACCGATACCACATACAATGATAAATATCAGTAGGTAATTCAATAACGAGTAGGGATTTTAGATTTTGTGTGAAGTTAAGGATCTATTGGTTTCACAATGATGCTTATTTTTTTTCTGGAGCAACTTATTTTTTAAAAGGTCATCTCTAATAGCATTTTTAATATTTGATAAAAAAATCTGAAAATGTATTATGACCTTATCCATATTACTTAAATAATGATACAGAAAAAATTTACTACACAAAAATATAATACTTTTAAATAAATTATTATAAGATTTTTGCGGAATAGACTGATTTGACATTAATTTAAAAAAAAAAAAATCTACTGAAAATTAGACTTAAAATGGTAAAATATATAAACGGTACATATTATATACATACACTTATCGTGTATATAAAATATACTATACTTTCACCCTGCAACTTTGCTCAGAATCGTTGAACAAAAAAGAAATGATCTATCGTCTCTTTAAAATTCAACACACCCATCCCCATTATCCCGTCCGAGGAGCGAAGGACACCCCCAGGTACGTCCTTTTTGAACTAGATGATACGACTGGGGCGCAGTTTACATAAATAAATAAATAAATAAATACATAAAATGAAAAAATTATCGGGGCGCAGTTTACGTGAGCCGCCGAAACGCGTGATGCGTCGCACGTACCGAGGGCAGCGGCCGGGCCGGCACGCAGTGCATGCCGGCCACGTCCACGAAACTGGGCACGGCCGGCACGGGCGACCCGATCACCGGGTGGCCGTTGACGAGCGTCAGCGACACGTTGCGCAGCGCGTCCGCCAGGTCGGGCCGGCCCTCGTGGCCGGGGTAGCGCAGGTACCGCGCGGCCAGGGCCCTGTGCCGCGGCAGGTAGACGGCGCGGGCCAGCGCGGTGTACGCGAACGCGGCCGCGGCGTTGGCCGCCCGCTGCGCGAACGTCATGTTTGCCGCGTGCGCGCCGCCCGCGTCCGGCACGTACGCCGGGTCGTACGGGTTGCCGTGCCACTGGGACACGCGCGCGCCCGCCGCGGCGAACGGCACCAGCTGCACCGTGGGCGCGCCGTACTTGTGGCCGAGCGCGGCGAAACACTCGTGGAAGAAGTTCTCGAACAGCACCACGTCCGCGGGCCCGCGGTCCCGGGCCACAAACTCCGCGACCGCGGTCTTGTTCAGCGCCTCCTCGCTGACCCACGGCCCGAACCACCACGTCTGCACCGCGGTGGGCAGCGCGTTGATGTACTTGGCCACCTGCAACATGTCGACGTCTGCGGATCGTTCGTGCGCCGCCCCGAGAAACACACACGGTCATATTTGTCAACGGTGTCGGAATGGAATAATACATGTACATAAATATTTATTTATATAATATGTTACCGGCAAAGGGTTGAATCCGGCTTTCTATGGAACATTGTTTTTCAAACTCGACGGCCTCAAGTATGTTACTAGGGGGCCGTGAAATATTTCTAAAGCTTCTTTACTTATTCAATTCCTCTTACACCGACATGTAACTGTGAAATTTATTTTTCAAATTTCAATTAGGGGGGTCGTAACAGTTTTATATTTAGATTCTGAGGGATTTTTAACGAAAAATGTCGAGAAACGCTGTCATAGAAGGTCTAAAATGAGTAGGAAAAGTATAGAACGTATAAAATGACTAGGTGTCCTATAGAGTATAGAAGGCCGAACCTCACGTAGGCAATGCATAACATCGTGTTTTAGTCGGTTTACCATAGTAAGTGCGTTTAATCATAATAATAATAATTGATATTTGTTGAAAACCGTTGCTTGTCATATCAATTACAGTAAAAATAGGTAAAATTATAAGCTTAATAATTGTATACAACTGATAAATATGTTACAGATACGATAATATCCTAGATTCAATTCAGTATTATTTGATTACTTATTGTACAAATATGACTGTTATACAGAATTCAATAAAAGTTGAAAAAATAAAATTTCTTTATCAAATGAAAAATATGAAACAATATTACGTGACGTTTAACAGCTGAAAATTCATTCATCGTCAGTATATTATAATAAATAAGTTAGATCTACAGTTCGTACTCGTAGAAAACCTTAAAAATTAGGTAATGGAAACAATTTTTTTTCGCTTCATTTAAAAATATCATTATCAATGAATAAACGTATTTTTTTCATAATTTCTCACAAATCACTAAAATAATAAGCTTTTTTTATTTCACATTCTATAGAAGTCCTAGGAATTCTATAGATTTCCTAGGCGTTATTTAAAATAACATTATAATTTAATACATTGCCAAATTTTACCTGGAATTCTATAGAATACCTATGTTCAACACTTAGTCGGTAACATATACGTGTGAAATAAATAACGGGTACACGCGTAGACGCGTTCGTTACCGGGCCGGGCGCGGATACAAGACTTCGAGTCGGGGGAGAGAGGTAGACGAATTGAATCGAATTAATGAGACCCTTTTTTGCCAAAAACGTACTTTTACGCAAAAAAAAAAAAAGAACAGGCAAGAGTGAAATGAACAGTTAATAACGGAATAGAAAAAAGAAAATTTGACAGGTACGTACCGTGTTTAATATACGTGAAATTGTTTTTATTTTGGTACATTTTTTTAAAGGAATTTTTAAAGTTTTTACATTTCAGATATGATTTCGTAAAACGAATTTCCTACAGTCACAATATCTTAATTTCATATTTTTAAAGTATTTACTTAACATTTTAAATACAACTTATTTTTACTGTAAATAAAAAACAAAAAAAATTATTAAATTAAACAACTCTTTTATAAATGTTTTGAAAATGTGTAATATTAATGTATAATATAATATGGTGCATACTGTTTAAATTAAATATTTGGATATTAAAATAATTGTTTAATTCACTCACTATTTTTTTTTTTTTTTTTTTTTTTTTGTTCAATATCATATCTAAGTTTTTATGTATAACCATTTTTTTTGTCGTAAATACAAATTTAAAAAAATGAATATTTAATATAATGTTTAATATAAAATATTTCAAAAATCTTGACTCAGGATTTTTTTTATTATGGTTTAAATAAATTATTATACGGTTTGTATGTAATGAATTGTAATAAATTCAATTCAGGTCTCCAGTTGTTACTAACATTGAAGTTCACTCAATTATCGATTTTTAGTTAATTTGTATTTATATTATCAATATCACTTTTATTTTTTATACTAATTTTGTTTTTAGTATGTTATTTATCTTTTGTACGCCAATGTTATGCCATATGCAATAAAACAAGTACAAATATATATGCGTTTTCTGAAATAATTTTAAAATTCATTGGAAAGGCAATCGTCCTGAGAATTCACGCCTAGGCAAAATTCGGAAGGGGCTTGAGGAGACTAAGATATCCCAAATACATTAAAACCAAAGGGATTAAATCCCCTGTTAATTTTACTCACCCATACAAATATGAAGTGCTAACATGATAAAATTGTAAAATTATGCATTGTACTTCAATATTAAGCAGTGAAATTAATGCGTTCCTAATTGCTACTTACTGTTTACATTTTTTAATTGTACTATGTGTCAATGTAAGTTACTTCCGACTTCGTACCAATTAATAAAAATATTAACATCGGAATTTTAAAGTGAGTTCTGGTAAAAAATATTCAGCTGTTTTCAATATTTACTATATCATGTTTTAGCTATGCCATGTAGTATCTATACGTCGAGGCCGAAGTCATCACGTAATTATCGCGCGCACCACTCCTCCGTGCCATGGGTCAGATATGGGTCAGCGACCGATATTTTGTCACCGACCGTCCAGCACACACGCACATACACACATTACGTAATATACACGAACACAATCATTAGGTGTAAGTTTTTGCTGTTTGCTGTTGTGAATTGTTAGATTGTACACTGTAAACGAAACATTTTTTTTACCCGTCTCGCTGATCGCTTTTGTCCACCATGAGCGACTGTTGTCGTACGAAAATGACGTGTCGAAATAGTTGTACTTAATAAACATGAATTCTCGGTTACTATTTTTTTTTTTTTTTTTTAGTATAAACAACTCAAAGAGCCATATTTTACGATCACTCACAATCGAATAGTGTTTAAAATGTATTATCTTAATACCCGTGTTAGTTTCAAAATTTATTTTGTGGGCACTGATATTGCCGTTTTCTTCTTATTATTTAAAGTTATTTGATAAACAGATTTTCGGGCACGAATCGTTGTTTTTTTTTTTTGTGTAGTTATTATTTTTTTCATTAATATTTTTACGCGTGCGCGAATCACTGCAATTTTTCTGTTTACACGTGTAAAAGAATCACCGCTATTGTGAATTTTTCAATTTTTTTTTTGTGTGCGAATATTTATTACACGTCTTACAGCGTCGAGCAGCTGGCCAATCTGAGCTCCACATAATCGTGAGTTTTAATCCATTTATTTATTGACTATTTACAACATTTTAATATATTGGTGTGTCCAGGCTCACAGTCAGAATTTTATTTTGAGATGGTTCATGTCAAAAATTCCAAAACATAAAAATACTAAACGTTTTTATTATTAGAACACTAATTAAAATGAGTAATGTCTTGAGCTGTGAATTTGTAGATAAATAAATATATTTTTTTAACTGGTTAAATAATGGTTATACTTTAGCTTACTTAAGACAAAACACAATTTTAATTAAGTAACCATGTATTAAATGCTGAAACTTTATATTACCTTTTTAAGTATTTTTTTTCCTTTTTAGTTAGTTTTACGTTATTTATTTATTTAGCACATACATAAAAATAACACTCTTGTTTTAAAATATTTAATTCAATACATTTTATACATTACTTAAATCAATCGCATTTTTATATATGTACAAATAATATGAACATAACTACTAGAATACGCATTTTTCTTACCAATATAAGATGACCGTTTATTAAAGTTTTTAAATTTAGATTTTTAGATCATTAGAAAATAATTTTAAGCGCGATTTTTGGTATTTTGTGCTTACATTCTTAGAAATTTAAAAAATCATATTTAAGGTTGTACAGTACATAAAAATCACTAACTTTTTTACCAATATGGCCAATATAAATTGAGTATAATTTTATAATATGCATAAGTAAATTATTTTATTTTTGTCACCAGAAGAATGCGTGAAGTAATAATTATTTTATTATAATAAAAATCAATAAATTGAAAGAATAATATCAAATTTAATTTAATAGTAAAATGTTGGATTTGTTTTCTTTCATTATATTCAACACGTCTTTTACATAATATTATTGTTAAATATATAGCATAAATGAAAAAATATAGGTCATAGTAAACTTTCGGAAAGTCCGGATCCTATAAGCCCCATGGATACGTGCCTGGATGTGCCGAACCGTCAATTTCTTCAAATAATTTTTTTTTTTCATTTATGTTATTATTTGTTTGCTAATTAATGATACAGCATTACGCAGTCACCAATGGTTTTGGTTTCCATTATTTCTTATTTTCACCATCTGATCCGTAGTTTTAAGTTTACACACACAAACACACACACACACACACACACACACACACACACACACACACACACACACACACACACACACACACTCACACACATGACATACACATTACAAACCACCCTACACTGGTGCTCGTAGTGTTAACTCGGCGAACCTGTCCACTTTCTATCGAATGTTATGAACGTAATATACACATTAATCGGTCGGTGAGTAGTGATGCGTCGCGTAGTGTTCGGTAACCGGGTGCGCGATCTATAATACTTGTAGTTATTGTAATATTAAATTATAATAATTGTCCGTTCTCAAACCACGCGTTGTGATGACCTCGACGTTATTTATATATATTTTCATAATTTATTTGATAGTTTTATATAGTGCACGCAAGTTCAAATTGTGCGTAATCGTTAGTGAATATTTAATTGGCATACGTCAGATTATCAAAATACCTATATTGTTTTGATCGTTGATATTTAGCATACATTGTGTTGATATCGTATTACTTTTAGGTACGTGAAGTTGGCACTACAAAGTCTTCAAAACTTTCCAAAAACACTCCAACAATCCCTACTCCGACTTGTTGGACATTGTTGGACATTTGTTGGAATTTGTTGGAAAAGTTTAAAAAAGTTATTAGACTTTCAAGTTCATGGTGCCAAGTACATGGCCAACACTACAATCTTCTTGAAAGTTTCAAAATCATAACCAACAATTTGAATAAACCATTGTTGGACATTGTTGGAAGATTGTTGGAAAATGTTGGTCAAAATTTAAAGCTCTATAAGAAAAATAAAATGTAGTGCTGGAAGTTGGCACCACGAAACAGTATTTTGGATAAAATTAATTTTTTATCTACAGAAAACTTCCAAAAACTATTAAAAACGGTCCAACAAACTTATTTGAACCCTCTAGAATGAAAAACAAGTTTCCAACAACCTTTATCCATTTATAAATGAGCATTTTCATCTAGCACTACAACTCATATAATCATGATATACGTATGCGTAATTGGAAAAAAAATTAAAAAATTAATTTCTCAATTCACAATTCCAACAACTTTTAAAAACGGTCCAACAAACTTATTTGAACCTTTTAGATTCAAAAACAAAGGCCCAACAACCTTTGTCCATTTATAAATGAGCATTTTCATCTAGCACTACAACTCATGATATACGTATGTGAAATGAAAAAAAAAAAATGTTAAAAATTAAATTCTCAATTCACAGTTCCAACAACTTTTAAAAACGGTCCAACAAACTTATTTGAACCCTTTAGATTGAAAAACAAAGGCCCAACAACCTTTATCCATTTATAAATGAGCATTTTCATCTAGCACTACAACTCATGATATACGTATGTGAAATGAAAAAAAAAAAATGTTAAAAATTAAATTCTCAATTCACAGTTCCAACAACTTTTAAAAACGGTCCAACAAACTTATTTGAACCCTTTAGATTGAAAAACAAAGGCCCAACAACCTTTGTCCATTTATAAATGAGCATTTTCATCTAGCACTACAACTCATGATATACGTATGTGAAATGAAAAAAAAAATGTTAAAAATTAATTTCTCAATTCACAATTCCAACAACTTTTAAAAACGGTCCAACAAACTTATTTGAACCCTTTAGATTGAAAAACAAAGGCCCAACAACCTTTGTCCATTTATAAATGACCATTTTCATCTAGCACTACAACTCATGATATACGTATGTGAAATGAAAAAAAAAAATGTTAAAAATTAATTTCTCAATTCACAATTCCAACAACTTTTAAAAACGGTCCAACAAACTTATTTGAACCCTTTAGATTGAAAAACAAAGGCCCAACAACCTTTATCCATTTATAAATGAGCATTTTCATCTAGCACTACAACTCATGATATACGTATGTGAAATGAAAAAAAAAAAATGTTAAAAATTAAATTCCCAATTCACAGTTCCAACAACTTTTAAAAACGGTCCAACAAACTTATTTGAACCCTTTAGATTGAAAAACAAAGGCCCAACAACCTTTGTCCATTTATAAATGAGCATTTTCATCTAGCACTACAACTCATGATATACGTATGTGAAATGAAAAAAAAAAAATGTTAAAAATTAAATTCTCAATTCACAGTTCCAACCACTTTTAAAAACGGTCCAACAAACTTATTTGAACCCTTTAGATTGAAAAACAAATGCCTAACAACCTTTATCCATTTATAAATGAGCATTTTCATCTAGCACTACAACTCATGATATACGTATGTGAAATGAAAAAAAAAAAATGTTAAAAATTAAATTCTCAATTCACAGTTCCAACAACTTTTAAAAACGGTCCAACAAACTTATTTGAACCCTTTAGATTGAAAAACAAAGGCCCAACAACCTTTGTCCATTTATAAATGAGCATTTTCATCTAGCACTACAACTCATGATATACGTATGTGAAATGAAAAAAAAAATGTTAAAAATTAATTTCTCAATTCACAATTCCAACAACTTTTAAAAACGGTCCAACAAACTTATTTGAACCCTTTAGAATGAAAAACAAGTGTCCAACAACGTTTATCGATTTATAAATGAGCATTTTCATCTAGCACTACAACTCATGATATACGTATGTGAAATGAAAAAAAAAATGTTAAAAATTAATTTCTCAGTTTACACTTCCAACAACTTTTAAAAACGGTCCAACAAACTTATTTGAACCCTTTAGAATGAAAAACAAAGGCCCAACAACCTTTGTCCATTTATAAATGAGCATTTTCATCTAGCACTACAACTCATGATATATGTATGTGAAATGAAAAAAAAATCCCAAATCTATCATTTTAACTATTGTGTACGTATGTAGTGCTAGATGAAAATGGTCATTTATAAATGGACAAAGGTTGTTGGGCCTTTGTTTTTCAATCTAAAAGGTTCAAATAAGTTTGTTGGACCGTTTTTAAAAGTTGTTGGAATTGTGAATTGAGAAATTAATTTTTTAATTTTTTTTCCAATTACGCATACGTATATCATGATTATATGAGTTGTAGTGCTAGATGAAAATGCTCATTTATAAATGGACAAAGGTTGTTGGGCCTTTGTTTTTCAATCTAAAAGGTTCAAATAAGTTTGTTGGACCGTTTTTAAAAGTTGTTGGAATTGTGAATTGAGAAATTAATTTTTAACATTTTTTTTTTTCATTTCACATACGTATATCATGAGTTGTAGTGCTAGATGAAAATGGTCATTTATAAATGGACAAAGGTTGTTGGGCCTTTGTTTTTCAATCTAAAGGGTTCAAATAAGTTTGTTGGACCGTTTTTAAAAGTTGTTGGAACTGTGAATTGAGAAATTAATTTTTAACATTTTTTTTTTCATTTCACATACGTATATCATGAGTTGTAGTGCTAGATGAAAATGCTCATTTATAAATGGACAAAGGTTGTTGGGCCTTTGTTTTTCAATCTAAAGGGTTCAAATAAGTTTGTTGGACCGTTTTTAAAAGTTGTTGGAACTGTGAATTGAGAATTTAATTTTTAACATTTTTTTTTTTTCATTTCACATACGTATATCATGAGTTGTAGTGCTAGATGAAAATGCTCATTTATAAATGGATAAAGGTTGTTGGGCATTTGTTTTTCAATCTAAAGGGTTCAAATAAGTTTGTTGGACCGTTTTTAAAAGTTGTTGGAACTGTGAATTGAGAATTTAATTTTTAACATTTTTTTTTTTTCATTTCACATACGTATATCATGAGTTGTAGTGCTAGATGAAAATGCTCATTTATAAATGGACAAAGGTTGTTGGGCCTTTGTTTTTCAATCTAAAGGGTTCAAATAAGTTTGTTGGACCGTTTTTAAAAGTTGTTGGAACTGTGAATTGAGAATTTAATTTTTAACATTTTTTTTTTTTCATTTCACATACGTATATCATGAGTTGTAGTGCTAGATGAAAATGCTCATTTATAAATGGATAAAGGTTGTTGGGCCTTTGTTTTTCAATCTAAAGGGTTCAAATAAGTTTGTTGGACCGTTTTTAAAAGTTGTTGGAACTGTGAATTGAGAATTTAATTTTTAACATTTTTTTTCCAATTACGCATACGTATATCATGATTATATGAATTGTAGTGCTAGATGAAAATGCTCATTTATAAATGGACAAAGGTTGTTGGGCCTTTGTTTTTGAATCTAAAAGGTTCAAATAAGTTTGTTGGACCGTTTTTAAAAGTTGTTGGAATTGTGAATTGAGAAATTAATTTTTAACATTTTTTTTTTCATTTCACATACGTATATCATGAGTTGTAGTGCTAGATGAAAATGGTCATTTATAAATGGACAAAGGTTGTTGGGCCTTTGTTTTTCAATCTAAAGGGTTCAAATAAGTTTGTTGGACCGTTTTTAAAAGTTGTTGGAACTGTGAATTGAGAATTTAATTTTTAACATTTTTTTTTTTTCATTTCACATACGTATATCATGAGTTGTAGTGCTAGATGAAAATGCTCATTTATAAATGGATAAAGGTTGTTGGGCCTTTGTTTTTCAATCTAAAGGGTTCAAATAAGTTTGTTGGACCGTTTTTAAAAGTTGTTGGAACTGTGAATTGAGAATTTAATTTTTAACATTTTTTTTTTTTCATTTCACATACGTATATCATGAGATGTAGTGCTAGATGAAAATGCTCATTTATAAATGGATAAAGGTTGTTGGGCCTTTGTTTTTCAATCTAAAGGGTTCAAATAAGTTTGTTGGACCGTTTTTAAAAGTTGTTGGAACTGTGAATTGAGAATTTAATTTTTAACATTTTTTTTCCAATTACGCATACGTATATCATGATTATATGAATTGTAGTGCTAGATGAAAATGCTCATTTATAAATGGACAAAGGTTGTTGGGCCTTTGTTTTTGAATCTAAAAGGTTCAAATAAGTTTGTTGGACCGTTTTTAAAAGTTGTTGGAATTGTGAATTGAGAAATTAATTTTTAACATTTTTTTTTTCATTTCACATACGTATATCATGAGTTGTAGTGCTAGATGAAAATGGTCATTTATAAATGGACAAAGGTTGTTGGGCCTTTGTTTTTCAATCTAAAGGGTTCAAATAAGTTTGTTGGACCGTTTTTAAAAGTTGTTGGAACTGTGAATTGAGAATTTAATTTTTAACATTTTTTTTTTTTCATTTCACATACGTATATCATGAGTTGTAGTGCTAGATGAAAATGCTCATTTATAAATGGATAAAGGTTGTTGGGCCTTTGTTTTTCAATCTAAAGGGTTCAAATAAGTTTGTTGGACCGTTTTTAAAAGTTGTTGGAACTGTGAATTGAGAATTTAATTTTTAACATTTTTTTTTTTTCATTTCACATACGTATATCATGAGTTGTAGTGCTAGATGAAAATGCTCATTTATAAATGGATAAAGGTTGTTGGGCCTTTGTTTTTCAATCTAAAGGGTTCAAATAAGTTTGTTGGACCGTTTTTAAAAGTTGTTGGAACTGTGAATTGAGAATTTAATTTTTAACATTTTTTTTTTTTCATTTCACATACGTATATCATGAGTTGTAGTGCTAGATGAAAATGGTCATTTATAAATGGACAAAGGTTGTTGGGCCTTTGTTTTTCAATCTAAAAGGTTCAAATAAGTTTGTTGGACCGTTTTTAAAAGTTGTTGGAATTGTGAATTGAGAAATTAATTTTTTAATTTTTTTTCCAATTACGCATACGTATATCATGATTATATGAGTTGTAGTGCTAGATGAAAATGCTCATTTATAAATGGACAAAGGTTGTTGGGCCTTGGTTTTTCAATCTAAAAGGTTCAAATAAGTTTGTTGGACCGTTTTTAAAAGTTGTTGGAATTGTGAATTGAGATATTAATTTTTAACATTTTTTTTTTTCATTTCACATACGTATATCATGAGTTGTAGTGCTAGATGAAAATGCTCATTTATAAATGGACAAAGGTTGTTGGGCCTTTGTTTTTGAATCTAAAAAGTTCAAATAAGTTTGTTGGACCGTTTTTAAAAGTTGTTGGAATTGTGAATTGAGAAATTAATTTTTTAATTTTTTTTCCAATTACGCATACGTATATCATGATTATATGAGTTGTAGTGCTAGATGAAAATGCTCATTTATAAATGGATAAAGGTTGTTGGAAACTTGTTTTTCATTCTAGAGGGTTCAAATAAGTTTGTTGGACCGTTTTTAATAGTTTTTGGAAGTTTTCTGTAGATAAAAAATTAATTTTATCCAAAATACTGTTTCGTGGTGCCAACTTCCAGCACTACATTTTATTTTTCTTATAGAGCTTTAAATTTTGACCAACATTTTCCAACAATCTTCCAACAATGTCCAACAATGGTTTATTCAAATTGTTGGTTATGATTTTGAAACTTTCAAGAAGATTGTAGTGTTGGCCATGTACTTGGCACCATGAACTTGAAAGTCTAATAACTTTTTTAAACTTTTCCAACAAATTCCAACAAATGTCCAACAATGTCCAACAAGTCGGAGTAGGGATTGTTGGAGTGTTTTTGGAAAGTTTTGAAGACTTTGTAGTGCCAACTTCACGTACCTATTACTTTTTATTAAATTTACCATATTGAATTTAACATGACTCTTTTACCGCTCATCGTTTTGGTTAAAGTATTATATAATAACAAATGCGATGATGTGTATCACGAGGATCTACCTGTCACAATTCAATTCTGTGTAGTAAAATGCATTAATTAAAATGCCAAAAATTTCTGAATTTTTTTACTTTTCTCAAATGACTATTTTTGTTTATCAGATATAATAATAAATATTTTTGTTTTAATTTTGTTTCTTAAATGTGTATTCTTATTGTTTAAAATATAATAAGAATTTAAAGTTTAAAACAGTGGAGTGATGGCGCAGTATATATTTGCGAGCAGAGACGTATTTCGTAATAAGCAGCTGCCTTGGGCGACAACATTTATGAGGCACAACATTTTAATTTGTATTTAATCATAAATTTGTTTGAATGTAAAAGGTTGTTATTTTTTGTTAATTTAGATTTTCAAGAGTTATATAATTTATATATTGAGATTAATATAATTTATCATTTAATACAATAATTGTTTACAACTTAAACGTGTACAAAACTGTATACACGTATTGTATAGGTCAATAATAATAGTAATAGATAACCGAGCCAAGAACTGTGGACTGCAATAGTAATAATTACTACGGGTACCTATAGTATATTGACATTGCGTACCTAATACCTATAACTAGGTATATTAAAAGCGTCTATTTTGAATATTTTTTCTGACGAGACACTATTTTTAATTGCGTTTTATCATTATAATACAAAAATATGTAAATGTAACATATTCTCATTAATTTCCTTGATTCAAGTTGACCAATCTTAACGTGATTACTTCATTCCACGGTTCTAAAATTTAAATGCTTGTATCTCTTAAACTATTGTTCCAATAAGAAGGATAAAAATATCAGAATTTCTGAATAAGTCTTAAATTTAATCTTTGTGAGTGTATTTCTAATAATTAACAGTATGATGTACACCCGTTAGTGACAATTTGAGAAGTGACATTTTTCTTCAAATTTCTTTTTAAATCTGGATTATAAAAATTATAATTACTACGTTATTTGCCAAACAATTATTAATTATATTTAATACGGCCGTTAATCGTTCGTTAATCGTGACTTTCATTGCCAAGGTCATATTGTATTGTTGATATTATGAAATAATTATCAACACCACTTTTATTCTCGGTTACAACATGTTTTTATCATTATCCATAATATTAACGTGTTATTTTTTTAGTGACACTAATTCAAAGCAATTGTTTTAAAAATGTGCTAGGTGGAAAAATTATAAAGACTGCCGTTCGATAATGCCCACTACTGCTATTTGTGTTTTATCAAACATCATGTAGACCATGTTAATGATGTCGATGTACTTATTCCAGTTTCACCTGATTAGGAAATATATGATTATTTATAATTATTTAGTTGGTCTGAATTGTTCTCAGATTCATAAAACATTACGTGTAGAATCCCTCAATAATATTATAAAGTACATGCAAGTTCTAAGAAAAAAGTGTTAAGTGAGTTTTCTTTTAAATGTTCAGATACCTCCGTAATAAATCAGGCTAAAATACAAATTAAAATGTACGATTCTAGAATAAAATGATTTGAAAAATTTGCAATAATAGATAGGTAATATTAGTTACGTGGTCTAAAATTATTTATCATTTAATAGTATGCGTGACAAATGGTTATTAATTAATTAATTAATTTATAATATTATAAAATATATGTATGTACAATATATAAAATAATATACATAGTACCTACATTAATAATAATGATGAATCTACGTTTAAAACCGTATGATTATGTAAAATTTATTTATTTTTTTTTTTTTTATAAATCAAGTCATAATATGCAACATACAATGTCATAAAAAATCGAAAAATAACACGTGTACACACATTTTACATTTATTATTTATTGTATTAATCACATTGATGCCATATTACATATTGAAAAGTCATTTTCCTTATAATAGTGCATTATGTAATTGTATTTAATATTTATCAAAACGTATGTAGTCAGGTAGTTATAAAATACATTTTTATTTTTCTGACCATAAAATTTGTTTCGATTATTACAGATACAATATTATATCATTAATAAATACTTGATGAGTTTAATATTATTTGTTTTAATATTTTCAGCCAAAGTATAATATTACTAGTCTGAAATTTGTTCATAGTCTTTTAGATAACTTGTCAAGATCAATACGCGTACAATGTTTATATGTATATAGTACTCAAGACCGTTCACTACACTAGCTTGGGAGCCAACTCTCTCTCAGATTTTGAAATTTAAAAAAAAATCAAATTAATAAAATAAATTGTATGTTTTTAATAATCAATTTTAAATTTATAAAAAAATGACAAAATTTATATTAATTGTAATAATTATAAGAATGAATTCAAATTAAAAAATAAAAATGAAATAAATATGATTTTTCATGATAATCAAAAATGTTTTCCCTTCTGAATTTACCTGATGATCATGGTTTTTATTTGTATAGTTATATGTGGTATTTATATTGTTCTTTTGATGATACCCTTGCGGCCTTGCGTAGTATTGTTCTTTCAATGGTAATATAGTAAAAATGTATTTAAAAAATATCTATAAAAAGTAGGTTTTACGCTTATTTTGGACTTTCAGTTCGTTGATCTTTCAGAATGAAAAAAGAAAATATTTAAATATAAATTATTCAAAATGTGTTTTCCAAATGAAACTACTTTCTAGTATTTTCATTATTAATCGTTACAACCATTGTGTTTGATTATAAAATGTTGACATACTTTTCACTAAAGACAACGTATTGATCTAAATACGACTTATAGACGATCGTATAGCTGAAAAACTATCGAGCACCCATGGTTTCGAAATTTAACCCATAAATGTTTTTGAAATATCCACGCCGAGACCCGAATAAATGTACAAACGCGTATTAATTATGATGTACTTAATACTTATCTTACGGAGAAAAAAAAACTCACCTTTCGCTGTTTTCTCCACCTCGACGAAACGGTACGGGAGTTTAGCGCCATCCAACGGGTACGGCGATACCAGCGTGACGTTGTGTCCTCTATTCACGAGCGTCTCGAGCAACAGTTTGAACCCCGTGAAATGGCTTTTGACTTCGGTGGGAAAAAAGGCCAATATGTTCGAGGGCTTTGCGGGCGGCCGTAGTTGCAGTTCAGACGACCATTCCGCCGCACACGATAGTAATAATATCGTGAAAACTGACTGCTCCAGGGAAGAAAAAAACCATAGAAAATAAAACATATTAACGATGACTTGCAGATGTTACCTAGTGTTTATAGCGAGCACTTTAAAAAATTAACTCACCCACCGTAACGAGACCCCCCCCCCCCGAGGCAATTTTCAACCCATGTAAATTACATTATTGCAATTGAAAATATTATATAAATTTGAAGCTTGTTCTAAGTTTCATTCGTAGTCATGAGCAAAAATATAGCACCTACTATAGAAAATCTAGATTATAGCAAAATCCCAATCACACATGTTTTTCAATGCATTTTTTTCTGGGATTTAATCGATTTCCTGGGTAGATACACGAGTACAAAATAATTCATTTCTGATGTGTTTTTAGTCCTCTTTGCATTGCAAAATAAACAATTTCATCGATGATAAAACAATATTTAAGACGGTGATTTTTAGAGTATGTCGCATAAGGTACTGAACATATTCAAATTATAATAACCGTGTTTTTTATACGTCTTATGACAAGACAAATGCACTGATCATTTTTTAGAATATTAAAAATTGTATAGAAAACCATCGTCGCTTGACGCTTCACATGTAGAATTATTTTGGAACAGACAAAAGTATGATTTCGTTAAACACAACGCATCCACTGCCGAGGACAGTCAAAACGAGGATTTAGGATCCAGATTTGAGGATTTAAGATCCAGATCTCCCTTTTCATAAGACCAGAAAAACGGCTATTTCAAGCACAAATACGTTATTAGGATATCACTGAAGTCAGACGGTTTAAAGAAATCGACCATCACAGTACTCATACGTATATTGTATTTATTGTCACGATCTACGAGTTTGTGGCTTTTGCATTCACTTTATACGTTTCGGAAACTCTCTTGATCCAAATTGTCAAAATAATTTTGTACACATTTAATTACTATTTATGTTAAATTATATAAATTGTATAAATTACAATAAAAACGACACTGCACCTTAGTTTTTTGTCAATCATTTTTACGGATTTGACACGCAACAAGTGTAATAAAGACGTAATACCACTTAATTTAATCGTGGTTTAAAATTAAACAACTCTTAGCCCAGCATACCACTAATATCAATATTAAATTATACCATGGTCCACAAACTTTCTAACTGTACGACCGTTTTACACATCGATATAAATTGCCGCCTATTTTAAAATAGTAGTACATTTTTTTTTTATCGACTTTAACACTCTTCTGAAAGGAAAATAAAACCACTTAGAATTTCGTCGTTCGTGTATTAACCTCAAGGTCAACATCGTAGACAACAATTTTAATCTCTACGGACCCTCCTTGCCATCCGTTGGGCACCATACAATGATTCATTATAGTTATATCAACGACTAAAATACAATCGAATTCGTACTCATCGCAATAATTTACATACTCGACTGTTTTTTTTCTACTACCGAGAGTAGATAAAAAAAAAAAAAATAATAACAATAATAATAGTTAAAATGATAATGATTATAAGAAAAAATGTTGAAAAAAATTGATCGTTTTATCACTGCTGCACGCACGGGCAATTATAGTTATAGACTTATAACGTACGCAGGGCAGCCGTCACGGCAGCCACGGTCGGTCCATCAACAAAATTTACACACACGGTGAGAATGACGTTGTGATATCGTCGAGTTCGAACGAAATCCGACTTTTATCGTGCACAATATTATACTCACGGCGTTCAGCGCCACCGCCGTGACGGTGTACGTCTTCATCTCGGTCGAGCGAGAACTCCCGTGCCGACCGATAAATTATCAACAATCACCGGACACCAGAGCTACAGCCACACACATACACACACTCACACACACGTGCGTGCGCGTCACCTTACAAACACTGTTGAGCGGCGACTGAGGAAAACAACGTTTCACGTCGATCGGCTAGTCGCGCCGCCGTGCCGTCGCGGCGTCGATCTCGGAATGGTCGTCGGTCCGGGCGTCGATCATCGGCGTGTTACGTAACCGCGGCGGCGCGGCGGTACGAGTGCGGCTACATTATTTGCACGTTTGCGGTGAGAGTTAATAGTTATCTGCAGTTTACGATGTAATTAATAATATTTTAATAATATTAACAATATCGTAATAAAATATATTTTGAAGCATGCGCGCAAGTCGCAAGACGAATAAGCTCATTACGATAGACACTTGTACGCAGTGGCGTATTTAGGATTTTCCCAGGGGGGGGGGGATCAAAATAAAAAATTGAATAGGGACCCCTTAATTAGTATTAAGCTTAAATGACTACTGGACAAATTTATGATTTATATACCTAGGTACTGCGTTCGTATAAATTTGAGGACTTAGCTCCATGACACAACAACAAAGTCACAAAAGATTTACAAAATATACGGAAGTATGAGATCACATATTTAAATGAGATAAATTACAAATAAACCCCGTAAAATTTTGATTATTTGTTACTGTAATTTTGCATTTAAATAATTAAATATAAAACAATAGTAAAAACTTAATTTTTGAAAAACTTAATATAATTTATATTTAATAGTTAACAGATATTAAAAAGCAACAATGTATTTTATTCTGAATTATATTATATTTTTATTTTATGTAATAAAATTTAGTTTCCTAGATTTTTTAGATAATTCGTCCACAGTTTGCTAATAAAAAAAAACTAAATATTTCACAAATTACTATTTATCAGTGTCAAAGAGCCATAGAGCTAAAATAAATTTAGTTTTAAATAAAAAAAAGTATTTATCTCAAATCTTGGGGGGATCAAACCCAATGATTCCCCCCTCGTAAATACGCCACTGCTTGTACGTGTCGTACGTCATAAAATATAAATAAATACATAATGTTATCAACATCAATATTATACATAGGGTGTCTCACGGTAATCCATTACGGTGTGGTGATTTTATCCGATTCGATGCGTACCTACGTTTCATTTCAGTACTTATAACACCTTTGAAAATCACGAAAGTAAAATGTTTTTATTAAAAATATAATTTTAAGTAATCATGAAAATGGCTTTAATTGTATGGATTGTACAAGGTTAATTGGCAATTAGTAAATTTTCGTATGACATGCAAAATATTATTGTTTACCAATCGCTCTCAAAATAATGCGGTCGGGCACATATTTTACGGGTCAATAGGCCAGTATTGCACTTAACAGTTGTCATGAATAATTTATATTATCATTGATTTTTACAATATTATCCGTAGTACCTAGTAAACTACTATTTAACAACTAACAAGATATATTTTTATGGTGCTTCGGATTATCGCATTTACAACCGTGCTTCGCGATTATTTGACTGAACCATGTTATTTAACTACAGCACACGTCAATTTCACGAAGCGATGATTTAGGTCCACACACAGACAGTGATGGATTAAAATGGGACAGTGGGGGCATCTGCTCTAGGGTGCAAGGTTTGAAAGGTGTATATTTTTGAAAGTTATTAAAAAAAAATAGTGGTTTCGATATTCAACGCATTTAAAACAAATTAAATTATAGTGTCAAACTTAATGTTAGTACTGCAGATACGCCTGAAAAATAAATACTCGAGTAATGAGAGCATGAGAATAAAATTATTAAAAAAAACTCAAAAACGGATTAATTTTTTTTTTTTTAAATAACCTCCTTTGTAGTCTCGTCCGCTATAAGCCTCGTTAGTGAATAAAATTTATAGGTATCAAACTGCTGTGAAACAATTTCATGTTAACAAACAAATATTTATATCATGTGGTAGTTTGAACCCATCCTCCACCACTCCTACATACATCTATGGGTATAGAATATACCCATACCCCAGGATATAATGTCTTAATCTGGCCTTGCACACACACCACTGTGATACCATAGTACAGAGTTACGAGCTGGCACGTAGTAGTTTTTGGGTTGAAGCTTGAAACGACAGGCGTAACCCGTTCACTCTGTATAAACATATTTGATATGACTTTCTCACCATATCTTTGTGCCGATACAACTGGTCCACGGGTCTGTATTCATTTATTATAAAATGTGTATAATATTTTTTACTCAATATTATATTCAAAGATTACGCGTGTGCTCGCCAAGCACTAATTACCCTAATGATAGGTATATATATACTTACTGTTGTAGGAATAACGTTCGCGATAACGTTGCTTTTTCATTAGATTTGATTTATATTTAAATGTATTATTATTATTATTATTATAATCAAACTGGCCGACATGGTGGCGTTCCGAAAGATCACGGAACACATGTGCAGGGTTCATATGTAGGTAAACAGAATGTTAGTATTAAAACAATATAACACGATGATCGGAAGTTATTCGTGGTTTACGGCGAAGCATCAGAAATGCTTTCATTTTATTGAGTATAGAACAGAACGTTGTCGCTCCGAGACGAATGAAGCAAATCTCACTGAGGCCGCAAATTTACTTGATGAATTTTAAATCTTTAAACAAACTTTAAACGATCCTTGATTTTTCACCCTTAAAAATTGAATTTAAATTAATATTTTGTTTTAATTTCACTCGAGATCTTTTTGTGGCTGCATCCGAGTTGGGTCCGAAAATAATGCTAGTTTTAAATTTTGAACGAATTGGGTCCGTGTGAAATAAAATGTTTTGTCTGAATTGGGTCCACACGTATCAAATGATGCGTTTTAATTGGGTCCATGGTCCACGTATTTATACGTGGATTATTTATTTCCCTCCAAGATTATGGTCTGAATTTAAGCCTAGTACAATAAGAACTACAAAAGCATGTGAATCCTTTCAACAACACTTCAATTGACAATTCTATGTTTTATTCTGCTCACCCAAATACATCAATTCATATACACGTTTTAAAAAATACTCAAATAGATTTTTATATTAAAATGAAAAGTCCAGAAGGAAAAAGAAGAAACTGTATAATATACAAGGAAGATTTCGTAAAAGAAAAAATGACAGAAAAAATATTTAAAAAAATTAATTGATACGAATTCGTAAAAAATATGTCTTATAAATTTCAATCCTTAAATTAAAATATTATTAATTATTAAAAATCAGATGAATGACGAACGATTGTATATCAGGAAAAAAATTAGAAAAAAAACATTTTTAACCTTACCTGTAATTATAACAGTTCTAAGTCTGTAAAAATGGGAAGGAAAATGTTTTTTTACGGGACCCAACTCGTATAGTAAACTTGTTTACACGGAACTCAATCGGTGAACAATCTGAATCATGGGACCCAACTAGTATGCGTTAGATAAACAGAGAGTTTTTGTTAGAGTGGAGCGAACTTTTTGATACGCCTATATGACTGAAAAAAAAATTGATCACTTCGCTTGCTTATTAATTTTTGTTAGGATTTTTATCATTTTCAATGACCATCAAATACTATTCGGCACAAATAGCCTTAATTTTCGCGAAAACACGTAGGAAGCTAAATAAAAATATTACGTATTACCTATCTCTAGGTAGACGTTATTTATATACCCGTATTATTTTTTCCAAGAGGTACCCAAAATTTATCCGGTCTTTAAAAATAAACGTCGAGTTAGCCTTAGGAATATAGTTTATGTACTTAGATTTTTAAGAACCTAAGAATCTTCTTATTAGTTAATATCCTTATTTTGGTCTCGCTTATCATAGTATACCCACATAAAAAATGATGGGAACATCACTGACTAAAATAATGTACGAATTAATAATAAATAATCATAAGATTGAAGATTAGGAACATTAACGAACCAAGCATATAAAAAATATCTCATCATTTTTCTTTCTTTAATTACTGGAAAATTATTAAGTATAATTTATAGCAGAAAAACAGATGTCATTAAATTTAGATTTATCACTTCATTCAGCCTGATTCAAGCAATTTAATAGTTATCTATTCTCATTTTGCTGGAGTACTCCAATTACCTATTTATAATGTTAACAATAACAAAAATATATAAGAAAAAAAAATAAATCATTGCTTGAAAATAAACTTTAGATGATATAATACATACTCAAATCTAAACATAATTTTCTGAGATGAGATTTTATATATAAAATAACGGATACATTTTCTTCTTCGTGATGATTTAGTATTTTCCAAATAGGAGATTATTTAATAAATGTTAAAGTTTATTGAACTGATTTGGTTTAACGTATTTTTTAAATACAGTATATAAGGCAGATATATACTTCATTAAAAAAAAAAAAAAAAATGTTAAGTTCTTCTAAAAACATTTTTTTCGTAATATTATACTTTTCCTTAATACTTAGTTTCATTAATCGTTGGTTTAATATTATTTGCTTAGTTCTAAAACAGCTCATTAAGCCTACGTTTTTATTTTTATTTATAATTTTTAATTTTTTTTTTTTTTATACAAGGTATCTTTTTTAATTTGTTGTCTATACAATACCTCTAAGACTGCAATTTATATAATTATATATTAATAATTACGATTGTTATTATAATTATTGTTTTTATACTCACCATTACCATTATTTTTATGTTGATGTCAACTCTAAAATTATTTACAGTCCACCTCTAATTAAGTTGTATTACAGTACCGTAAATCGTAATGAACCATTTTTTTTTTTTTTTGAGTAATCTATTTATCTTTTTCATTAATTTTAAGGATCCACCCACTCATACACTTACACTCATACACAGTGCGTGCGTTACATTACACGCCACTCATACACTCACTGGTTTATCCTCGATAAACTTGTCCACCTCCAGCTGAGGAGTGTTAGAAAATAAAATTATCCAAGTACACAAAATCTGTATTAAAAAAAAAGAAAAACGCAAATCGCAATTGCTGTTCGGGCGCACGTAATACAAATGTATACTCCCAACCCATACTAGAGGGTAGCGTTGTAAATAAAAGGTACATGAAAACAATTAAAATTTATGCTTTTTACAGGATTGAATCGCAATAATTGAGTTTTGAATTTTAATTTAAAACACATTGTATTGAGTTACATTTTTATTTTCATTGAATATTTCACACACATTTTTTTAATGTACTTTATTGTTAATAATTTACTGGTTAGACATTTTTCTCATAACCGGAATAAATGTTCTAATTTTCTTTTATATTATTATTACGTAATATATTAATGTTATGTTCGTTAACAGAATGAGTTTTCAAGTATGAAGCCGGCGTGAACTTCTTATCGAAAATTCAGCCGAAAACGCAATCAATTGCTCGTCTAAATTATTTATGTTAAAGGCGTTCGGGTAAATTTTAAATCATTCACCTAAATTAATTTGTATTTATTTCAGAGTTACTCAAATAAAACTGTCTAGAATTTGTGTGCTGATAAACTTTTGAAGTTTTAAAAATGTTGAACGTAAGTATGTTATAAGAAAATTGTAGCCAGGAATATTATAAGTTTTGTACTTACGACGAATCTTGATTTCAAAATCTACAGACGATTCTGGTAGACCAATTTGGTCAACTTGAATAATTATCGACGTGCACGGGTATACAGCTCTAAAAGTAATTAGTACAAGGGCGCCCATCAGGGGGTGAAAGGGGGTGACATGTCACCCCCCTTGAAATATTTATTTTTATTTTTGAATAATAAATTAATTTTACTTATAATGTACACATAGGTTTTTTGTTAATCGATTACGGTCATACGTTGTTATACTCGTAATACAGATAAATATAAAGATATAGATAAAGATTGTGTTGTGTTGTTGTGTTATCACATTAATTATTAGTGATTACTGGTTACCATGAACTGGTTTTCGTGAGTCTGACCAATAACCAAAATCAGATAACCATGTTTGATATAAAACATAAGTAAGTCGCGAAAACGCGAAAACACGCTTAATGTAATTATTTTGGTGATTATAGCATTAATAACAATTGCTAAAATATTTAATATATATTATTTTGTTGAGCATGGAAGTGAGTAGTGAGTTATCGTATTTAAATAATTTTCGTTTACAGTTACAAATAATTGACAATTGTTATTTTTAAAATCATCGAATAATTACGAATAATAATAATACTGCAAAACAAAAGTTAATAAAATAAATTTGATTGATTCTTAGTTTTTAAGTTGTTTATTTTATGATTGTCAACCCCCTAGGTTTTGACAAATGGGCGACCTTGATTAGGTATATTGTAATTTGTATTACTTGATAGTAAAAACGATCAAACTTCGACGATGATAGAATAAACAGTATTTTATTCGAATGTAATTTTATGTTTTACGAACTGACTGCATGTTTCGACCGGCGGGCGATAGTGATTTGTACGGTATAACATTGTAGCGGTCACGTTGGTATACGGTTACGGCTATTAGGGAGTAACAAAATATTATCCACAGAGGAAAAATGGTGTATGTGATAAGACTGGTTTAGCTTATGTATATTGATTATCTGTGATAAATAATAGCTTGTTTAAATTGAAAAAACGACTAATGTAGTCGGAATAGTTATTATTATTTTAATAAAACCTACTATGTAAGTATAAAAAAATTATTTTGTAAATTTAATTTTCTAAAACCGATGTTTGTTTTTTGTTTTACAAAATTATAAATTTACCCAGTGAAATTACGTCAACGTCATATTTGTCAGAAAATAAAAGTAAATTGTAGTTTTCACTTCTATTTCACATAATTAAACCTATTCAGAATGTTTTTGACAAATCAATATCAAAATTATTTCATGTACTATTGATGTATGTTGCCGGTGAGTCTACCAATTTAATTCTCTATAGTCAATCTCTAAAAGATAAAGTAAATTAATAATTTTGTTTTCATTCAATATACTGAGTGATTTAACGAGAATTCTAAATACTATTTGAATTCCTCTTTTTGTGTCAATTTAAGAACATAATTATCATTATTTTCGAGTTCGTCCATAAAATCTGTTTAAGTTGTAAAGATTCAAAAAAAATGTTAGATTTTATTTATATACATTTATCCATCATATGTATTAATGTGAAAAGCGAAAAGGTCTAATCTCTAGAATATATTATGCCTAATATATATTTACATTTTAAAATTCTTTATCACTCAAGTAAATTTATCAGTATGTTTGAATGAAAATAAAGCCACTTACAATAATTAATAAAAAAAAATCGTATTTTCTTTATGTCTCTCGTAAATTAAATAACTATTAAATAAAATATTAAATAACTATAATTCGTCCAAAAATATAATAAAGTACCTAGCTAACTTGTATATTTTTGTTATTCTATACTAAAATTATGCGTTAAGTTTAAGAAAAATACAAAAACCAAACAGATTAAAATAAATGCATGATAATATTTTTAATTCTTTGAAAATTATTTAACTAATGATACTAAAATAATTTTCATTAAACCTCTATGGATTATGGTAATTCAATCTCAACATTTCCATGATCTGTTTCTATTTCTTTTTTTCTACTTCCTTTCCTTTTTCCTTTTCATTTTCATCTAACGGACTAATAATTCAAAGGAATTAAACCATGCTAGACAATTAAGTTTAAATAAATAACTTACTTAAGTCCGAAAAACCTCATAAGTACATCACGTGAAGGAATGAGATTGCTTACATCTTCCTCTTCATAACGATTCCTTCTGTCCCAAATTGGAGGCAATAAACCAATTGAAAAAACAATTAAAAAATTATTCATATTTCAATGACTTATAAATGTCTTGATTGGCTTTTATAATATAATAGACACAGACACTGCTTTTAATACCACAGTGTCTCAAAGACTGAATGTATGATGTTTATTTATTATAAAAATTATTATAAAGAAAATACCTATTGAGCGTTGTTTTATCTTATCTCATTCGTGTGGTCAAAACCCATGTGTTTAATGTATTTATTATCATACGTCATATATATACATACATATACATATATACATATATATATATATATATATATATATATATATATATATATATATAT
Source organism: Therioaphis trifolii (assembly GCA_027580255.1). Classification (NCBI taxonomy): domain Eukaryota; kingdom Metazoa; phylum Arthropoda; class Insecta; order Hemiptera; family Aphididae; genus Therioaphis; species Therioaphis trifolii. The sequence continues at coordinate 6,715,474 of CM050404.1, forward strand.
ATATATATATATATATATTCTTTTATTACGAATCATTCATAATTATTTTGTAATTAAATAAATGCAATAGAAAAAAATATATGACGGTAATTATTCTTTAAGTAATAACTAACTATTATTGGTAGATATAATTATTTATTTAACTAAAATTAATTTGGATATTGACGATGCATTTTTAGTAAGCCTTAAAAATATGCCTAAAAATAAAATATTGTTTTAAATAAACTTAAAAATTAAAAACTCGATGTTAAAATAAAATTATAAAATTATAATTGTATAATATATAATTCGTATAATAATTGAGGCACATTCAGTCAAAAATGTGTAAGAGCTAAATTTTGTAATCTGAAGTGATCTACACCGCCAAACCGCTCTTATAAGTCGTCAAAGCACAACAAGTGTATACAATCATCGAGAATACTCTACTTAAAATATCGAGAACATCGATTAAGGATTTGGATCTGTTTTCCTATTAAAAATGTTTACTCTAAAATACATAAAATATAAAATATCGTCAAATACTCAGATACTTTAATAATATAAAAGCAATTATAAAAATCTTTTTTTAAATGATTATTCCTTAAAAAATCCATTATCATTACGTTAATAACAGTTTTAACAGTTATCAAGGCCGTATTTAGTGTGGGGGTATATTTTGAAAATACAAGAATTTCGGTATAGAAACCATTATCAAAAGAAGTTATAACAGTTTTAAATTCACAAAATAAAATTTGTTATTGCCAGTTTTCATAAAAGAAATGTGTTGGTTAATGGACTTGAGCATGACTCTGTTTTTTTTTTTAACGCGGGTTCATGTCACGATGATAAATTGATTTTTTTGCAATTCTTATCGATTTTTTTTAATCAATATTTTAGCGAATAAATTAGGTGCATTAAAATGTTCGTACCTTACGTATTAAAAACATACATTTAGGAAGCAACTTAAAAATCTCTCAACTTCAAATTTGTATTAAAGTAATCATTACTAATAATATACATTAATAAGCAATGTTATCTGTGTAATCATAAGTACCATCATCACCATCAGCATAACTTTCATCGTCAGATTCACTAGAGTTCATCGATATTTAAAATATACGCATTGTATATATGTCAAGCCAATTAAAAAAAAAAATAATAATAATAATAATAATTAATATTTATAGATATAATTATACACATTAACACCACGGTTCACTGTGATAAGAGTTCAGTATTTACATTCATGCGCATTATTTGCGATATGTTACTGTAATTAGACGCTCTTGAAGTCCGTGTCATATCAACTTCATTAAATGGCCGGTAGTCATGGCGATGCGAATGAAAATATTATTTTAAATTATTAATAATTTTTTAAGTTTGACCAGAAACAAATTTTTATATGTGGCCCCCTCTTATTGATTTGCCAACTTAATATAAATCTTAAAATCCACCACTGGTCGAATGACAAACCCTTAAGGCTTCAATTATGAATGGTCGATCCAATCATTACGACATTTGAACTGAAGATTGAAAAACATGTAATGAATCCTTTGATAAAAAACGTCTTTTTCGTGCAGAGAAAAAAATGTAATTAGATATTGATAAAAAAAAAAACTATTAACAATCAGGCTATGATAAAATAAATACATTTGTTTAGTGTGAATGTATAGAAAAATGACTAATTTTTACTTACAGTTAAGAATGACTAACTTTCGCACCAAGAGAAATGTACTAATTTGATTTTTGATTTCGATGTTAATTTTTTTAATAATATTCATAGTTATATGTTAGATTGATCCTATAACGTAACTGTGCAATTATTTCACTACCTTAGAATATAAAATAGCAATCAATACATTATTATATTGTATTATATGTGTTACAGTGGTGGATTATAAGCAGTGTTCTGCCTACAAGTAGAATGACATTTTCAGTTCCTATATATTTTCATACGTTTTCGCCTAACCACTTTTATGATGCTGGCCAGACACACTGAGACATCTAAAGACTTTCGTATAAATAATTAATAATTTAATCATTGCAATGTTGGTATTTAGTTCTTCCTTGGTAGAATTTTATTATCAGTGACATATTTTGAAACCTTAAAATGCTGTCAGATCATCTGCCTGTTTTGCTTGTCACAAAACTTGCTATGAAACAATCTGGTAATTTTTGATTTATCTAAACAAAGAATTTTTCACGATGGAAATTTTACTCAATCATAGTTATTTGATAAAATTGATGTAACATAAATTACAATAGTTGAATCATCAAATGATATCAGAACATACATAAATGCACAACTTCGTGATATGCATCACTTCACTCGTGACACACAAAAAAGGCAAAATTTAAAAATATCAAAATGCCAATTATTAAAAATACATTTTTTTGTATAAAACTCACTTAAGTTGTAAACTCTTTGGCGTAAAGTGCCGAATTTGTGCCTCATCGCCATCGTATGTTTCTTATCGGTTTTAAGATATGGTCACTTAGACATTTTTCAGATCACTTCATTCTTATTTAATATGAAATATTATTTTTTTCTTGGCAAACTAGAATCTCAGCTGATTTGCATTATCGACTATAAAAAATAATTAATAATAATTAATAAAAAATAATGCGTACACTCTAAATTGACACATTATATTACATTGTTCACGAGTATAAGAATTAAATATTAAAATTAAAAGTACCACGAATGATTGAATACTAATTGGAAATTTGAGTACTAAGCGACTTTTTGCACCCCCGATGTACATCGATGTGTATATAACTCATACACGCCGTTGGTTATCGTCCAAAAAAAATAATTAAATTCATCATGAATAGATTCATTGAACAATTTTGAATAAATATTTTTAAAAAAATAATAAAGAAAATAAAACGACTGGAAAAAGAATAAAAAAAAGAGTAAAAAAGTTATATAATAATGTGATTGGGAAAATTATAAGTAGGTATGCTCCGCGTATACGACCGGTTTTGATTTCACGAGTAACGATTCAGGCAGAACAAATCAGTTAAAATAAAAACTGTATACAGTATGTATTTATGCCGCTAGGAGCACGTCTGTTGTTATCTGGCAACAGTGATTAATGATTATGATAATAATATTTCTTTCGCGATAGTGTACAGGTTGTTTGTTGTAACTTGTAATGTAATATCGACCGTATTGTTTCTAGCGTACCTACCGCAGCGTGATTTCGACAGTCGGCTGATAGTGAATTTTACGGTATGACATTGAAGAGGCTACGTGCCACTCGGGCAAACGACCGGTCGGAAGATACACTGTACCATTATTATTATCCACAACAGAAGCGACGTGTGTAATAATAACCGATCCTGTTTAGTATTAGTCATCGGTGATGATAAATAAACCGTTCAAATGCCGAAGACGACTATTGTGTAATTCGAATGAAATTCCAATCGACGTATTTATTAAAAAACTGTTTGACGAGATAAGGTACGTATAAATTTGTATTTATGAATTTGTAACAGTTTTAATTTTCTACCCACTGATTGTAATTATCATGATTTTCTTTCAGCGGACTCGCGTTAACGCTACAATTGTTTGTGGGAGATCCAAATTAAACTCCTGTTTTTTGGCTTCGGACAAGCGTAATCAAACTGAATCGAGATGTCTTTAACGGAGACCAATATTAAAATTATTTCACTCATTGTTAATGTATTGTTGGCGGTGAGTACATACATATTATTATCATTTATCACGTCACGATGATTTCGAGAATTAACGTTCTATTAAATATGATTGTTTTAATGGTCAGTTCTGATTGGCATACAAATATCAAATATACCGATTGTTTGCGCACACGAATATCTTTATCAACAGTTTATCTTAAAAAAATTAATTCAGTTTTCACGCGCCATAATAACTTGAAACTTACTCTAACACAATGTTACGCGTCATAGGTATTTATTTCTCATGCGACACGTTCGTTTTCTTTTCCATGTTACTGACTTACTATTTATAGATGTATTTTTTCATAATTTTAGTCATTAATTTACGATTATTTTAATTACAAATTATAAATCGTTTAGTAAAATATATTTGAAATATAATTATATCTTTTGAAATAAATGTTTTTCAAATTAAAGTTTTTATAGTTTTTTTTTCCGTAGAAGTCTATTAATATTGTATATACGATATATCATATAATATAAAGATCCATTGTATTATGTCGTGAAAATCCGTAAAATATAACGTCTGCTATAAATGATAATGTACGTGTGAACTACATGACAGATTGTTGTGTTCGGTGTTAGACAGTACTTGCATTGTGTTCGGTGTTAGACAGTACTTGCGTTGTGTTCGGTGTTAGACAGTACTTGCGTTGTGATAATCGGTTATCGCCTAGGTATCATATTTTATGAGAAAGAATAGTATTGGCAAGATATACGTTTAATTTTAAAATGTGTCTCAAAAGTCCTAATTAGTCCCAATTTGTCTTAACCGTTTCAGATAAAAATACTAGAATGTGCGCAACGACCATATTATGTAAACATCACATGTTTCGCTTTTTCTGTTATCACTAAACTTTGCTTTTTGTAAATAATGAGTTACAGATTATAAATATTTTTATAAACAGTAAAAAAAAAATGTTTGTATACCTACTCTTTAAATACGAGGCACTTGTTATCATTTTATGTCATAAATAATTTATGTAATAAAACACGTTCTATTAGTTAAAAATTGAAAATTCATTTTTCGCTTCAATTAAAAATTATTTTTATTTTGAATATATTTTTTATTCGATCAAAATATAAAGTCCTACGTATATTCAAGACTCAAATCAATTTTGGACACGGTACACAATATATGCCGTAAAATATTAAGCCATTTATGAATTATATTATATTCATACCGGGTGATTCATTTGTCACTTCATATTGATTTTCTCTATGATTTCGATTTTTTTGTTTTTTTTTTTTTGGAAATTTTAAAATTCAATAACCACATTTTTTAACCAAAAAGTTATTAATATTAATGTGAAAAAATATTTTTGTATATGGTATAATATGCTGATACGGTTTTACCTATACGTTCCAATATCGTATGTATTGTACAGAGTTTATCATGAAGATTTGTACATCGCAATACAGTGCCAATAAAGATTATAGATTCTGTTTATTTTTTTCACTTACAAAGTTAAAGAATTAAATTTGAATTGGCTTCATTAAATATATGCATATGCAAGTCATGTAAAAGAAAAACAAAAAAATGGAAAATTTTTGTTTACACAAGAGATGTTGCAATTAAACTTGGGAGACTTTCTATATATCAATTAGTCGATGATCGCATGAATGTATGATTATGTTTTTTCAAATAATTCACGTACATAGAGCGTTTAAATTAAACGAATACAAGACCTCATCAAATGGGGATAATATAGATATATATTCTTTATAAATAATATGGTTATATTATTTTTGATTCTGAGTGAAACGAATTGGTTTTACAATGATGTATTTTTAGATTCTATGTAAAGCGAAGGATCTTATGGTTGCACAATGATGTTTATTTTTTTTTCTGGAGACACTTTTTTCTCCAATAAATTTTACCCAAAAGTTTCATCCAGCAACTCTATAGATCTTAAATTTGATATAGATGGTACTTTGAGGGTTTATTAAGTTCTCATTTCAATAGTTTTTAAAGACAAGCGGAAAAACAACCCGAAATGGACCAAAAACGGCGAAATTCGCTGTAAACGACACTTTATTATCAATCGACTTAAGTAATTTTGTAATGACTCTAAAAACAATTTTGCTAAAAATTTGAAATTTTCACCATATGTTATTAAAGTCTCACTACACGTATAAATTTGAAAAAGTTTCAAAAAAATTTGACGACTTTTGGGCTAAAAGTAGAACTTTGAAAATACCTTGTTTTTTAAAAGTTTATCCCTAATAAGGTTTTGAATATTTGATAAAAACTTTTGAAAATTTAATATGACTTTACTCATACACTTCTCTAACGATTCTGAAAAAATTTCAAAAATCGCGACCCCTTATTTTTTTTTTATAAGCGTTTCAGTAAATTATCATACGATGTTTACGTAAAAATCTGTATTTCCCTCAATTTTCAACTTTAACAATTTATTCAAAGAAATCGGTTGATCCAAATTAAATGAAACTTTAAATACAGTTAGAACAACATGTTTTGAATTTTTTTTACAGATAAAATTGTCTTCTTTATCAAATATAAAAACTTTAGAAAACTAAAAAAAAAAAAAATCAAAAATTGATGAAGTATATGAACAGTATATTTTTAATATTTGATGAAAACTTCTGAAAATTGAATATGACTTTAATTATTTTCTTTACTAACGACACTTAAAAAATTTAAAATCGTGACAAAGGATTTCGTTTTATAAGAGTTTGAACGAATTATTTTACGATTATTACGTGATAAACTGTTTTCACGTCTATTTTCAACTTTAACAATTTATTTGAAAAAATCCAAACTGTATACTTCAATTCTGAAGCTTTTCTTAGAATCGTTTAACTAATGAAATTATCTATAATTTCTTTAAAATTCAATATACCCATCCCCATCAACTCGTCTGAGTAGTGAAGAATATCCCGGGCGAAATAATCCCGGGAATAGAAAGAATATCCCGGGAATAATGGGGCGAAGTACGGATATTTTTCTTTTATATATGTGACCACTATTTGGGTAGTTATAATGCTCCAAAAGTATTATAAACAACCCTATTGATTAGAAATTGCATCTAGTATTGGTACTTGAAGAGTCATTTTTCTCTATTCTCGATAGTTTTTCCAGGCGTGAGAAAAAACTGCCGAAAAACCGAGTAAAAACATTAAAATTTGCTGTTAATGGCCCTTTCACTAAATCGATTTAAATTATTTAATCATTACTAAGAAATTAATGTTGCTAGAAACTTGACATTTTATCCATATAGTAATAACATATTATTAGGAACTGTACGAGAGTTAAAAAAAAAAATTACAAAGTTTTGGCTACAAATAGAACTTTAAAAATACCTCGGTTTCCAACGTTTATCTTTAATTAAATTTTTAATATTTGACAGAAAGTTCTGAATATGATTATGCTTACATTATTAACTAACGATATTGAAGAAATTTCAAAAATTGTTACTCAAGGAATTTTTTTAAGAAGCGTTTAAGTAAAAACTTTAATATTGCGTAAAACGGTAAAATTTGAAGTAGACGGCATATTTATAAATTCCATTTTTGATATTTACCCATAAATCCAACAATATAGGTGTTATTTTCACTAAATATCAATATGAACTTAATACAGACACGAGAAAAGTTTCAAAAACATTTAAACATTTTTGAACTTTATAGAGACTTAAATTATTGATAATAACTTTTTTTTTAACTTTTTTTATAATAAAATGTTAAACATTTGATACAAAAACGTACAAATTTCATGACATATTATTCTATGCTTAACTCAATGTATTCAAAATAATTCAAAAATTGTTGGTTAGAATTTTTTTTATACGTGTTTAAACTTCGAATATTGACGAAAATTATGAATTACGCGTAAATTAGAAATATTTTTTAATAAAAACCTTATATAATTTGGAATGTGTAATATGGTAAAAATGTTTTTAACGAAATGATTGACCATGTATATTCCTATCTATCGTTCGAGTTTCATAATAATTAACTCAATTAATTATTTTTTACCAGCATTTTAAGTTTAAATCACGGCTCAAATAACTCCTTTTACGTGAAATATCGAATTAATTTTTATTTTTATTTCGTAAAATTTGTAATTTTTGGATGTAAGGTCTAAAATTGTATTATAACTTCTTTATGAATGACCTTAGCTTTTTTTATATTTTATAGTTATCGGTTATGTTATTTTTTTTATTTATAATAAAAATGCCTAAATACTGTGACATGGAGTATTTTTACGAATATCATTAAATTTTCACGGATTTTTCTTGTTATACTTCCAGTACTTTTTAACATGAAAATTGCATTCATTGTTTACCATAAGTTTTTTCGTTTTTTCGAAAATCTAAAGAGTTGATATTAAAATAAATTATCATTTTAGTTTTGCTCAGAAGCGTTTTCCGAAGATTATGGTTTTTCATCGATTTCAAATTTAAATAAAACCATACCACACTTATTTTTCACTAATCGTGAAAGTAGCTCTTTATAATTATTTTCATCCATTACCATTATGTTTTCATATTGGACATTATCTTGTCCAAAGCGATTATTACTCATGGTGCGAAGTTTACGTTTGGCTTTTTCGAAGCAATACCGTATCAAAATATATGGCATTTCATTCAATACAATTTTATTTAGCACTTGAATGCCGCAGAAAAGCTATAAACGCATTTCACAATTATCACATAGTACAGAACAGTGATTTCAAAAAGTGGGCGCTACTGCCTCTTAATGGGCATTTTTTATTTTTAGGAGAGGTTTATCTTTAGGGGGACTAAGGGGGAGATTATTTTGTGACTTCTATTTATACAATCCATAACTTTATTTCAATGAAATATGATTGTGTACAATTAAAAACAATATCAAACATCAAATGATATGTACAGAATATGTAAGTATAATATTTGAATATACTACAATAGCAGAGAAATAGTAATAAACATCAAAACTTTTATATTTCTGTATTCATGCCGATATGCTTCATTTATATTGATTTATTTATAGTTGTAGTGAATATTTGTATTTAAAATTTAAATTTAAATTGATTTTATTACTATAAATTAGTTTTGATTATTTACTACAATCAAATGGCTGATTATTCAAAATCAACCTATCATTATTTTGAAAAATTGATCTGAAAGTAGGGTGGTGTGAGATTTTTGAAAATTCAAAAGAAGTGATGAAGGAGATGAGATTGAGAAACACTAGTGTGTGTGTATGTGTGTGTGTGTGTGTGTGTGTGTGTGTGTGTGTGTGTGTGTGTGTGTATATATATATATATATATATATATATATATATATATATATATATATAGAGAGAGAGAGAGAGAGAGAGACCTGAGGCACAAGTAATGATAAAAATACTGATCATACTGAGAATAAAATAAAACAAGAATGTTGTCAGTGATGTATTGGTAGACTGTAGTTTTAATCATGTAATAACGGTCAATGATTATTAATAACATTGTTTTTATTTTTTTTTCCAGCTGGTCAGTGTTTTAATGATTACCAATGATATTATTATTCTGTTGCATGAACCTACAGATCTCACTGAAAAAATGGCCAATAGAAATTTGAACACCATGGCTAGTTTGAACATCATCCCATGTGTGTTCAATATAATTGTTACGTTATATTTTAGCTGTAACGGAATAACTCATCAGAAATCTCCCAGACTCTTCGAGGTAAACACGATGCTGACATTCGTTTTCAAAATAATTTTCCAAACCGTTAAACTTGTAAATATTTCTTTCGGTTTTTATATTGTTACATAACAAATATGATGGTATATCGTTTGTTGCTCATGTAGATGTATTATATCCATTCAATGTGTTAAATAATTGTGTCTAATTTAAATTTAAAATTAAAATCGAATGAATAATAAAGGGTTAAAATTTTTATGAGCAGCCAGTAACGTGCATACATTTATAGACACAACTAGCGTGACATTTCCGAAAGGGCATTTTTTTTCGAAATCTCCGTGACTTGTCTTTTTGGCTCTTTCCTTAATACAATTTGAAAAATTAGTTTTGTATAACTAGTGAATAAAAGAGTTTAATTTAAATTAAACAAAAAATATATTTATATTATTTATTTAATGTAGAATGTATCTTGTACAGTTTTTTTTTTTTTTTTTTGTTACGCTCTGTGAGGAGAAATGCAAGAACATCACTTCTATTTTAGGACACTAAAAAGTCTATGTACGGAATCGAACTGTTAAGACCCCTTTATTTCACATCTAGTTTTACTTATGCATCACCAAAAATAACAAATCATATTATTGCATATTTTAAAACTGAAATGAAAAAGTCATTGATAAATATATTGATTTTGAGTCGGCCACACACCCGTAAATTCGTATCTATAACACTTAACTACTTAAGTACTTCCATACTTCTTTATAGGATGTTGTATTTATAATTTTATACCAATTTAAGTATTATTTCAGAGCGTGAAATGGCTATCAGTGTTGTTATCGTGGACAGTGTTCTTTGCTATTTTCTCTTACTTTTATTTGAGCAATACTAAAGAGCTAACTAAGAAAATTTTAACTCACAAGTGCAACGAGTACAACACCAGTACAGAATATCGTGATGAAGTCGACAAGTTACAATACGAAGTAAGTCATCAAATTTAGCAATGATTTTGTATAAAATGTCATTAATGATGTAATCATAACTATAAGCGTTCATACCAATTAGGCGGGGCTAAAAGATACACAGCACACCCAGATATCTACTTTTTGAGCACTCTAAAATTATTTTCTTAATTATGTATACATGTTTTCTTGAGCTAATTGTTTTTGATGTTTATGTTTATCTGTTATATGAAAATAGTACACACATAATTACAAATGACAGTTATTATACTGATCAGTTCAACGAAGTGTATAGAAACCTAATAAAATATTTATGGAATAATTTAAAAACCGAACATTATTAATATAGTTGCACTATTATTAGAAGAATTGTTTTGATTTAATAAATTATCATGTCATGTTAATAAGTAGAAATTATATATATAATTTTTATTCGAATAATGATATATTTTTAAGTATTACATTTTTTTATTATTATTTTTATAATGAAGAATGTGACTATTCTGCAGTTGATTGTGTAAAACTTAAGAAACTTAATGTAGAACGTAACGCGTTTTCTTGACGATGTTATTACATTTTACATTAAAATAATACAATCTGAGCTGATATAACTGGTAATTGATGTCCGGTTTTGGTTACTTAATTTTTCGAATGATTTTGATATGTACTAGACAGTAGTTTTAATTCGCCTCGAGAAGGCTAATTCGACTGATGAATCGTAATAGAAATAAATTCGCTTAATTGTTTTAAAACCATACTCAGTATTGATGATATTTTAATCTTGTAAAAATCGAATTTACTTACTTTACTAGTTTTGTATATAGTTTCATTTTTTTTTTAAATATTAAAAAAAATCATAATCAAAAGTAACAGTTTTCGGTATCGGAGGATATTAAATTGCATGATTTTATTTTTTCTTTAACGGTTTAAACAATACAAAAAAAAAAACATTTTCAAATAGGTTTCAAATATAAGAACAAAAGTAAAATTTAAAATTTTAGTGTTCACGAATTTTTGGCGAAAGGTTTAAAATTTAGTATTGTCAGTCACTTAGTATTATTTTGAAAATAGCTGAGTGAATAAAAAAATTAACTGTTTTACTTTAAGTCTTTTTACTCCGATTGAAATTGGCGTTCTCCTTCTCCGTGTAAAAGTAAAATTAAATATACCATTGTATTGTGGGTGACGTAAAAATATAATGGACGCATTTTTCACTCAGTGGTCGAGTAATCTGTACAGGTTTACATTGGTGATCACAGTTTGTATTTTGCATTTTTTATACTGCGATGAGTTTACAAATAGTTCAGACCATCCGGTGTGACTTGAAAATGCAAATGAGCGTTTAGAGTCTTAATATTTCGAGTAAAATACTATACAACATGACAGTATATTTTAACACGCCGCCATGGTATAACGCACCGCGAAACGGTTATTATTGTACAAAGTGTTTTTGGCGGTGTTCGCCTTAATCGCACGAAAAGGCTGAATAATGAAAACATTTTTACCGCGTTTAGCTCCAATGCTGTGGCGTGGACGACCCGGAATACTGGATCACACAAAACTTCTACAACCATGCGCCATCGTGTTATGACAACTTTATGCAGCGAGGTGACAAGAGTGGACCGTGGCCGACTGGCTGTGTAGAAAAGATTGCGGAAATAAATGGCAGAGATATTAAACGCAAATCGATAGAGGCCTTCATTTTCGTAACAACGCTCGAGGTAACAATAGTACGACTCTACGAGAAAATGCAGTTAAAAAAAAAAAATCTGCCACGGCATTGTTAGCGATAAAAATAATTACTAATTAATATGTAGATATATCTAAAGTGGAAAAATAAATTAGGAGTACTCTTTTTTTTTCCTATTGAAAATATCAACGAATTATTTAAAAAAATAATTATTATTATTGATTATTTAACTCCTACATTCTGATGTGACTGTGACTACAATTTTATCTCATACTATTTATAATTAATTTACATTAAAGAAAACGTATTTTGAACACTTATTAAAAAAAAAAAAAGTTGCCAAATAAAAGTAATCAAAAAATATACTAAGATCGTTATTTACGTAAACATATATATATTTTTTATCAATATCATTGAAACAACGTTATTCATATTTTTTACAATTTAACATTGTTTTGATTATAAAGTGCATTCCTTTATAATAATAATATATTTATATTTAAATTTTTTTTTTTTAAAGGCTTGAATTGATGAGTTATTTATTTTAATTTTTTCTTTTTAAATTATCAATACCTTTCCATTTTATACATTTTTAATAAAAACGTTTACATTTCTAAGATTACATAATTATTTTAATACATCAGTTAATTATTTTCAAAATAAACACAAAATTAGAAAATATTTAAAAAAATATATATCAAAAGACAAAATTTAAATTTAAATCATTTTCTACTATTAACAAATTTATCCAGTCCGTTCTACTCGTATCTTGAACGTGAATATTAACATTTTTTGTAATTTTGAAAGATGAAGGCTTGAGTAACTTTCGTTTTCTCAAACACACGGAGCTTATAATTTGTATGTTTTGAGAGGAGTAAGGAGCCACGATGAATAAAATGGCTGTCTAAAAGCACCTTATAATCCTGTATTTTTATTGAATACATAGGAATACATTGAAAACAAAATATATCATTTTTGTTTATGTTAGAGTCTCTTCAGGATTATTGGATATTTTACAATTTGTGCGTTACAAATATTCATGTCTGTTAGATTGCATTCTAAAATCATCATCAATACTTAAAATAACCAATTTGATTTTAATAAAGATATTTGTTTCAGATCGCTGTCATCGGCATTTTGTTATACTTGGCGGTTGAGTTGAAGGAATTAGAAATAAGAACCATAAAACGGCAACAATTAGAAATACCACTTTACAAAACTGATAAATGAACATTTTTGACACGATTGAATTCGTTTTATTTAATACTTATGTGAAGCATTATTTATTATAGTATAATTAATAATTATTTATGGTTAGAGTACGAAATATTACGTTTTTTAAATCAAAATTTTTCAACATGTATTAGTAAATGTTTTTCAATGTACCTATTATGAATTTATTGTATTATGAAGTATTTTTTTCTTTTTTATTTATTAAAACAAAACTTACGAATTTTATGAATTATAATAATCATAGAGGTGAATACTTAACGTGTCTTATTTGTATATTACTTATCTTTGCTTATATTTAACAAAAGTCGGGTAAGCTAACTCCCATTGTTCGTATGATCTATATTTGTGTTCGATTGTTGATTTCCGGTGGATTGAAAAATAATGAAAAAAATTAAAAATTGAATCAATTAATTATTGAAGGATTTTCCAATAAGCATTATTTTTTCATCAAATTTAGTAATATCTGAATCAAAACAAAACTTTTAATATTTTTCTTTACATTGCCTGTTAAAAAAAAATACATGTCTTAAAATTCCAACACAACTTACCGGCAGAATCCAATCGACTTTACTTTTTATTAAAGCTTTAGGTTGTCATCTCCTCGACAGTAACATTTTTCTGTAAACCATACATAAATACAATAAAAGAATAAATATTATTGTAACACCATCAGAATTTTAGACATTTTATTAAAAACGTGATTTCTTTGAGATATATGTTAAACATTTCTTGATTTATGCTAAATTTGTCGTTTCGTTTGAAATTTAAAATTGTTCACTTGGTCAATAATCTTTGTGAAAGTGTTTTGAAAAACTTCGTAATATAACGTTCACAAAGGTTTACATTTACGTGCTGCTATCTTTTGTATCAAAGGTCGATTGCGAATAATTCCTACTAAATGTGTGGAAGTAAACTCTGTTAAAATAAAATATCTAGTTTTGCATTTAATCTCAATAGATGTCGCTGCGTAACTAATGTCGAATTATATTGCGGATTAGCACTCGTTTGGGTCGTATTCAGAATGTTGCATTCAGGAACGATACACTTTTAATTTTGACCTTAAAAAAAGTCAATAAAACAAAACTATCTACTAAATGGGTTCACAGCATACTAATTTTACCAATTTTTTTTTTTTAATGTATAAATTATAAAATAGTGTATTTATTTTAATTTTTAGATTAATCAAACAAAAAAGTTGACATAAAAAAAAAAAAAAAACTATACAATTTTTTTAAATTTCTTTTACTAATAAGTAATATTCATCAGCAAGTGCGAGTGAAAAATATACGACACTAAAAAATGAATCGTGACAGTGGCGAGTGTACCCGTTGGAGGCGAAGGCTGTTCTCCCCAGGCGTCGGTCCGAGTGATATAGGTAAATAATAAAATTGTTATTGTGTATAGAGATACGTGATATTTCCGTATGTTATACAACACTGGCATTTGTATGATAGAAAATGGCGACTATACATCGTTTTATGTCCAAACAGCTTTGGTTCGAATTTTTTATTTTATTTTTTGTTTTATGGCGATTCGTGAAGGTATTTCTCGGAGGAGTCCGAACTTTGGCGTACAGTTTAAATCTAATTTACGCCGTACCCTTGCACACGTCTCTGCGTCTAACCTCGTAAACCATTATTGTTCTACAATTTGATATCATTTTATCTAATTTTACACAGTGAATTTTTCCCATAAACACGTTATCAAGATATTATAATATATAGAATCGTAATGCACGGGACGACCACTGTACGACTCGCGGTACTTCTTTTAATAGAGTTCATGTGAACACTTAATTTCTTTTACGATACCAGAAAAATATGTAATTCTGTTAATTATTTATTTGTGAAAATGTTTTATTGTTTCAAACTACAGTAAGAATATCAGAATAAAAAGCGAATCAGATCATATTTGACTTTAAATACGTATAAATATGGTAAAATTACAGTGTAGATTAGACTAGATTTGTCAACACACACACACACACACACACACACACACACACACACACACACACACACACACACACACACACACACACACACACACACACATACACACAGGTATGTATAAATATATTATTGAATATTATGTTGGTTATGTCTGACATTAGTTCAAACTTCAACAAAACAAAATTATACTTATTTTTTTGTTTTT
The DNA here is from genome assembly GCA_027580255.1 of Therioaphis trifolii. Taxonomy (NCBI): domain Eukaryota; kingdom Metazoa; phylum Arthropoda; class Insecta; order Hemiptera; family Aphididae; genus Therioaphis; species Therioaphis trifolii. The sequence continues at coordinate 6,730,824 of CM050404.1, forward strand.
AAAATGCAAGCATTTTATGCTATAAATTATGGAAAAACCAACCTGTTGAGAATAACTAATAATAATAATAATAATAATATTGAAGTACTCAATTAGTAATGAAAAAAATAAAATCTAGATGTGTATTTGGAAAACCACCGTCAACTATTTCGTCGGAACTCGTGTACTAAGTAAATGACCACCGGGAATGAACGAGGATTCACGATGCAATATCAAGCCTTTGAAAGGCACGCATTAGTCCAGGAAATAACTACCCTATTTCCCGAAGTCGAGTTTTATGATAATACAACCTTGTCATTACGCGGATTACTGAGTACATAAAAAAGAAAAAAATAGTGTAAAATCTTATATGAACCCAGTGAGCGTAAAAGTTTTACTACTGACGTCTATGTATTAAGTTAATAAGAATAAAATATTTTATTTGCAACGTTTGCTATGGCTTTGAAATACTCGTTTAGTCAATATAAAACTACAGTGAAATATGCGCACTACATTTATTCATTATGCATGATCAGTTTTGACGACGATACAGCTCAGTCAGAGTAGACAAATTTTCAAATAATATTGATTCTTTAAATGTTGAACAGCAATTTCATGATACAAGAATGTTTTCGTGTTTTCAAGGAGTAAATTGAGTTTATGAAAGGTTCTAGATCTAGAAGAAATAAAAGTATTGTAAAACGAATATAAAATTAAAACGCTTGGTCCATCTAAGGTATAAATTTATTTTATTACCGTATTACATCCCATTGTTGATATAGTCAATATCATTTTTTTTAATTTTACAATTTAACCGTTTATCAATTTTAAATGTAGAACATATCTGAAATAACAATATCAAATACTATTTGAATTATAACTTCTGTAAAAGGAATGGTAATGAGAACTATTGAGAAATTTCAATATTATGGTCGATAAATTCTGACGTAATATTTCGAAAAAAAATTCATTATCCTCAAAAATACGTAGATGTATAGAACATAATTTGAATAACTTATGTTTTTATTATGCCATTGTGTTTCTTGTTTCGAATTGCCGTGATCGAACGATTTTATATTTGATTAATTTATACCTATATGAAACTAAGTTAGGCATATTATATATTAGTTAAGTACCTAATTATCATGTAATTATATTCATTTACTAAGTTAAAGTTCTACGTGTTCGTGTTTAAATGTTGAAGAGAAGTTATAGCTGTGGATGCCTATTTAGTTGACTCATATTCAAATATATCTTCGGATATTTCTGTGAAATTTAAGGCAGTGTGAAAACGTCTCGAGTATAATCCAGATACTAACCTTTGGCTTGAGTGCAGATCACAGTTGAATTTAAAGCATTTCCGTCAAGCTCAAATCGGTAAAATCAAATTACCAAAAAGGGAATAAATCAAGTCAGGGAACTCATTAAAACAATTATGTAGTCGTATAGGTAATGGATAACATTATGGAAAGTGGATCTATACTACGATAGTGAGTGAAACTAGATTTAATGGAATTTCATTCATTAAGTACCATACTCATATATGCGTATTAATAAAAAATGTTGTAAAGTTTCGTAACAAAAAAAACTGATATTTTATTGTAATACGATTTTATTACGCAGGTTTTCACGAAAACTTGACATCTAAAATAATGTTATATGATGCAAATTTTCTTTTTTTAGATTCTAAATGTAGCGAAGGATCTCATGATATTGAAATGCGTGAGGAACAATTGCCAAAAATGGAGTAAATATTGCGAGATTCTCCATAAACAACAATTTCATTAAATCAACTTCAGTAATTTTGTAATAACTCCACAAGTTATAATGCTATAAACTTGAAATGTTACCATTTATTATGATGTATCATTAAATATTTTCAAAGAAATTTGATAACTTTGGGACTAAAAATAGAACTTTGAAAATACCTTGTTTTTGAGTTTATCCGTAATAATGTTTTAAATATGATATTTATTTAAACGAAAACGTTTGAAAGTTTAATATGATTATACTCATATACATCTCTAATGATGCTGATCAATTTTTAAAAATCGTGAGACAGGATTTTGTTTATTAGCATTTACGTAAAATATACGATTTGTTTCGAAATAAACTCATTTTACGTCAATTTTCAACTTTCAGAATTTATTTGAAGAAATTAGTCCATCCAATCGTAATAAAACTTTGAATGTAGATAGAACAAGAAGTTTAAAATATTTTGGATAAAAAAAAAAAAACGTCTTCTTTGTCAAACAAGAAAACAACGATAATTTGACGAACATTTTTGTAATAAATTAACGATATATTTTAATTCTGAAGCTTTGCTCAGAATCGTTTTACTGAAGAAATGATATATCATTTCTTTAAAATTTAATTAACATATCCCCATTACTTGTCCAAGGAGCGAAGAATACCCCAAGGGGAAAAATCCGTACTTTTACACTTAATTTTTTACCTTCCCTTTAAACTAATCATGTATTATAATTTAACTTGCATTGTGTATTAAGTATTATGATATATTATACGTATGTATCAAATATATATGTAATTTATTCATGGTTTTACTCACCAAGAACAAAAAAAAAAAAAAAAAACCACCGAGAGTAATACCTCATGTTCTTCAAAACAACACGCATAGTGCATTATATGATTATAATAATGTATAATAATTTTACGTGTATTGTATTTTTTGTCGCTTAACAAGCTAATGTGGCAGTGAAAATTTGCGCATTCATGTTTTAACATTTTAACATGTGTATTTTTGTCAAGGGTCGATCAAAATATCACGATGCACAAAGCGTATCATAAACATATATCAAGTTTACATTGACGTGTGAATGATGTATGGAAAATCCCGGGCTAACAGTTTTCAGTAAAAAATTTTGGCATTTGCAATATATTCGTAGTTAAGTAGGTAACTAAATTATGTTTTCATAGCCAACAAAAGACTAAGTACAAAATATGTTTTAAAATTTAAAGTGTACTCTTATTGATACGTGCTCATAAATGAGTGAAATTATTTTATAATTTTATCCGAAGCTAAGTTACTTGAGGTTTCATTTTCTAAAAGACGGCCTGGCGAAGGGAAACAGTTGAAGTTACTACACCTAGTTACGTTCTTATTATTGGTATACCATATGAGTTTAGGTAAAGTAGTGCGTTAGTTCTTAAACATCCTATCACTGTATTTGATTACATACGATTTCACGGGTTCTTTTTTTTTTTAAAGGCCACACACAATAATTTTACAATAGCCAGACATTAAACCGATTACCGAACACACTATTCTCAATGAAAATCTTTTGCAAACATGATATGACTAAATAACACATGCATTATGCATAGAACTTAATTGTGGCTCTAAATCCAACTAATTGGTTGGCATATAATATCATTTATTCTACATTAATGGTATACATAATAATTACGATGATACTATGTTTTGATATCTAACACTTATTTATATATTTTGAGTTATCATGTAATACTTAAAGATTTAAAACAATTTAGAATTTTCGGATTCGTTTACTTTTCTCTTAAATAATCGTAATTAAAACTAAAAATATATACGAAAATATCTTCACTTATTTTTGTTCACAAACAGTAATTTTTCAAAATGTTGGATTCCTAAAATCAATGTATAAAAACTTAACACTTGATGTAATATTCATAGGCATTTCTGTATTTATGGGGTCTATAAAATAACCATGCATGATTATTATTTTCGATTTAATCAACAATTTTATATTTTGCTGTATTTGTAATTGGAAGTGAAATAATATGTTAATTGTGAGTTATTATGAATGATATTTTGAATAGTTCTATAGTTTGTTATACAGTTGTTCATATAGTTGTTTATATATAGTTATATTGTTATATATATAGTTTCAACACGAGATTAAAAAATGATCAAACTCTGTACATTTTTCGGCGGTATATCATAAAAAGTGGAAACTTAATAATAAATTATACTTTTGAAAAGATTGCAAATATACAAACGTAACCTATAGTAGCACACAAGTACAAACTGTGTACAGTGTACGACATTTAAAATCGATTATGCGGACTTTTTGGGAATATTTTGGTCAGATTCACCAAACAATAATTGAATTAAAAAGTTAATTTAATTTACATTATTTATTGCGTTACTTTATTTTCAAATTAATTTTTAACACAACTAGATACTTTTTTCTTTACTTGACGTGTTAATTTCAAGTTAACTATGAACAGTTATATCTAAATTAAGTTAAATTTCAACTGAATGACAAAGCAAATTTTCTGAATGAGGTTTTTGATTTTTTCATTTCATTTAAGGTTTGGTGTTGGGTAATATTTATTTTATATATAAACATAAAACACGCAAAAGAACATAAGTTAACTAATTAAAACTAGTTTGATACAACAATACTATCAATTTGAAATTTATGCTATTATAGGTATAAAAATATAGGTCTAAGTACCTTGGCAAGTAGAAGGTATTTTTAATTTTTTTCTCATAAGATAATTTTAACTTTTAATTAAGTAATTTTGTTTTTTTCTGATTTTATTTTTAACTTATTCAAGTTCAAATAATTATTAGTAACTTTTAACTTAACTCGACTTGTATTATTTTTATTTTAACTGAACGAGTAAAAAAAAATTAACTTGCCTAGTCTTGTCAATAAGCTAATTAAAACGTATAATGAGAAATAACAATGATCCAATAAGAGATCGACACCATTATGATTATACAGTTATTATAGATAACCTGTTGCTGCAGAATATTCATCTATTTTTTTTTTTTTTGTTTTTTTTGTGTCAACGTTTAAATCCGTAAATTTATTCAGAAATATTATTTGATTCAACGATCATGAATTTCATCCCTCGGACGATCTGCTGTGAAACTAAAACACTGTTTCATGTGTACAAACAAAGGGATTATAAGGTTACGACCGCTTACCTATGTTTCTTTGATTATTTTTCAAATTTTCATAACAGCAAATTTTTATGATCGAAAAAATGTCAACTTTGATAATCCTCTGTATGCTTTAGTTAAAAAAATAATAATAATAATACCTTTTTGTAAAATATTATTAACAACTATTTTCAGTTCAATTATCAATATAAAAAGAGCAGAAAAATTATTGATTGATTAATAAAATTACTGTAACAACAATAAATGAATGTATGATAAGTGAAGTTATACGTCATTCATATATAAATTATGTGAGTAGCTAAACATGAAATATTATAATAGTATTATAGGTTTTAATATAAAAACATGTAAGTTTATCAACCGGTGACCTCTCCACGCCCGCCAAGAAAATCCAACAAGTTTTGTGGTTCGTCGGCGTCTACTCACTGTAGAGTACAATATGTGTACGGGACGACGACCACTGCGGAGGGGCGGAAAACGACCCGGTGTCAAAACTACGCCGTTTTAACGTTACAGATTTCGTTTATATTGTTTTTCCGTAGAGCCGGTGTAGCAGGCAATTTTATCCCCGGATATTTTTACCTCCCCCCAGTAAAAATAACCTAGGTTATATTTACCCCAGGTAAACATATCCTAGATTATATTTACCCGCAAGTAAAAATATCCTAGGTTATTTTTACCGGGGGGGGGGGGGTAAATTTAATAGGAGGTAAAATTATCCTATGACACCGGCCGTAAAGAGTAACTACGATGACGATGTCTACTATCGCGTACGACGAGCGAGGTTCGCCCCGCGGAGACGACAGGATTTTTCCACCGGATATCGCGTATGACAACCCAGTACGATAATATTATGTATAAATTATATGAGACGTGTAGATAACACTGTGCTTAGTTAATTTTTATTTCCCTACGACGAAACGGCGACGCGTGAGCTGCAGGGGAAACACTCAAGTGTACCTATCATATTATACAATATAATAATAATAATATATAGATTATAGGCCATAAAACCGGGCGCGCGTGCGGTAAAAGCGACTAGGCGTATATATTGTTTAAACCGTATAAACGTATTTACAATAATAACACCGTCGGTTTATTATTTTCCTTTTTTCAAGGTCCAAATGACACAACACGCGTTCACACTATACCGAGCAAACGACGCCATCGCTTCACCGTACCGATTTCCACATTATTCCCTACGGGATACACACACGCACACATATAAACGTATACTGAATCATACCCACACACAAACACACGTAGCTTAGGCTTATGTTGTGTGTGAGTAAGAGGGAGAGAGTGTGTGTGTGTGTGTGTGTGCGGGTATATGGATTTTCAGGACCTGTTAGGAAAAGCGGAGGTAAATAATAATGATAATAATAATAACGAATTTGACGAGGAAAAGTGTAAAGTAGGGGAGGAAAGGGGAGTGAGTCGCATGCGGTGTATAAACGTGCGAAGGGGGTGACTTTGGCGGTGAAGTGAGGGTGGTAAAGCGTCCGCGCATGCTTGTGTCGGGGACTTATATATGTATGTTTTATGTATATACACTTACACTATTATATATGTATATATATATATATATATATATATATATATATATATATATATATAATTTATATAACTATAGTGATCGAACCACCACCGACACGACGACCGAGTGCCACGGCGGGTGATAGTCGGTCGGGCGGACGAGCGGGCGGGTCACGGGGGTTTCATTCAGAGTGCGACGCGTGGGCGTCTCGCCAGACCCCTATAAAACCTCCCCCCGGCCGGGTGGACGGCCACAGTCCCGGTACGAACGCCGAGCGCACGACACGCTGTGCACCGTCTCGACAGCTCCAGGAATTTTCAAATAAGACACTCCTTCTACGACGTCCGGCGCTGGTGGTGTATCCCCGAGCGGAACTGAATACCATCGAAATAATATATCGGTATAATATTTTCGCCGTCACCAGCATCATATTCGTGGACCGAAGTCCGGACCAGAAGATTAGACGCCGGACGGACCAGCGAGAAAAAGCCCGAGAGAAAGGCTCCGCGAAGCCAACCGTGAGTACATGTTAATATCAAAACAGTAAAATGGTATCAGAAAAAAAATCGTACTTGTACAAATATGTGTAACAACCGAAATAAAAAAATTTGAAAAATAAATTTTATAATTTACCATTTTCTTTTAAGCGTATTATATTTTATGCTATAAAGTTTGCTTACTAGATTGAGCTTTATTTATTTTGTATTGATACTATATTTTCCACTTTAAATAGTCGTCGTTCGGGTGCGTGAAAAATTTCAAGTGCGAATAACGCTGTCATATATTACAACAATAATATAATATTGTCACAGTCTTTCTTTTCGCTGAACGATTACTACTGCAATATTTTTTATTGCCTATTCGCCGACGATTATAGCTCATGTTCAAGTCTCCGTCCTGCTCATAAATCACGTAGTTTCGTTGTCTACAATCTTATACTTGAATTCAAAAAATAGATTTTTCTTTCTCGTACATTTTTTACGCACTATTTCTTGCCATACTCTGGCTTTGAACTAGAGCGGCGCATTTTCAAACACTTTTGTTTAAATCTGATAATTATTTCAACGAAGAAAAAAAACCATTGCTATTATTGTCGTATTTCTTTACCATTCCTAATAAACTTTAGCTATTTATCTCGACAACGACAATTATTGAGATATTCAAAACATGATTATATATATATATGTATCCTGTACTTTAAAATTTTAATTTCACCTTGCTGGTATCAAGCCTTGGAATCAATGCTTACAGGTAAACACGAGACAATCGACCCGCAACACTACACACCATATCGGCTTACCCGCATATTGTACTTACCCAATATGAAGAATACATAATCATTTAATTAAACTTATAACAACAACTGACTTGACAAATTGAATGAATTAATTATTAATTTATCTTTTTTAAAACATTTAGTAATATATGTGCATGTATTTTAGAGATTAATCATTGAATTACAATATTTCTAAGGTCTTCGTTACAAAATTACTCATAAAATTATCGTATGGTGCAGATAAACAATTTTAAGACTTCTATACCTTTTAATCACTACGGTGTACGTTTTTTCTTTTCAAATGAATTATCTGTACATTTTCATTTATAGAAAATACTATAAAATAAACACTATAATTAGTGATTTATTCAACGTGATAATATTTAGTATATTAATTATGTTGAGTATAGATTTGTAAGCTTTTCAAAAACACACCTGAAATATCGTTATTTTATCTTTCAAATATACACTTAAAATCTTAATTAGACAAAAACTACACTGGTAATAATAACACAAATATAATAATTTGTTTCAAGTTACTAATTAATGCATCATTAAAAATGAACTAAATTCTCGTAGTACCTACGAAACATTCTTGTCAAAATGTATGAGAAACTAACTGAAATCCGTGTTTGTTTAGGTATTTGTATTTATATTTTATGTATTATAATTCATTACATCATCCCAAGTTTTGTTTCGCATACTTTAACATCATTCATTTAATAATTAATTTAACCTCCCTAAGTTATTTTTAATACCAATTTTAACTAGTACTGATTGAGTTAAAATAAATCGTATAACGTGTAATAAGACCTCAGCTTTTTTTTTTTTTTTTTTTCATAATAGTCCGTATCCTACAAGAAATAAATAGAGTGCACAGAACACTGCTTTTCAATCATAGCTCACTGTGGGAAAAGGATAAATAATCAATTAATAATCTTTCTGCATAAATAATAAGATTTAAAAAATGTAACTTAAACTGTTCACAGAATAATCGTAAAAATAATGTAGTCCAATAATAATAAGTTTTAATAAAAGTGTCAAGTGACGCGTATTTCTATTATTACTCTGGAATAGACAGACTCAACGGCTCTTATCGATCGTGTTTTGTAGGCAAATTGTGTATTGGACTTTGTGAGTAATACCGTATATTGCATCATCTATTGGAGACGCAGCTGCTACAGTACGATGAAACTTACGCTCATGGTCATTAACGTGTTACGTGATAGAGGGTTGTCTGACTGGACGTTTCGTGTATAACCCTGTCTATTTTACGAAAGAAGACTTCTAGTTATTTCCTACTTGACATTAAAAGTATTGGCCGAATTTGCCCAATATTACCCAAATATGATATCACGTATTAGCATTGGTTAGTTGTTTTAAACTGTCAAGAATCCACAACAAGTGGCACGGAATCAGGTTTATGAAAGTTTTATTATGCATTACTTTAATAGCCGTGTATGTGTTTACATCCAATACATTGAATTTAAAAGCTGTTTTTGTGTACCGCATCGTTAAAATTGTGCATGAAAAATTACCGATGAGTTGTAGTTCAAACGACAGTATTTAGAATTTCCTAACTGTTCGTTAGAGAAAATCTTACAATCCATCAAAATATGGTTTAAAATAATGAAAATGATGATAAATGAAATCAGATTGATTTTATTATTATGAGGAACAATTTCAGAAAATAATCATGTCAAAAGTTTGGAACGCCAATCGCTTACTTATTTTAGAAGTACGAAATAATTAACAAACTCATGATATAGGAGAATATTTTATTCTACGAATAAAATATTTAAAAATTCCAAAATCAATAATTATAATTTTAAGATGTCATATTATAACTATTTTATTTTATCACATTTCTCCATATACCAGACACGAACTTAACTCACTCGATAAATGTATATGACTTTCACAACCATTATAATTTATTTTACGTTAATATTTTATTGGATAATGCAGAAAAAAATTATAAATTTTATGTTATTATTTCGACAATTACAATTTTAAACATTGAATATGTCATGTCAAGAACATCAAAATAAATTTCCAAAAATCAAAGAAAATCACCCATCCTATTAACAATGCTTTCCGAGAACTTATTTTAAAACGTTATTTGTACTTGGGTATTAATTATTAGGTTAAAATTTTCGATACAATAATACTATAGAGTCATATTGTGTTAAGATTAATTAATATCTCAAGTACCCAGTTTAGTCATTGAATATTTCTAAGTGTTTTTATAATTATTCTGATTGGGTTCGTTCAGTTTTATTAACTTACAAAGATATAAAGGTATAAAAAAAAAAATAATGTAATTAAACGTACTTTAAAATTGAATTTAACTGAATGTTGTAAGAATTTAAAACTAATTTAGAGGAATCCATTAAATTTTATTAACATAGTTATTTTTTTTATAACAAAATTAAGTTATTGTACAACTTAGTGGAGTAACGTTCAATACAAATGAAATTTATTGCTTTCTTAGTAATTTCATATTTTGTTATAACTGCGATATTATATTGCTTATTCATTCCATCACATATTTTGTTTAAATTCAGAACAAATATCAACCAAATAAAATCCATCCAAACTCTATAACTAAAGATTAATCGTTTCACGACATTTTTCAGCACGAAAAAATCATTTCAAAGTTTGTTTTTAGCTCTGCTGCGTATACATTGATATAACAATAACTTTGCATTTTATGTGAAATTGTTTTAAACATAAAAACCGATGGGTGAATTTTTGAATTAAATATAAAAAAAAAAAAATCAAAATCAGCAGCAATACTTATTAACTGATATAAAACTTTCATTTTTTCTATTAATTAAAAAATAAAGAATTTGTCAAACATAGTTATAGAGACTGAGTAGGTCAGGATCGGCCAGTATACCGGTCAGTAGTGCGTATCACGGTGGTAGATCTTACGGTTGGTCTGGATTTCTCAATTTCGGGATATTCAAACCATTAAGGTTTCAGTCGTAATTACGATCAAAATGAAAGAAAAAGTTGTCTAAGTTGGTATACATAGGAGTGTGGGTTTTAAGCAAAGGTCATATGATTGAAATTATAAAAAAGGTAAATGAAATTTCAGAAAAAATGTTGATAGTATACACATGAAAATGATAGGGGATACCGCAGTTTTGCAGAAAAGAAGAAATTCGATTTCAAACTTGAAAAATAATCAAACCTCATAGGAGAAATGAGATTTTACAAGTGATTTTCGCGATATGTCTACAATTGAAACAGCACAGTTCAGATATTATATATTATTGTTATGGTTTCCGAATTCACCTCTTCGTTCGGTATTGTGTTTTGACCGTTTTGCCGTGATAAATGATCGTTTATTATTATTACTAGGGTATGTAATGTAAATTTGTGATGTATTGTAAATGCAATAAGAAATGAATTAATATGTGCTGCACTTATATGCTAAAAACAGCTAAATAACATAAGAAAATATATGCTTTTAATTTTTTTTTTTTTCATTTTAATCATTTTGTGAGAATTAAAGAAAATATTTAAGAGAAATATATAATTTAAAGTACAAGTACATATAAATGTCTTAAGATAGTTGCATTGAACAACAGTAGTTTGTTTTAAATATTCAACAGTGTACTGCATCTATTTGATACTAGTATACATTATTGAATCGATTAGAAATAAAATCTTAAGTAGTAAAATTGTATTTTTTTCTGAATAAAAGTAAAAATTAATAGTTTTACATTCAAGTGATAATTTGTATTTAATCTATATGAAAATTAGACTGACAAACTAGTATGATGATAATCTACGTAAAAGTAGAGATTAAAATAAAAAAAAGCTAATTTATGTAGGTTCTGCCATACTAAATAATTGAAAATATGTAGAATGCAAAATAAAATGTTAATATTTGAATTAATCTTCATAAAACGGATTTGTATCTAAGAATATATACGATAGCACAAAACAAAAAATGCAAAACCGTTAACACCCTTACAGTAATTATTATTATTATTATTCTCAGAGACCATTTCTCTTATCGACCATTCAGACCACCCCGTCACGCACGAACTCCTTCCATCTTCCCTATAAGCCACTCGTGTTTTCCACTCTCGGTTCTGTTCCCGACGCTCTTTATGACCACACCTCCCCATCTCGGAGCGTCTCTAAAGTGGTATAATTCGTATAATTACGCGTGAAAATCTGGTCGTCCGGATAATATATTGATCTTCATCGAACGCAATCGCACGCGACTGTTATGGCGTTTTTATTAACCACGTGATTTCGTTCGTTCTGCCTACAGATGCAATCGTTGGCGGTCGTCGGCGCGATGGCCGCGATGACCATCGCGGTCGCCTGTCTGGTGGCCGAGCCAGCCGCGGCCCAGGCGCACAACACGAACCGGTACGGCCGACAGCAGCTGGCGCAGAAGCAAAACCGGTACGGCAACACGGCGTGGTCGAGCGGCGGCCGAGCGGCGGCGGCGGCGGCCGACTGGTACGGCGGGACCATGATGCGACACTACCCGGTGTCGACGGGCGGCCGGTACCTGCAGACCGCCACCATGGGCCGACAGGGTGACGATTACGGGTTCGACGCAGTGGATCTGCAGGGCGGCGGCTCTTACGACCCACGGCCCTACGATCGGTTGCAGGATTACGCGGTGGTGCGGTACCCGAGCTACGGTGGTGGCAGTGGCGTCGGCGGCGGCTACTACTCACAGGCGATGGCCGATCAGCTGTACGACGATGATCTGAGGCTGCAGCAGGCGTACGAGGACGCGGTTTTCGGCGGCCACGGTGGCCGCGGCGACCCGGTGGCGGCGGCGTACTCGTCGTCGCCGTACTACCCGGCGGCGGCCGCCGCGTTCAACAGGTACCGGCCCTCGGTGCAGACGATGGTGCGGCCGTACGACGCGATGATGGCAGGGCCGCCGCCCGCGCGGTACCACCACCCGCCCACGGACAAGATCCACAAGTTCCGCAAGGTGTTCATGTCCAACCTGGTGTCGCCGTCCAACGCGTTCAAATCCACCAAGGAGCAGCAGCTGTACGACTTCTGGGAGTCACTCGTCAACGGTGATCTGGACGCGGACTCGGACTCGGACGCGGGCCCGGACTCGGTGCCGCCGGAGCAACAGTACTCCTCGCGCGACGACCACCGGCAGCCGCTGGTGGACGACTCCAACTCGGTCGCGTCGCAACTGTACCAACACCTGCCGCCCATTTTCCAGCAGCTACAGCAGCAACAGAAACTCAAACAGCAACGATCGTCGTCGTCGTCGTCCACCGACCAGGACCGCAAGTCGTCGCCGTATTCGGCGTACTCGCCCTTGTCCTCGGGGTCGTCGGCCTCGTCGTCCGCGTTGTCCATGTCGTCCTCGTCGTCCTCGGCGTCCTCGGCGCAGACGGTGCCACGCGGCAACCTGTACAAACAGTGGGCGAACGGCTCGCCGCTGATCAAGCGGTCGTCTTCCTCGTCCTCGTCGTCCACCGGCGACCGGACGTCACGGCCCGCGGCGTCCACGACGACGACGACCGCGACACCGGACACCGACGACGTGCGGCAGTTGGAAAAGCTCAAGATGGACAACACCGCCGCGAGAGCCGGGAGCGCGACGGCAAACACCACCGCCGTGGCGGTTACCGCGACCGCGGTTGCCGACGACGGCGACGCGAAGACCGTGGTCGAGGCGGCGTCGGCGGCGGCGGCGTCACTGATGGCCGACGGAGGACAGAGAGAGTACGTGCTGCCCAGACCGGCAGGTGAAAAGTCGGGTTTCGAGAGCCTGTTGGAAGTGATTGCCGAGGGTGGTCTTCACGGGAACGCCGACAAAAACACCGAGGCGGTCCACAGAAAAGTGAGTACATTGTGTATTGTTTGTTTACAGTGCAATTCAATAATAAATATTCGCGCACAAATCGATAAATACAATTTGATCCGGACAATGGAAACAATTAAAATTCCGTAGGACGCACATTTTACGTTACGTCGTTACGACGCGTCGCCTCGGAGAAATCCGGCTGAGACTATTGCTAATCCGCAATAAAACTAATAAATCGATTCTATTGCGGATTTCACGAATTCTGACCACTCGCGTTACCCAACGTAATATATCGAGTCTGTTAATGCCCGTAGCCACTACTTCCACGGTTTTCACATCGTATTGCTGTTTGCTCGACTTTTCACTCTACTCGACGTTTCCCATAACTACGGGATTGGCGGACGCAAAAAGCACGCTGTGAATGCGATTCTACGACACGATGTGTACTATGCGTGGGAAACACACACCGCGAATTTACTCGCATCGATGTCACGTAGCTCACTGCTGATCGGTTTGAATTTCGCCATACGCCACGATGACGAATGTTACTATTGTAATTTTATTTATTCATATTATTATTATCGCTGTCGTGGGCTATCATACGCGCGAGTTATATAAAAAAATACAAAGTGACGTGTATCACCTACTCAGCAGCAAACCTTTTCCGTCGGGAACTAAAAGACACGTTTGAACGATATACATCTACGACTACTCTACGTGCCTACCTGATATTATTACGAGTATGTCAATCGAAATTTCAATACATTGGTCCAACCGGCGATGGTTTTCGCATATCACTGCCTACGTGTTGAGAACCATACAATATTTTTTACGTGTCGTGTTAGCGAGTCGTTAAATTATTGAACGATATTAAAGTTCCCCGCCCCTCTACCACGTTTTCCGCGTGTCGATGACGCACTTCACATAAAAACACAATTTGTCATAATATTAAGTTGGCATGGAAAATTACCTTTGAGAATGGAAATTAAATTATGTATGTATACTCGCACTTAGATGATCTACACGATTTACTTATTGTTTAAGGGGAAAAAAAGGTGCGAAAACTAATTATGATTAATAGAACTAATTTTTGCATGTTTGGCACTCGTTCAGGGTATTTTATTAATCGAAAATAAATTGCTCGATTTGTTGTAAAACGTCTCACAGGGTTTATTTTATAAGAAAAAAAAAACAAAATAAACAAAAAGTTAAAATAATAATAATAATAATAATGAAAAAGTGATTTCATATTAGTAAAATCAGTTGAATGGGCGCTACCTCTTTGTTTTTATTTATTATACTAAAACACGCAGAACGCATAAGTGAAAAATAATTTTCTAAATATTCTAGTTTATGAAAAGAAAAATTTTAAATACGTAAATTGGACGGAGTTCATGTAAAGGGGGACAAGTCAGTTTTTGACATTTTCGGTTTATATGTTAAATTTGTAGGAAATTTCACGCCGGATCTGATGGTGGCACTGTAGTTAAGATGTGATCATTTGTTATCAAGTTATTTCTGAATGCGTTTGGTGACAAGTCAAAACACTGTTATGCAGAAGGGGACAAGTCATATTATCATCGTGGCATAAACACAATATCTATTTTTGTCATGAGTCAAATTATTGTTTTTTTTTTAATAAATCATCCTAATAACTGGACGGAAATGATTCGCTGGGCAGGAAAAAATAAATTGAATGTAAAAGACATGAACCAACATGACTTTTATGACTTTAACAATTTATTTAAAACCAAATATAAAATGGCCAAAACTATTATGTTCGGAGAAAAATTTGTGTTTAGACAGGTAAAATGGCTTCGATACGTAAAACAAGAAAAGAATATTGTTTCTTACAAAATATCACTTAACGAAAATGATGTGTTTTATAAACTAGATCTGTCTCGTAAAAAAGTATTAGTTAATAACCTGCTCATGGCCTACAACGATGAGTTACCAATAACTAACAAAAAAAAAAAAGGATCTTATTAGTTTATTACCCCTAATACCTGAAGTACTATATTAATTTAAAAACAAAAAAGGGTACTGATCTTATTATTTCTGAGGAAGAAGACATTTAGACATAATATATTATATTATATAATAGTATTATAGTATTAAATTATATAATAGTATTATATTACTTTAAATAACTAATTTTTATGAAAGTACCTAAGTAAATGTTGTGCAATCTTTTTATTTACCTAAATTCTATAGCCTATACCGGTATTATAAATTGTATGTTATTTTATTTCAAAATGTATATATTCTAGTTATATTAATATTCTCAAAGGTTCGAGATAATATTAATATCCATAAAGAAAACTAAACGCAAGTTAGTAAATAGTTTATGATAACGGCTTAATTTCTATACTTTTATATTTTTTGTTGTGATTTTGTTAACGTTTGTTTTTATTGTTTTTACTGTTAGCATTGTTTAAAATATTATGAATAAAGGAATATCATATTATTTAATATTATAAAATAAACCTGATTTCATTGGTTTTGGTGAACTGTATTTTTAATCATTACCTATCTATAAGAAAAAAAAATACAAGTTATCAATACTTATATTTTAAAAACCTAAACTTGATTGTGATCAATACAATATTCATTCGTAAAAATAGTAGCTACAAGTCCATCTACTGAAATATTATTGATGATTATGGTAACAAGTCATAATAGGAGAAGGGGATAAGCCATAAAATTGAAAATTTTATTGATGACAATGGTGACAAGTCACATATGAGAAAGGAGATAAGTCAATTTATTATTAATTTTAAATGCTAAACGGTCTAAGTCAATAAAAAAATTGAAAAAAACTATTTGAGTTCCTGAAAATAATTTTAAAAAATGTATAATATTTAAAAATATATATATATTAAAACCGACTCCAATTTAAAGCATTTGATAAAATTTTATGATGTTTTTTTTATCTCCTGAAAAGTAGCTGTTTTTGACTTGTCCCCCTTTACATGAACTCCGTCCAATTACTATAGATCATTGGATTGGTGTATTTTAAATTGTCTATAAAAAATGTCTGTTAATTAGAAAAATAAATCTCTTTGGTGGGTGAAAAAGCATTACGTATAAACTATACGATTCTATTTTGTTCTAACTCTGCAGTTAATAAATTACCTACGTGATTATATTTTTTTATTTGTAATTATTATTATTTAAACTGGTATCATAAATTAATAACTCATGATCGGGAAGCAACAGTGAAGTTTCACTTAAAATATCTCTTTATTCGATGTATAAATATTTTACCTGAGACAAAATAAATTCATGAACTTCTTAAGTCTTTTCAAAGGGCAAAAGTACACAATCATAATATAATTTAGTTAAGAAGAGAATACGACATTATAAGAGCGTAAGAACTTTTATTGAATTCTTTAGACGATGACGCCATTTTTACATTATACGAGTATAAGGTTTTGAGAATGTAAATACGTAACAATAATTGAATGAACCAAAGCGGGATTACGATGTTTTCAATAAAGGAAATCATAAACTCGGATTAAGGTACACGAAAAAATAGTCCGAAAAGTTTTCTTTTACCTATAAGTACAATTATTTCATCATTTTGTTGTTGTAAATTAATAGATAACAACATAAATAAAATAATATTTTGATAAATTAATCGACATAACTAAACAATATTGAAGTAATTTGATCTTCAGCTACTTAAAATATTTTAATTTTAACATATTATTTTGAAATGTGGTAAATGGTTAAAATAAAACAATATGCGAAATATTGGACTATACGTATTTTGTTACCATTTTCAATCAAATCACAATCAACAACAATATTATAAAAAAAACAAGTAATAATAATAAATGTGTTTGAGAGCCATTTCGAGTAAAATTATTAGACAATATAGTCATCATAATATTATTTACAATTCAACCAATTACAGTTTAAGATAATATTATCAAATTTTAGGTAACCTTATTTCAAAATCATTCACTATTTTCATAAATAGAGAGTGAAAAAACCACATTCAAGCTTGTTTTAATTAGAACTTTTTATTCGCCTTTTTATTGTCCTTCGTTATTATTGCAATTATTAGTCAATTATAAATTGTTGACCCATCACTTTGCTTCATGAAATCCTTTTCTAATAATTATTATTTGCGCAACTTTCTATTTCTTCGTTAACATGCATGTGAAACTAGATTCTCTTTTGTATCATCTCTTTTTGATCAAGTCAATTTCTATTTTATTGTTTCACTCATTCTTCTAAATTTAGACGCAATGTTACCCTGTTTTTTTTTTTTTAATCTTGTTCAGTATAGTGTTATTATTATGTTTTATAAATTATAAATCATATTATTTTATTTAAATTTTTGAGCTTAACTTCATTAAAATTTTCGATTTTATTGAAAAAGAATGTTATCGTTTTCTGTCAAAATTATTTTACCACTAAATTATGGTGAATATGTTTATCAGATTAAAATAGTGTTATTTTTAAAAGACTTCTAAAAAGTAAATGTATTTATTTAAACTAAAACCAACAGCATTAGTATTTTAGTACATGAAAATGTGAAATTTGTCATGTATTGGCTATAATATATTTGATTATTAACAACATTAATATACAATAGTGGTTGAAATGGCTTACAAGTCACACAATTAATCAATAATAAAAATATTTACTGAACAATTACTTTGTTTTTTCTGTCGAAAAAATGAATTATAATTCGATAGCAAATTGTGTACAGTGGCATTTACGTGATTGCATTATAGTTTTATTTATTTTTTTTTTTGCTTTATGGGCCATTCAGGCCTTTTGCAGCTTCTACTAATCCTCTCCACACGTCACGGTCAGTAGCGGTCTCAAAATCTGATGGTCCGTCTATCATCCTTATATCTGCATTGACTCTATCTTGCCATCGTTGTCGAGGTTTTCTGGGGCGCTTGCCTGCTGGTTTATTTATCAGTACCTCCCGAATTATGCTTTCTTCAGCGTGCCATACATGGCCCACCCATTCTAAACGCTTGGAATTCAGAAAGCATTTATGGTTTATTGTACAGAAAATGGTATTTTTTCTCCTTTCATAGACCCCAGTTGTTACATTTCTGACAGGTCCGTATATTTTCGGTTAATTTTAAATACAAATTAAATATTTTAAAAGTATCTACCAAAAATCAAAATTATTACAACTGATAAAGGAAAAGTAATATACTAGTTTTTACATATTATATAATATTTTATTTATGAACACTTTGCAACATTAAATATAACGGTGACTATGTCGCTAATTATCTATGTTATAAAAATAATTATTGATGAGCCAAATAATTTGTGAAACTATATGAACAAATCATATACAAAATCATAAACAAAAAATGTACATTTATTAGCTGTTCATTAAACAATATCATGGTTTAAAATAACAAAAGACTAAGTCACTGTAATCTATTGCTGAATATAAATTATAAATATTCATGACGTATCGTTGATGTTATCATTATTTTTATGATAATTTTTCAAATCTGTATAAAGATCCTTGGAGTTTGGTAAATATCAGTGATGGGAAACTTGAAGTTAGACCCTCTAGGGTCACTTTTCAGAACTTAAAAATCAAGCGGGCCAGTGAACATAAAAAGCAAAAAATAAAAAATAACAATAATTAAGTTTAAAATTTACTATTGGCATTTATTTTTTATTTATTCAACATTGTATCGATTTTGGTATGGGCCAGTTAAAAATGGTACGCGGGCCAGTTGCCCATCCCTAGTGCTGATCTTGATATATTATTATTTAAATATGGTATGTTAAAAAATGGCTTATGGCTTATAATATGGATGATAACAAACTAGATTTATTTTTGAATCACAATCAAACGAACCACAACCTTGTGGATTATTCGTAAACTGTAATTAATTTCAATATTTAACACAAAAAGTAGATTATATTAAAAGCAATATTGCCTTCCTGTGTAGGATAAAAAGTATCGATTGTCGTGCAGATCCCTTTGAAATGGAGAAATTAAACATCAAAAAATACCAATGGACTGGTATAAAACAATTTTAAGTTACAACAATATATTTCATTATTTTTATAATATCTCGGCACTCGTTCTATACGGTTACTCGGTATATTAGATAGATGTTAGTGACGTAAAATCATTTTTGCCTATGTGGTAAGTAGGTACGTGAATCAATCTCTAGGGACTTTGGATTAATGAGGATTGGGTCATTTACTTTGGAATCATCAAGCCTGATGGTTAATTAATCAAACATCACGGTCGGGCAACTTAAATTGCAGTATATCAACACTGTAATTTATCTCACAAGAATATAAATTAACAATTTGATTGTAAAGTTCATCAAACTACTAAATTAAGTACAACTTTAGATTTAAAAAAAAAACTTTAGATTTAATTGGAACCAAAAACACTTTTTTTTAAAAATGTGGCGATACAACTTAATGTATAGTTTTTGTTACGTCTGTATGAAATGGTATCGTACGACTACACTAACAATGCGATATTACAGTTAACTAATAAAAATAAATAAATAATAATAAGATTTCTCGCTTATGTCCCAATGATGTGTTATAATTGTTTGTACAAAATATGAAATATATTTAGGTAACAAATTAAGCTTAAGAATTAAATGCTAATGCTTTTTTTATATATTTTGAAAGAATATTGTAATATCTTTTATTATTTCTCTAATAATAAGCAACTTAGATCTACATATACATCTACATCATACATTGAGTTGGTACGATTTACCAACTTATTTCAATATGTAGGTACCTACTCTAATATAGATGGTGTTATTTGTATTGCATCCTTGAGTAAGCATATAGATACTCGCTGTTGACAGAATATACATTCAGTTTCCGTCCAGCGTTTTATTTTTTATATTGCAATTCTATTTCCGCTTTTCAATGAATATGATATCTATCTGAATAAGTAGGGGTAGGTACCTATAATACCCATAAAATAATTTTTATATTTATTATAGTACTTGGTTGTAATACATTCTACGAATACATATTATTATAGATGAACACATATAATATATTAAATTTGTCAGTTTTAAAGAAAATGTTTGTTCGAGTAAAATCATCTATGTAAAGTGAAAAATTGGTTCTTACAAAAGCGTGTGTGTGAACGGAAATTGTTATTGAAATTACAATATTGCTTATATAGTAATACGGTTTTCATATTTTCACTTAAATCTCATAAATATGATGCTTTAATATACTTTTCAAACAGATTATTTAGTGAATACTTCTCAAAGTTATTAAAATAGGTAGGTCATAGGTCTAATTTAAATTCCGATGAGATACGACGAATAAATTCAAGGATTTCGAATGATTTACAGCAAATTTCCTGAATGTGGAGTTTAAGAGATAGATTGCATGTTCAATGGAAACCAAGATCGCGGACTGAGTTGGAGGAGGTTATAGGTTATACAGTATTGTTCTTGACTGTGTTGTAGGTATAACGTTATTATAGACTATAGTGGTGTACAAAAATAGGTGTTAGGCATGTTATATCTAACTGATGTGTATACAGTATACACCATTGCGTACAGCATTAATGCGTTTAATTAGGCACAATATTTTTTATTTCGTAATGTTTTTAAAATTAGTATTTTAAAATCCCAATATGCACCCACTAAGTATAGTATGGTAGTCACGAATTCAGTGTGAACTAAAAACCAACTGCGAGAGAGAAAAAAAAAAAGAAAAAGCTCATAACACCTTCAGAATCGTCGGGGGAATATAAAATCGTAATTTATACGATGGTTTACGTGTCCGGTGTTCACATTGTATATTGTTATTATTATTATTATTATTATTATTATTATTCGTCCGTGACGTCAACGGCGGGAAAATCGATACGGGATTACGGGACTGCGGGGCGCTCGTATTCGCCGCCGAAGATTCTTGAATGGAGGTCGGGAATTTGCCGGCAACTGCGCTACGGCAATGACGTCAATGCCGAAAATAGAAACGACTTTATGATACCATTGAATGAAACCACTTCCAACCTCACCTCTACCACCACCTCCACCGAAACCACCCCTTTTCGCTCCTCCCTTCGACCCGCGAGATTTCTACATGCCCAACTACGCCACCGTCGCCGCCCCTTCGCCCCCTCTAACCCGAAGGTAGCCTATATGCTGGCGAAATGC
Organism: Therioaphis trifolii; assembly: GCA_027580255.1. NCBI lineage: Eukaryota > Metazoa > Arthropoda > Insecta > Hemiptera > Aphididae > Therioaphis > Therioaphis trifolii. The sequence goes on from CM050404.1 coordinate 6,752,505, forward strand.
CATGTCTGACGTCATGGCCATAATGACCTAGCGGCATCCAGACCCTAGCCAACTCCCGATAGAGTAACGCGCGCGCAGAATATTTATGAGACTTCAGAGGGAGAAACACACACACACACACACACACACACACACACACACACACACACACACACACACACACACACACACACACATATACATTGTATATAACTGGGAAAATCCACACCGCCTCCACCTCCACCACGGTCAACGAATACCATTCATGTCCGCGTTTCGCCCGCAGTTTCGACTTTCTCTCGTTCGGCAAAAGACGATTGAAGAGGAAAGAGGGAAACTCGTTCTACATTTTCCGTCCGCGGCGCCGATGTGCAGCAAAACACAATATTACCCTTAAACCAACAATCACGCTCAACATTTTTGCGCAATATTTTTACATTTATGTCTCCCTCGTTCTTTTGATCTTTTGGCAGAAATAGCCTAAATACACACGTTTAAGTGTCTACCTCTGTTTCATAAATGGCTTTCCCACGATAACTGCGCATCTTAGATGCGTATTTACATTCCCCCTTCGTGTAACGGACTTACATACTTGTTCCACGATGCGTAATTATTTTGTTTTATAGATAAATGGTTTTATTAGTTCATGTAATTGTTTCCACTTCTCTGCTTAATTAACTAACACATTTATGGCGTAGTTGAATAGATCACCCGGTAATTACAGAGCCAAAACTGCACTTCATCGTTAATCACACACATTTTTTGTGAGTTCGAAATATTATGAATTTATTCAATAAAATAAAATAATTTCATCACTGATTTGATTTTTAGTGTTGGGACTATTAGATTACGGGTTTACGGGTGACGCCATGAAACTGTGTTCTTTGTGATTGCCGATGGACAAAATAGAGAAATTGTTAAAAAAAAACTTCACCTCAATATGAATGAAAATAAAGATGGTTTTCAATATGGGACTAATTTATTTCCCGTGAAAATGATCCACTATACGACAATTAATTCTATTAAACGACACGAATCACGTGCATTATAATCTGTCTGTCACAAAAAGCATTGATAATTTCCTTGTCATTCTCATCGCAGGTGATAAGTCTCTTCTAGGTTATTTTACGTATTATCAGATAATTTGTGCATTTAATGTGTGCAACTACGCTTTAGAGAATATACATGCTATATAAATCTTTCTTTAATTTTTTTACATAAAACTCTCGTTTCTAAAATAAAATTTAAAATTCTCCAAGTTTCTCATCAGATGTTCAAACAAAATTGGATTCTCTGGTGTTTATGGTTAGGATAATTTATCTTTTTCATTTATTTAAGTACGTTTCTGTTCATTAATGTTCTTCACAGCCCAGTTTGTCTTTGTAATAAATTATTCACCTCCAAAACTAAATTTCCTCCGCTATCAGTCTACTGCTTTTTTATTTTCTAATAGTCCATACTTCAAGTCCATAAGTCAAAAACCTCAAAAAATCAATACAAATGTTTTTGAAAACTCGTTCGTGTTGAATGTAATGTACTAAATTTTGACATACACAGTGATAGGCAAACACGCGTTGGTATGGTATGTCTAAAAGCGTAAATGATATTATAACTCGCACAGCACTCCCATTGTTGTTATGTAATAATAACGGCCGTGTGAACATTACAAAACGTATGACATAAACGATTTTCTAGTGACAGCGATTGCTTTCTGGTTTCCGATCGAAAAATCGCAACGTTTGTTACATAAAAGACGAATTATAGGGAAGGACAAAATAACACTTTGGATAATTAAACATCCATCGACCATCACCTTTACCCCGATCCATACTCTCCCCGCGATCAGTGATCGATGCCGTTCATTCCCGCGAGAAAACTGTTTACACACAGAGTTGTGTTTTGACTTTTTATGCGAACGTGTTTACATTTTACGATCTTCAAAATAACAACACGAACACTATTGAGGTTTACATGTTACACGTTTACGACACACACGAAATATACGAATCCGCCGGCACGCAGTAAGCGGATGGATGACGCATGTGATCAAGACGGGATGACGGCGACGTTATAAAGGATACGCGATGGGTACGCTTGCAAATAACTGACGCAATAACGTATAAAGAAAAAGAGATGTTTTTATTATTATTATTATTATGACGCTCGACCGGCGAGACGTGTGTTGTTTTTCCTAAACACGATTTTGTAGGTCATGCGGTGTCGGGACCCAAATCAATAAATTATTATAATTATAATTATTTTTTCTGTTAACGTTGAAAATGTAAAACCTACGCACATACACACACACACACACACACACACACACACACACACACACACACACACACACACACACACACACACACACACACACACAAGTACATTATATATAACGACCCGTATAATAACAATGTTGTCGCGATATGTTACAAGCCCGTTGCGCTTCAGTTCCGAACGAGGGAACAAGGAATACATCAGTCTAACACACAATAAAAAACAAAATCCGATGATAATAATATTGCGAAGCGCGTTATCATAAATTAGTTTACGAATAGATTTTATCCGTCACGAAAAATACCAATAATAAAAGAGATTCGTCGTCAAACTCTTAAGAATACAGGCGCACATTTCGTTGCCGGTGTCTCGGTGGGAAATATCAGCGCGTATAATTAATAAAAACAAGATAGAACAATAGCATTAAAATCTTCGTGGTATTTTTGTTCCAGTTACAGCAAGAAGCCAAAGTGAACAAGAAAAGATCTTACGTTTCGGACGAGACCTCACTAGCAGCTCAACTCGGTGCGCTCCGGAAAAATTAATAGGACTTCCTCTGTTGTATCAAAAAAATAATAATAATAATAATATTAATTAAATAAAATAATGATAATAATAAAAAAAAATTTTAAAAATATAATGATGATAAAAGGAAGAAAAAAAAAAGACATTTCTCAAGTTTGTCCGATCAAAGTATACTTAAAAAACTATAATATAATAGTAGTGTAAATAATACGATTTCTTTTTGGATAAACCTATTATAACACTTACGTTCGCTTACATGTAAAGTAAAATAATAATAATATGTACTTGCCGTTTCTCTTTTTCTCTGTCTCTCTATTTTTTTAAATTTTTTTTGTATCCTAATTACATAATATCATGCACACCATTTTTAATCCAACTTCTATAATATAGGTTCACAGTATAATACACTAATATTAATTGTTGGATTCTACAATATGATAATAATGTTAAAACATTTGAATTATATAATCATATTAATATATAAATTTCATAAAGGAGCGAAGACTGATCGAAACGTTTAATTGTACCTATATGCATTTATATAGTATCTAAAAAGTATACAAATCGTCTGTAAGTTTAAACGCCGGTATTTCGCGATGTTTACGTATATAATTAATATTTATCTGTTTCTCGTTTAATATTATTATTATTGTTTATATTACTTAATAACGTAATGATAATAATATTTTCCACCTATTTGAATAATGTATTACGTTTATATTTTTTTTATGCTGCCCATTCTCGCACTTTTATGTATTCTCTCCTGTACATAATTACTGTGATTCGTTTGTAAGGTTTAACGATTAAGTATTTATTATAAGGTGTGACGACATTGTATCGTGTACCGGACCTAATAGTAGTCACGAAATTAGGATGTTATATTTAAAAATAAAATAATATCAACGACATCATTGGACGCTATTGTAGTTTGTCCACGTGTATTGTATTACTATTATTCGATATTGAACTTTACCTAACCATAGCGGGACTGCGTTTCATGTCGTTTCGACGACCTAGTTTTTTTTTATTATTCAACGGACAAATATCCTTTAAACAGAAGTATAAACAATAGATTATATAAATCAGTCTAACTGAAAAATAAACAAGATTAAATTAAATCGATTAGATACAATTAATAATTGATAAAAGACATACTAATAATAATAATTGTTTGTAAAAACTATTTGATATTTTAAAACACTACATAAATCAAATTCTAAATAACAGATCAATGAAATAAATTAATAATTAAGAATAGTTAAAGCATTAGTTTTCAAAGATTGGCGAATGATGTTTAAAAAATCATGAGTTGTAAAAATAATTATTGACTAAAAGAAGAGTTCTCGGGAGAAATGAATTTATACCAGTGTTTATTTTATAAAATGGAATAATAAATAAATCTATATTACTAGTTCTTTAACAAAGAATTCAGAAATTAATTAAGACTAAGATCTCAGGACAGATATAAAAACCATTTAAAACATCAAATACGAACATCAAATCAGATAATTTACGTCTTATATCAATATATTGAAGTCCTAAAAATTCTAAAAAAGAATTCATGGAGCATTTTGATAAAGGAAAACCTGATAAATGAGCTATTTAAAAAAAAAAATTATATTGTATATTGTCTAAATCTCTCTTGTAAGTTGAAAAATCCCATGACCAGATAAGTGAGCCAAATTCGAGATTTGTTTTTATTAAAGAGTTATAGAGTTTTAACTTTCTAAGCAATTAATATTTCACAAATCATTATTATTTCTATGAATGAGACTAATAATTTTGTAAGACATATTTACAATTGTTTCATGATTATTTTTTTAAAGATGAGGTTGTTTTCAAAAAAAGTTCCTAGATCTTTAATAGAGGTTACATTTAAAAGAATATGTTCGGCACACTACCTAAAATATAACAATCACAGATATTCCCAATATTTATCTTACTCTCATTTATAAAATATGATTACAAAGTACGCATAAGAGTGCTCAGTTAATTATTTTTAGTACCGGTTTACTTGTCATACCGAATGTGCGACCATATCGTGCTGCGCGACGAAATAAAATGTAATTGTTGTTCTTCATTGTATTATTAGTATTAAACCCAAAATAAATTGAATCAGTTGATAGCAAGTACGTGTTTGTGAATCACATCCTTTTTTCATATCGCAAAACATAGTCCTTCGAGCAGGATTTAATGAAGAATTCGTTTATAATTATATAGTTTTTCTGTGTTAAATCATGTTAACACAACGCAAGTTTCGTCTAGAGACACGACTCAAGTTAGTGAATCATTTACCCGACGAGTAATATGCTTCGTATATTTCGATCCAGTTGACACTAAAAATATAACCGGGTAAGAAATTGTATCATTTGTTAGTATATTTATTCGAATAGTTCCTCTAAATTATCCTATCTTTTCAAGTTGCGTATATATATAATATAGTGCGGCAAGTTGGGTAATTTCTGTAAATTTAAGTTATTAATTTATTATAAGCGTTTGACCTTCAATTGCACGACTAGTGAATTGGCGGCTAACTACTATAATACTGATTCGAGATGAACAACTACCACCCATGGATTGGTCGCTCGGCAGAGTTACAGTTGTTCATGATGGAGCCGACAAGCAGGTGAGAGTGACGACTGTCAAAACGAGCAAAGGTGAGTTCAAACAGGCCGATCGAAACATGTGCCCTCACCATTTCATGAAATAGGTCAATCGAGATTAAATTTAAAAATGTATATATATATATTTATTATTTATATACTAATTTTATAATTTATCACGTAAGTAATAATCATATAATAATGTATTTGTATTTTGTTTGATGTATCTATCTGAAATTTTTATGTAGCAATATTTATTTTCTATATTTTTTCTATATTCTCATTGAATTATTAGTATTAAATCCAAAATAAATTAAATCAGTTGATAGCAAGTGTGTGTTCACACATCATTTTTTCACATAGGAAAACAGAAAAAAAAATTATTGGTTTTATACCTGAAAACGAAGGATTTAATTTTTCTAGAAATAGTGTTACTTAGAATTTCTTAGCATTAAGAGAAAGAAAATTTTTTTCACACCAATGAAAAAATGTATATAAGTTAGCTTGCAATATATGTTGATCATCAACCACATTGATTTTACGGCCGAGCGATCTACTCTTAGGTGATGCGCCATCCACAACGGTTTGCGACAGCACGTGAACAACCCTGCTATTGCATTTCACGTCCATGAGTGACGCACAAAGTTCTGTCATTCGGACTTAGCGAACTTTTCGAACACGCACAAACGGTCACGTCACAGGTGACGTGAGCGTAGAACGACTTCAAAAAAAAAAAAAAATTATGGTTGGGAACATAATCGAGGAAGGTTATCGACAGTGCCGTAGTTTGACGTCGCTGCTGACAACGCTATCCGACTTCGGTCGGGGTAAAGTTAACTCACTATTAAAAAATAATTATATTCTTAACATTATGTATATGTAAAAGAAGTTTCAAAACTATTTAACATAAACTGTACGAAATAAAAAAAAAAACTAGCTGAATTAGATATCTATCAGGTTCACATCGGGTCAGAGTATAAAACATAAATAATAAGTAAGTTAATTTGAAAATATTTTCAAAATAAATATTCAAATTTACTCGTTCAAACATTTTATAACGGTTTAAATTACTCTAAGTCAACGAGTACATGAAATGTAGTTATGCACTATAAATGTTTAGAAAAACATAAAATGGAATATAATCTGAATTTTTAGCTCCATTAATTTCCATCAGAAAAAAGTAATACATATATTTTTCATTGACAACTATTCTAAATTTAACATTTTAAAGTTTAATTTTTTCAGAAATATTTTCAAATTTTAAAAAGAATTATTTGATATTAACTAGGTATATTTTTATACGTTTTACCATGATTTAATATTAAGACAACTCAAATTACAGAATATTATTTAACAATTTTAGCTTTTTGAAATCGATATTAATTAATTAAATTCTTGTATCGTTGTAATTGAAATACAAAGTATGTAATCATTGTGTAATGTAAAAGTAATGTTTATTAAATTGGAATGTAATAATGATAAAATAATTTGCCATAGATATTGCATATTTTAGTCATAGTCATAAAAATATCTATATATCTCGCTATATATTAATGTCCATTTATTTGATGGTCAGCATCTATGTCTGAAATAATAATAACACAAATTAACTGAAATGTCCATTAAACTGTAACTTTGTTAAACGTTTTATGCATATTTTTGGAAGATTTCGGAAAATAATTTCTTAGTGTACCTATACATAGTATATTGTATATTTCCTCTATTCAAAATGAAATCAGTACATTAGTTTTGGCTGTATGTTGATCAATAAGTCAGGATACGTTCGATCATATATTTATATATACCTATATACATTATTGATGAAATCAAATTTTACTATGCAGTTTAATTAAATAAGTTGAGAATGCTCACTTTGTAGTAGTGCTGAATTTTTGGTTTTTAAACGCAATTTAAACAATAACTAAAGTTCTGTATTTAATATTTTGAATAAATTTGAACTACTATAACAGGCACGTATTTAGAGCTATTTTTCGATAAGGGTCAAACAATTTTACTTTATGAATGAAAAAAAATTATCTAATGTTATTATAATAAATTTTATTTTAATGAGTTACATTTAAAAATTATAAAATGTAATTATTATGTATATTGTATAATGACAATTGTTTACAAATAGTTAAATATAATAAAATATAAAATAAATGTACTTCGGAGGCAATAGATATACCTATTAAAGCATTAAATCAAACTTGCTAGGTAGTCTAGAAAATGTATTTAAAATTTCTTCTGTGTTAATTGGAGTGTTTCGTTGGACTGACACTAATGTTAAACCTTTTATACCATTTTCATTGGAGCTATTCCGCAAGTAAGTTTTCAATTTTCCTGCCGTAGCTCGTAGGAAAAGAACGTTCTACAGATACGGTGGATACTGGGATTGTAGTCATAATAGATATCAAACACCGTGTGTTTACAAACAAGTTCTTAGATATAACACTTATTGTTTCAATTGCTAAATTTGAGGGGTTGCACCCCTAACACTCCCATGTATATAGGCCCGTACTATAGTATGCTTTGGTACCTATACAAGCAACCTTACTTAAATATCTTGATTTTTACAAGTTCAAAGTGAAAATAAAAAATAAAAAATATTGTGGAACAAAACAAATAATATGTATACAAATCGTCAAAGTAACCAACTAAAAAGTGTCTATAGTAACATTAATACTATGTCACAAGTTAGGTACTACAGCACTTATGGACAAATGGATGCGCGAACACAACGGTAGTATATTTGGGTGTTTAAGCATGATTAATTTGTTCTGAAAATAAAACATTTATAATTTAAAGTATAGTAAATTACAGATAAAATAAATACAGATTAATAAAAATGTAGTCTGAATCATGATATGTTTTTCATATTTAAAACAATCAAAACCACGGATTCGGTTTCCAAATCATCATCATTTAAAACTAATGAAAAAAAAAAGTGAGATGATGGTGGTACAAGTTCGTCCTTCATCCCTTCGGTCCTCGGACAAGATATTAGTGATGAATGTATTAAGTTTTAAAGAAATTATGACTCATTTCTTTAGTATAAAACGATTCTGAGCAAAGCTTCAGTGTAATATAATATATTATTATTTAAATACTGTTTACATATTTTACGGTTATTTGTATAATTGTTGGTGAGTTTTTTTGTAATTAAACCCTCATAAAATATTCAATTAGATATAACACATTTAAACTTCAATTATTATAAAAATTATAACTCATTAGAAATAAACTTAAAAGAAATCAGACAATATCGAAAAAAATCGTATAATAATTTATTAAAGTGTGTATAAAAAAAAATCCTGACTAACGATTTTTGAACTTTTGTTAGGATAATTAGGTAGGTATATGAGTAAGGTCATATTACATTTCCAGAACTTTTTGTCAAATATTTCAAATTATATTACATAAAAACTTTCAAACAATTTGGTAAATTAAAAGTTCTATATTTAAGTCAAAAGTGCTTTAATAGTTCTGAAAATTTTGTCCAATATAAAAAAGTATGTATTTGATATTGGATAAAATTTTCAAGTTTCTAGCTTCAATACTTTTCGATTTATGACTAAATACCTAAAATCTGAACAGTGAAAATCTCGTTTACGGCGGATTTTTACCGATTTTACCGTTTTTACTCAGTTTTTCGATCGTTATTCTTGATTACTGGAAAAACTATGGAGATTTAGGAAAAATGACCTCTCTAAAGTACCATCTCAGTTCAATTTCGAATCTAAAGAGTTGCTGGACGAAACTTTTGGACAAGGATTTCTATACGAAAAAGTGTTTACAGAAAAAAAAAAAAAGAAAAAAGAAAAAGAAAAAAATAAAAAAAAAATAACCATCATTGTAAAACCATGAGATCCTTCGCTTCACTCAGAATCTAAAATATTGATCGAATTTTCAATTCAATCATTTATTACGTATATTCAATTATTTTTACTACTTAACGATTTATTGACCTATTTTAACAATTTTTATTTTATTATGTCATTGATACGTTACGTTCAAATTAATTTTTATTTTAATTATTTTAAATTGAACGGATACTGGGAGACCTCCTCAAAAATAAGAATTATTCAAGTTTTAATAGAAAAATAGATAGAATTTGGAAAAAATAAACAATATTTAAATAAAGATGAAACGAAAAAAGTGTAAAGGTATATTGTCGACAAAACTTCACTCGTAAAAATATCGTGAAAACTGGTGCTGGTACCTGCAAATTAATACTGCATATAAAAATTAAATTTCGGCATGATGTATTATACTTATCAAATAAAGAACTGATTTAAAAAAGTAAACATCGTTTTGATTTCGAATAGTTTTCACAGTAAATTTTTCAATGTGTTATTACGATAAATTATTTAGTTAATAATTACCACTTTCTGCAATAAATTCAAAAACACTTTAACAATAAATGGGTGAGTTTTTTTTACTGTCTTGCATTTGAAATTATATGTGTACGATTACTTTAATAGGTATAAATAGAATTTGCATTTTTAATGAAAATGTCATAGTTAATTATAAATAATGTATGTTGCATAAGCGTACCTAATGTTGGTACATTCCGGTTGTGTGAGTCGTGAAAAACGTACAAAATGAATTATGCAGTAATTTTGTGATTTATTTCGATAATTTTATAATACGAATCATAACGCCCATGATTCGCGAGTAATTGTCGTAAAGGGGGAGTATTGCGTCCATTACGATGTCACGTGAATTGCATACAAGAATACGGTTGATAATAATTCCACAAAGACGCGAAGCAAAATTGTGACAACGAGAGCATAACTGTGGTCTGCAGTAACAGTAATAAAATACATAACATAAATACACTGAATGTTTTTTAGATATAATTTTATTGATAACATGACCGTCGATTTCGTATGAATCGGACCTAATAAGTAGTGTTGATTTACTGACGACGCCGGTAGAGTTTAGATTTATATAATTTATATGCGAATACTAATTAATTTTTATTACCAACAACTATAAACATCGTCTATTGATTGGACGGCAAAAACGGTCACGCTGACGTTTTCCCACCGTGTTTAATTTTTAACGGTATAATTCATAGATTCCCACGGTCTGCAGGCCTGCATCTGGTATGGATGAGGAACGATTTTCCAAAATATGCAGAATTGATAGATTTGAAAAACCATTTATATAGATAGTATTTATAATTATATAATATACGATTATATACCGCATGATTTTAAATGCAATGTTGCCATATTTTGTTTATCATTCTACAATATCTTCATTTATAGACACACAGTTATCAGTTTTCAAAGAATAAACAAAATTCTGATGCATACATATGTAGAAATTAACTATATATCAACAAAGAGTTCAGCTGCCGTTAATCTACCTATATATGTATGTAATTTTATTAATTTTTAAATAATAATTTAAATTCACAATACATAATACATAATATACATTTGGAAATTCCCATATAATATAAAAATTGTATACCGGAACTTAATACAATTTTTAAAAAAAGTTAAAAATGTTTGGGTTAAATTATATAGCACTTTGAAAACATTTCGTTATATGAAAATGTATTACTGATACGATTTTTGAATTTAATTTTAATTTTCAATCTTTAGAGTTAAAAATGTAATATAAATACTATTTGCTCATGTATAAGAAAACTGAATATTTTTTAAATTTGTTACTCGAGATTTTTTATGTAAACATTTAATTTAATGTATACATATACATGTTTTTACATGAATGTTCAATGTTAATAAAAAATAATTGGTTAATTCAATAATTACGAAACTTAGTACATAAATAGAAATATAGATTTTATTGTAAAAAAAATGACTCTAGTGTTTCAAATTAAAAATTTATAAAAAAAATAAACCCATCGCCGACAATTAAATAGGGATTGGTAAAACGTATTAACTGTAAATTTATCAAACTGAAACTGTCAAGAGACACAAACCCTCATTCACTTATTTCCTTAATTTACTTAAGTACTTTTAATATTTCTATCACAGGTTTTAATATATTAAAACGCTATGCCTCTGGTTAAAATTAGTTACTTTTCTGGGGATGGGAAAGAGGTAGAAATCCAAGGACTACACACTTCAGATTTGTATTTGAAAAAACTACTGAAAATGCCAAAATATTTTGTACAAAAATAATTTTAAAAAAAACGAAAGACAAAAATGTTGGTGAACTTGTACAGAATGTAGGTAATCAGCTACTATTATTTTATTGATACAACATTTATTTATCGTTTGTTTCTACTTGTTTTTAATTATAGGACTTATATTGTTTTTTAATATAACATCTTTAAACGACGATTACTCATTAAATATATAATTTAGCTGATCTTTGAGAATTCTATCTAAATGTGTCTAAATAAACACAAAAGCTGATTTTTTTGTTGAAAAAAAAGACCGAAAAATACTTTTTCTCATTATTCAAAGAGAGGTTTGAAAAGGATTAACCATTCACAGTGATTAGCGCGGTCGGGACTTAGAGTTCTTTTACGAGCACAAATTTATTCACCAAGCAGTTAGCCACAGTGAAAACTTTTTGAGTGCGAGAGTTGTTACGCCTATAAACTACCAAATCATTATAATTTAGGCGAAACGATAACACCGTATATGAAAATGAATTAAATCTCTTGGCAACTATAGGAAGAATGGTGACAGATGACAGTCACGTCGATCATTGATAAAATAAGTAAAGACAACTATTAACGTGTGCGCTTGATCACTAATTTCGCAGTTGATCAGAGCATTGACTGCTGCTGCTATATATATATATAATAATAATAATTATAATTATTATATAAAAATAAATTTTTGTGTTTCAGTTTTATTTTTTTTTTTAGTCTGGTATCGATATTCAACGTCCTTTAAAAACGCTCCTCAATATAGTCACTACAAATAAATATAATATTACAACGCTCTATTTTTATAACTGAAAAAAGGTCTGTAGATTGAAACTGATAAACACGACTGACGTTGAAAATGTAAAAACCTTTATGTAGAAAAATAGTGTGTTGTGGTTTTAATTCGCTGTAATGTGTGGTATTTTGATATATCTTCAGCACTAAGACCCGACAAAGTATGCGGTTATTGTCTATCGACCTGCTCGGAATCGAAATCGACTGTATAGCCGAGTTGCGGCTGGTCGTGTTTTTTTTACGACTTTTTAAGACGCATACGAGTTATTATTGCTCGTCTCCCATGGGAATATTTTCAAAAATTTATAAAAAAATAGAGCATAAAAATATGATTTTTTTGAATGACTCACACAAACGATGAGATCGATATTTCTTGGTTTCTGGACCTAATTTCATTTACGATATTACATTTTGTTTTTCTCATAATATTTTGAATTTTGACTAATATTTTCTAACAATCTCTAAAATTCTAATAATATTCAAAAAAAGCTGTATCGATACGTTCTTTGACCTATAAATTTAATTATAGTGCCACGTGCTTAGTATCAAACATTTGAAAATTTTATACATTTTGTATACTTTTTTGAAAAATTTTAGAAAAAGTAGAACATTGTTAAACGAGTTCGAGTATAGTTTGTTGGAGTGTTTCGAAAAGTTGGGTAAACTTTGTAGTGACAAATACGTGTACCTATAAATTTATGCACTGACATAAACTATAACCATATGCGCGGTTTTGGTTCTCTAATTAGTAATAAAGTGAAACTATTGAATACCATTTATTAACAGTGGTATAATAAAAGTAATAATAGATGTCCAAGTTGATACCATTTCCAAACATAAAAATTTGTCACTATATCTTTTTAGGTAAATATCGACGTGAGAATATTGAAATCAATAACAAATTATACATAAATGTGTATAATTATTTAAATATTATAAAATAAAATTACCAGATATTGTGTCTGTTAAATAAATTTAATTACAGTTAGGTGAACCACATATTTTTTTTAACGGAGTTAAGAACTTTATAAATATAAGCTGGGTGAATTATTTTTTTAAAGCATTTAAATTTAAATGACGACTAATATGATTCTTATAACGTAAAAATTAAAAAATTTAATTTCTTAAAATTATCAACTGTTTGTTTTGAAAGTTCAATTTTTTTTAATTCGATTTTCGTTAAGCTTGCACATTATACAAACACGCCTACCTTTAATGAAATTTTTTTATTCAAATTGATTCTGTCATTTTCGATTTGAAAGCGCTTTAAATATTTAAATAAGAAAAATGGTTTATTTTTTTTAGTGATTAAATTTAAGTGATTATTCCGTTGCTATTCTGAAATTGAAATGAATGTTTAATCGGGTTTTATTCGTCAGACCATTGATTGATTAAATTGATTATTCATCACTGAATTTTCAAATTTGATACTTTTGGTGTCCATAATATTGTTCGACTCTAACAAAGATATTACCTCTTGAACTTTTTGATTTTGGAAATTTCCGGTATCACGCGTCTTTGTTTCTGCTTCGTTTAACACCGAATATCATATACAACGGTTGTAATAAGTGCTCTCTAAGTAGCAGAAATAACTAAGTTTGTGGTAAAAAAAAAAAAAAAAAATGTTTCTCTAAAGTGATATCAGGAGATTCACCAAATGAAAACATCATCATAATCAAACGGACAACATCGATCTATTTATAATCGAATTAAAATAAAAATGTAACGCCTACTGATATTTCAACGATTTTGCGTATTACCCAACTCACAACGATCGATAAACCGCAAAACTATCACTAAACTAGCACTTTACAATGGATTCAACCGATGTCTTTATCCGTCTACGCTGTTGCATCTATACTGTTAAAGTTCAGTAAATGTGGGTCATTTAAAACGTTGGTATTTTATAGATAACAAATACACACATACACACACACACACAATATACGTACAGTATAATAGTAATAGTAATAGTAATAGTAATAGTACATACTACATACAGCGTATTTAATATCCTCTCTGCGCGGAACAAATGAATTACTGCTCGTAACTGTTTTTCTCTTATTGATTTCCAATACATGAAACTGGGTATTTTTGTGACACTTCATTCAGACCACTTCACGTGAAACTGTTTCATTCGAACGAGCGTCAGTGTGTAGCGATTAACATCTAATTTCTAGTGAAACGTGTGTTTTACACAATTTCACAAATTCAAACTTTTTGTTATTCATAGTGTGTACGACGTTTTTGAAATATTTGTACAATTGATATTTTCAAACGGAAAATCAACAAGTCGAATAAAAGTATTTACGAAAATAAATTATAAAAACATAAAAATAAAAGATAAAAATATAATATAATTTAAAATCCAAAAAATGCTATGGTTATTAACTTTAAATGTTTCAACATTTTTATGTTCAACAAATATAGTTAATTAATTTTAGATTCTGAATGAAGTCAAGGATCTATTAGTTTTATTGTAATGCTCATTTTTTGTTTTTTTTTTTGCACATATTTTTTGTACATTATCACTTTCATTTAACTTAGTCCGAAGTTTCATAAGTCAATTCTAAAGATCAATAATCCAATTAATGGAACGTTGAGGGTTCATTTTTTTTTTTGCCTCTCAATATGTTTTCCTGGCGTGAGAAAAAACTGCTGAAAAACCGAGTAAAAACGAGAAAATAAAATTAAACTTTCACTAAGTCGATTTTAGTTATTTAGTCATAACTCAAAAAGTAAATGTTGCTAAAAACATAATAACATATTGCTATGTATCTTACAAATGTTAAAAAAAAAATGACAACTTTTGGGCTAAAATATAACACTTAAAATACAATGTTTTTTAAAGTTTATCTTTAATAACATTTTTAATATTAAACAAAAAGTTCTGAAATTTTAATTTGATCTTACTAGTATAATTCACTAACGATACCATACATTTTTTAAAACTGTGATTTGAGGGTTTTTTTATAAACTTTTAAATAAATCAGTATACGATTTTTATGGAATAGACTGTTTATACATCAATTTTCAATTTTATACGTGTATACAATATTATTGGACCATCCAATCAGTATGAACCTTTGGATAAGGATAAAATAACATATTTTGAATCTTTCGGTAAATTAAAAATGTCTTCTTTGTTCAGAAAGAAAAGGTTTAAACGGTTTTAATGAAAAAAAAAATTACCGCCAATCTGACTAAAAACGGTTAAATATGTGAACAGTTTATTTTACTCTAAAGCTTTGCTCAGAACCGTTTAACTAAAAAAAATGATCTACATCGTCTCTTTACAATCGAATACACCCAACTCCATTATGTTGACCGAGGACTGAAGAATGCCCCATGGTGCAAAGTACTTCCTTGTTTTTTCATAAAAAGATTGTTTTTGTTTTTAGTTTTTAGCCCATTTGGCATTATTATAACTGAGTCTGATACTATAACAGCGAACAAAGAGGACGTAAATGACAAAGTGCTCATATCTGAGTATGAATACAAGCTTATATAGATAATTATAATTGATTTCAAGTTAGTTAAATCGATTTTGATTTTTTAACACTCATCTGGTCGTGAGATATTTTCACACGCTTTACATTATCTGGGATATTATTCAAAAGTTTTCCTAGTACCATGACAAAATATCTTTTCAACAATTTTATAAGGTATTTTTACTAATTCTGTGATATACAGTTTTTTTTTTTTAGTTATATTACAGAGAATATATTTTTCAAACTGATCCGAGTTCTGATATAATTCAAAGTTTTAAGCTAAATACAAGTATATCCCTCGATTAAATAATTAAATACAAATACAAATTGTAAAGCGATAATACTATGAAGTGTTTAATATTGTTACTATACTGCATTTTAAAGAATTTAAAAATTATTTACCTCTTATAAACGTTCACTGAATTTTGGTGTAAAATAGTGTGGCATTTTATTATTATGCTTAACTTATTAACATGAATTATTTACACATTCTTTTCCATGGTAAAATTGTTGGTCAAATACATAAAACAGTTTTCATTTCATAGACACGGAATAGTTTTAGATTAGTAAAAAACATAATTTCAATATTTAAATTTGCTTATTTGCTCGTGTATTAAATTGAAATTGATGTTCATGTTAAAATAGTTGATTTATTTAAAAAACAATTAAAGCTTTAGTTTATCAATAGAATACAATTAAACATAAATCATTTTTATACTATCAACATGAGTTGTGAAATGTAATTCAAGTGTTTAATAATTAACACAAGGTCTTAAAACAAAATGTAATATCTAATTATTTATGAAACGTCACAAAAATAATTACAGTTTAAAAAATATTTAACTCGCGCGAATATTGTATTTATAAATGCGTAAAGAAATAAATCTTAATAAACAATTAGTTTAAAAGTCTAAAGTGTTGTTTTTTAATTCTAAAATTAACTCAACTGTGTAGTGTGTAATGCATACCTATGTGTAAAACAGAGATTTATCTTGAACTATAATCATTGACGAAAATCCATTTTGAATAATGGGAAATTATTGTTATCAGCATATTCTCTGGATGTGAAAAAATAAACATGATTTTAAAGGTCATAGTGTTTCAAACGATTTCATCAGTAAAACGCAGTTGGTATTATTTGAAAACAACGGACAAACTTTACTCACAGTATCCTGTCGGTTTTTTACGGTTAATTGTAAAATACGAGTAGTATACTTTCAGAATATTTCTATTTTTTTCCTTTTTTTCGCTGTGCCTAAACACCCAATCAAAAACCATGCGTTTAAATCAACACCACTTGATCTAAAACTTCTACTCGACACCCGGTATCTTTTCCTACAACATTTAAGATATTTCATTTCCCTAAGGAAAGCAATATGACAATATTAAGCACGTATCGAACGGTTAAACGATTTGCTAATCATACATTGGCTATCGTTTATTACACTTTTATAATTCAGATAACTCACTGTAAACTCAATATAATCTTTAAATTGTTTTACACATGTGACCGGCATAATAGTAGTGGCCGTGTGGTGTGTACTAAAAATAATTACGAATACACTCGTTTTAAGTTTAAAGATCGTATGTTTGGAAACATATTTTATTATTTGAAAAAATATATACCAAAAAAATTATTAAGAATCTAAATTTCTACAGTTAATATCTAAATTTATTTTTTGTTCAACTTTTCTCCAGAGTTATAATCGATTTTATGATCAAATTAACGATTTCGACGAATATTCTATTATTAAGAACTTCTGTGCCCTTATGGCACGTGTTAAAATTAATTAATTTTTCTGAAATCTTTTCCGTAGCATTTTTTATTGTATTCAAACATTTGTATGGTGGGTAATTTAAAAAAGAAATACTTTTTTTTTTTGCCATCTATTCCAGAGGACCACCCTAATATATATATATATATATATATATATATATATATATATATATATATATATATATATATATATATATATATATATATATAATTGGCTCGTGATATGGTATATTTTTTTATAAAACTTTGATTTCAATATTTTGGCAAGTGACACTAAAAAGGTTCATCACTTCAGCTGCCGGTACAGCCTTCGGCAATGCAATCAATACGCACTGCTCATTAATAAACGTGCTTCGATTTTACACCTTTGATACATCAAAGTTGATTCACATCGCAATAGTAACCGTCCATGCCAGTGTTATCCGTCATTACATTGCCGATCGTCGATCCGTGAACGTGTCAGAAATGGTAATAATTATTGTTGATTAATATTGTCGCCTGTCGGGAGTCAGTTTCCGCGTCGGCTTGCATAACGTTACAATTATGATATTTAGTTTACATTTACAGTGTCAGGTAACGTAAAACAACGCAAATCACAAATTACTCTTTTTTTAATGTTTATTAACCGAAAAAAAATGAAATAATTTTGTTGTTTACGTAGTTTTAAAGGGAACCTATCGATTCCTCAAAAATGGCATCAATTCCGCCAGAGCAGGCGGTTTTAAAACTACTAATCGATTCCGCCAGTGTCGATTCCTCCAGGGCAGGTGGTTTTAAAATTACGTATCAATTCCGTCAGTTTAGTAAGGTTTAAAACATCCTATAGTTATATATCTATTTCGTCACTATGAATTGAAATATTTGAAACATTAAAGAATTACTCCATATTCCTATTCATTAGCATAACTTCATTAGTTAATATTAAATTATGATGACGCTCGTGGGTTCGAAAAGTATTTTTCTTATTAAATTTATAATAGTATTTTTTTTTTTTTTTACGACAATTATTTGGGCTCTCTTTTTTAAATCCAGAATAAGTTTCTAATTTTTTTACTGAATATTTCATATCGAACAGTAAAAATAATCCAAAAATATTAAAAATCTGTGATTATTTAACTGAAAATTATATTGACGAGTTTTCGAGATTTCCTCCTACTATTTGGGCTTCTTTATCTATTACTTCAGAACGGACAACAAACAGTTGTGAATCATTCCAAGCAAAACTCAATTCTTCATTTACAAAATCACATCCCAATATTTATTTATTTGTCCAGGTCTTAAACACAAAAATCAAAACAGATACATATATTATTTTAAAATCTATTCACAAGAAGAAAATGAGTAAAAACACAAAATATCTGTAAAAAAAAAAAATTGAAGATTTAATTAAAGATTATCAAGCTAAAAAAAATCAACCGTATACAATTTATAAGTTTGGCGTCATCACATTATCATAAATAAGATCACACGAATATACCACAACACCATCAACACCACACCACACACACTGAATATATATACATAAAATTAGATATATTATGTACAACGTTTTTTGGTAAGTGGCAGAATCGATGGGTAGTTTTAACACCACCTGTTCTGGCGGAATCGATATACCTAATACCCTAATTAAAAATGGTTATACGGTTGCGAGTTTAGTAGTAATTGTAAGTTCTATAGATAGTTCCAATAGTTAGATAATTATAAATTGCATTCAAAGTCTATGTTTGTATCTCTTGAGTTTGTACGTAATTAGTGAACACAAAACGCGTTTTAGTATATATCGATAAGTTCAAAACTATATAAAACGGTACAGTGAATTATACGATCGACATCACGTTGTAAAGTTCTCTAACGCCTGCAGTGAGATTTCAGCGATTTCATTTCTACCGTTTGGATGACGATGCAGTGTAGTTATATATTTTAGTGACGCGAAAATTAATTTCGCTCTACTACGAGTTTTATTAGTGTAAAACTCGATGTAATTATGAACATTATTTTGCAGGATAAATTATAACGTATATGCTATGTTAAGAAGCGTAAGGGCGTAAGATTAAAACCACGTAAATACTAAATTGTTAAAATCGGCACACCATACTACGGTATAATACAGTCATTATGTTTTTTAATTTCAGTACATGCTAGAGATTTGAGAGATCGTTGTTGGAAATCGTATCACCCACTTTTTCTAATACTTTTAAATAAGTGTAAATAATTCATATTTTAATGGTAATAGTTAATATTTTAATACAGGAGTAAATAAGATTTAACACCTAGGATACAAATTTGGAGACATTCGAATTATTTTCATTTTAGTATACAGAAACCATCTATGTCGTAAATTTTATTTTAGTGTCAAGTCTAATCAACAGTTTGTGTAAGTCAACATTTATTATATTTCATAAAAAATAACTTATGAGAGTTCATGCAAATATCCATGCAACTAGTATGAACCATGATTATATGATTAAAAAATTTAATAAGTTATAATATTATATTAACTGCTATGAAATTAGGGATTTTTTCAATCACGGCACTCGTTTTAACGTATTACTTTTGAAATTGAAAAATAACGAACGTGATAAAATTTACGTTTTTCAACGAAACTTTAAATTGAGTACTTGATTATAAAAAGTAAGAAACAACGTTTCACATTAGATTGCTACTTTTTTAGAGTAATTATTTCAATATCGTGTACACTTATACGATTATACATACTCACGCAATATACATAACACGTGTGGGTGCATACAACTCTAAGCCTATTAGCGTTAGCCAGAAGACACACCGAGGAGGTTGGCTCAATAGTCTTTCAAAAATATGAATTTTTACTAAAATAATAATTATATTACGTTTGAACAACTAGTCGGATTTTTTTTTTTTTTTTTTTTTTTTTTTATCTAAGCCAGAATTGAAAACGAAAAAATGAAACTGGTGTGAACAATATTTTTGAGCAAACGTATGTCGTAACGTGAACCGTCGCAGAGTACTTGAGCAATATTTTTATTGAAGAGAATAAAGTTTAAGCCGTCCTCAACTATTTACAGGTTAAGTACAAGCCACGAGTTGGTTCGAGCCCTTCAACTCTACATTGTATCGGTTATTGTTGTTCGTGCAGACTCGACGAGAAATCAATACTTCAACTTTACGATTCGAAATTGTAAGACCGTATTTTTCTATATCATTTTTTTCATCGATCGTTCGCCATAAAAGTGTCCACTACATGTGTTTTAAACGAGGGGTTGGAATGTTCTGAATAATTACGATTTTGACATGTGCGCACCTGTCGACATTCATACCGCTGCATAGTGTATACTATCATTGTCACTTATCTCTACCAACATCAAATAGGCTACATGATATTGTCGGGATGATAAGTCAGTTTGTCCAGCTAGGTTAAAATTTAGTTAAAAATACAGTTGTGTTTTTCCCTTGACTACTACACCTATAACAAGAGAGTCTTAAGATGATCTGATAATTACGGTTTAACCCAACATAACGCTCAAACATTTGAATCATTTTTCATTTATACAATTAAAAACGAAACTGAATTCATATCATGAGTCTTGATCGCCAATTATTATTGTCGCTGATATAACATAATGAAATGCAAAATACACCCTTTACACTTTAATTACTATGTAAATATTTGAACGAACTGAGGAAAATGGTTAATTTCATTCAATATTGAAACACAATTGTTGACTATCCCGATTCGTAATCGGCGCGAATTCAGCCAGGATTTTTTAAAGGTAGGCACAGGTCCACTATAATAAAAAAAAAAAAAGCTGGTAAGTGAGATGATGGTGGTACAAGTTCGTCCTTCGTCCCTTCGGTCCTCGGACAAGATATTGGTGATGAATGTATTAAGTTTTAAAGAAATGATGACTCATTTCTTTAGTATAAAACGATTCTGAGCAAAGCTTCAGTGTAATATAATATATTATTTATATACTGTTTACGTATTTTTCGGTTATTTGTCTGATTTTTGGTGAGTTTTTTCGTTATTAAACCATCATAAAATATTCAATTTTTAACTCGTTAGAAATTTCCTGTTACCAAAAGATTCGAAACATGTTTTTATATCTATATTCCAAGTTTCATTGTGATCGGACACACCAAAAAAGATTTATACAGATTTTAAGTTGAAAATTAACGTAAAAACAGTCGATATTCATATACGAATTTATATGAATTTGTTAAAAAGTGTATAAAAAAAAATCCTGACTAACGATTTTTGAACTTTTGTTAGGATAATTAGGTAGGTATATGAGTAAGGTCATATTACATTTTCAGAACTTTTTGTCAAATATTTAAAATTATATTACATAAAAACTTTCAAACAATTTGGTAAATTAAAAGTTCTATATTTAAGTCAAAAGTGCTATAATTGTTCTGAAAATGTTGTCCAATATAAAAAAGATTGTATTTGATATTGGATAAAATTTTCAAGTTTCTAGCTTCAATACTTTTCGATTTATGACTAAATACCTAAAATCTGAACAGTGAAAATCTCGATTACGGCGGATTTTTACCGATTTTACCGTTTTTACTCAGTTTTTCGATCGTTAATCTTGATTACTGGAAAAACTATGGAGATTTTGGAAAAATGACCTCTTTAAAGTACCATCTCAGTTCAATTTCGAATCTAAAGAGTTGCTGGACGAAACTTTTGGACAAGGATTTCTATACGAAAAAGTGTTTATAGAAAAAAATAAAAAAAAAAAAATAAAAAAAAAATAAACATCATTGTAAAACCATAAAATCCTTCGCTTCACTCAGAATCTAAAAGTATTGAAACTAAACAATACCGTAAACCTCAAATAATGGTGAAAATATCGAGGCCACGATAGAATTCACCCAACTGTTAATTATCATTTTATTTTTTACAGCGTCGTATGTACGAGTATGCTGTAGTCCGACACACAACGTTCCAAAAGTCGTTCGTATGTTATCCATATCATGATATATGAATATCGTATATTTCGTTACGACTACGACGCCGGGCCGCATTTAAACATACTATACATTGTTTCATAACCGGTCGTTTATGATTGGCCCATTTCAAATTGCACGCGCAAAAATATTATTATTAAGATTGTAATCATAAAATATTAATTATAAAATTATTTATTATCATAGAATATTCATTATAACATTATTCATTATCATAAAACAACAATTCAAAAAAATGTCTAAATATTTAAATTAGGAACAAAATTAACTAAAAATATGCATCATTATTTTACAGATTTATTATAAACATTATAATAATTCATAATACTAACGAACACATTATTTTTGTCCCAAATGGATTTGAGTTCCTCACAATCCATTGAGTGTTAGTTAAAAGTCCAAACTCATTAAACCATTGATTTATATCGCCAACTGTTTTTAAATTACTAAATATAATTTTACTTCTCTTCGCTCATAATGATTTTAAAGGAATTTAGGAGTATAATTTTTTAATATAAATATTAACAATTATTATCGGAATTAATAAAATAATTAAAAATAATAATATTTATTAAATTATATTATAATATTATTATTAGGTTAGTAGGCGGTGTTTATAATTAGTTATAAATTAAGTTAGTTATAATTAATATCGCAACGCGTGATAACATGAGAAGGAATATTTTATAATATATTTCTAAATTATAATCTTAATAGTAATATTTTCAAGCACGCAATTTGAAATCTGCCAATCATAAACTACCGATTGTGAAACAAAGTATGGTATGTTAAAATGCCGCCGGGCCGTAAGACGGCGGATGAAGTCAGAATTCGAGAATTTTCGTGCTCTATCGAGCTCTATATAATTGTGCGTATTTATTTTTTCATATTTATATAAAAAAGATTATCTCTAGTCTGTTGCCGCAAGTTTATATTTCAATGGATATAAAACATGTTATAATTTATATTACTAAAAAATCATTCCGGCGTGCCAATATTTTGATTAAAATGCGTTGAATAAATTGTTATTCATCTGACGTATTTTCAAAATAAGAGAACATAAATTAAAAACTTCGCGAGAAAACCATTCGATTTTCGCGTCGAACTCAAATTCTACATATTAGAGAATCGTTTATTACAGGATTTCATTATATAGTTTTATTGTATTTATCGATATCATCGCATATCGTATATATTGGTTTAAGCAAAATATTTTTTTTCATCACGTAAAAAAAGGTTCTAAAATTACGATTTATCAAGTTTACGATCACTATCAATTTTGAGTCATCTATAAATAAATTACATCTATTAAATGAAATTTATTTTTTGGCTTATTTTTATCATTATATTTAGTTTTCTGGAGTTAAAATTATGAAAAATTCATGAAATATATTCATCATTTTACTTGTATATAATTTTAGTTATACGTTTTTAAAATTCGTGGTTTTCCTTAGAATAATTTTAACTTATAATCAATTGAAAGTAACAACATGTGATACGCATACATTATATATTTATGAACTTAGTAAACTAATTTAAAATTAAATAGTTTTAAAATTATATTCGTATGATCTACAATGTTGTTTTTTGCAGAGATACGAAAATAATTGAAGCTGTCATGTTTCCCGCTGAATCATAAATATTGAAAAATAATCTGACTGAGTGGTTTGATTTACAGTAATAGTTTTAATAAAGACGAGCTTCGTTTTACCTAAATTTATAATTTCAAAATCAACGCTTGCTTTTGGCACAACTCATTTTAGTCATAGATAACTTTACATTATACAATATCACATTGTGTCACACCGTCTCACTCACATGCATAACAGGCTGTACACACTACTTGCATCTTGTACGTAAATACTACAAATTTAAGTCAGACCTCAATTCTCTTCTTTGTGACTTTATGGTATGGTTAATTTTATCCTCGCAAATGTAAATAAAATCAATATTTGAATGTACGAAATATCCGTACACTAATAGTACCTACATGTTTGTATCGAACGATTGAAACAACTTTTAAATAAATAATTTGATAATTATATTATTATGCATTTTATTGTTGATAATGAAACAATAATAGCACTTAATAAAAACTTAATAATAAAATAAGTTAAAACTAAAAACTATTATTCAAAAAACTTTTTAGAGCAATAAAGTTGCTGACAAGTTTTTATGAAAAAAAAAAAAAATTAAATATGTTTAACAATGTCGCGGATGGCTATTTAATTTTTGTTCTAATCATACTGTAGCGAACCGTTAAAAAAAAAACTAAATAAAACAGGTTTCACAACTTACACTGCAGTTGTTTTGGAAATCGATATTATTTCTTTGGACGTATATATTGTGAATTCCGAATAAATTTAGAATATTACGGTCTATTAGAGGTATTTTATGAAAGAGGTCCGCGTTTCTATTTTTATTTTGAATTCGATTTTGCGTGGGTATTTGGGCAATCACTCGGACGAGTGCACGGAGGTCGCATTTTAAAATCTGTGAGCGATCGATAGCATTGCCTTTTGAAAAAGAATACCACGGACGGAAAACGTTTTCTGAGCATTCGCCGTAAACGGTCGGGTCTGCAACTCAACTTACGAATCGCCGAAGAAGCAGATGTAATTTTCCCGGAAAGTTCGAATTCATGTGTTGCGGCCGTCGTCGCCGTGGCAGCTTATACCGATCGCCACTTCAACCGTGTGACTATGGATTTAGAAAAACTCACTAAGCTTATCCGAATGACGCTATCTCTTTTCGATCTTTTGTCATACACATATACAATCGAATAAGTATAGATAGCATATCGTTCTTGTTCACGCAAAAGACAGCGAGTCCAAAAATTTCGGAATTTTCATTATTTGCGACATACGTTAGATAAAAATCTCTACCATACAGTACTATAACCAACTTAGTCTAATTCGGCTTATAAGACATATACATTATTTTCGAAAATATAAAAAATTTTAGTAAGATAATTCCAGTGAACATGTTTGAAGTATATGCAATTTTTTAAAATGATTATTGTCAAAAATTATGTTTTTGGACTTAACGCCTATCGCGTGAACAGAAACAATATGCGTTTGTGTGCGTGTGGGTAGTAATAATGATTCGACTCAAAGAAGTGGTGATAATTTATCAGTCACTCACGCGGGGACGATATATAGGCTTCAATTGACTAATATTTCATTTTATTTTATGAGTTTTAACGGGAACAAAATGGAAGTAAAATTAAACACTGTCGATCTGATTTGTTTTCGAATTCGAAACTGAAGTTATTCCCTTTTTAATCACGCGTACAGTGTGTCCTCCACCACCGCACGCCATGGTTGTTTTTGACACGAATTCAAGGTTATGACTTTTCAAAACAAAGAAAGAGATATTTTCGATTCGTGAAGTGACTCAATTAATCACGTGCAAACCTAGCTAATCAAAAATGTATTTTCGTATTCCTTCCTCATACCCCTGAGTGATTTCGGATAACGTTTTCGAATTTTCTATGAAAAATGTTTGAAAAACCCTTGTTATTATGTTATTTATTCATTTTTTGTGATTTTTAATATTACTTTAATTTAAGAAGTTAGATTATTTCATTATCGCATCCAAAAAACAATAATTAACACCATTGTTAATCGATATATGATATTATAGAGAAAAAATAGTGATACCAAGTTAAGTAAAAAATAAAAATCGTAAGACCATTACGTCATGCATATGTTACAGCAAAGTAGAAGATCCGAGTATTATATTACATTTTTGGACATGATCCACAAAGTCCAAACATTTTGAACATTGTAAAAATGATCATTTAAATTGTCAAATTTTTCATACTTTGACCTGGTATACCACAAAAGTACTCAGGAACATGTACCCTGGTAAGTTTCAAGATCGTAAAGTAAATTGAATATAGCATACACTTATAATGGTCAATAGCCAATAATATTCGTCAACGACCATCACTGACTACACATAAAGATTAAGTTATCTTACGTATTTTATTTGTTTGATTTACAGTTTACGAGGTATCTGCCTGTATAATTTAGGAATATATAAATGTTAGGGCGCACGTAAACAATTAAAATAACTATAATTTAATAATAGGTAAAATCAATTTTATACGTGTCAAATTGCTGTTAGATAATTATGTAGATTTTCCAACTGTACGTACTTATAACTATGATTCAGTGGATAATAGATTTAAAAACTATTAATTGGTAGTAAATATTTGAGGCATCAATTTTCAAATTATTATGTTCATTTAAGTACCTACCTAGACGATTTTTTAAACTTTCAATAGTTTCAAATCTTTATCTACTTTGCCTAAATAAATTTTGGTATTGCACCACAATGTCTGGGCAATATAAACGTATTCCAACTTAGCCCGCAAAATCGGGCATTGTGCACCATGTTCGGTCATTGTATCATTTTGTTAATCTGCCCGTAACATAATATATATACAGGAGCTGAATTGTTTGCATTTAAATCATCTAAATTCATTTATAATCTCTGTCCAAATCTATACTCAGCAATTAACTGAAAATATAGGATATCATGAGATACCAGTTGATTGGAAATGTGTTGTGCAGACGGAAAAAAGGTAACTTTACACGCATGTTGGATTTATAATTCCAAAACTATAGGCAATATGTTTGATGATACTATCGAAAAAAATGAAAAATGTTTTTTCTTCATGACTTATCCTATTACCATAGATCATCTGTCTCTATGGCAATTTCAGACCCAATCATTTATTTCACAACTATAATGTTCGAATGAGTTCGTTATAGATGATAAATGATTTTACGCATTTCTATGTGTACTTTTTAATTGCACATACAGTATATTATATAATGATATGAAAAATGTCTAGTTTTTATAAAAAAAAATAGTTGATATCATACCAAAAATACTTAGTTATTATTTTGAGTAAGTAAAATTCAAAGAAAAAAAGAAAAAACATGAAAAGTCTTATAATGATTAAAACACTAAAATCAATTATATACGAAGGTAATAACTAAAATACCATTTATGCAACTACGAAAATCTATAGCATTAAAATGAAATAATTTTTAAAATATTAAGCTTCAGTCAACATGAAATGTATTTGATATGGAATGAAAAGGATATACGTAATTGGGATAATGCCCATCAGCTTATGTAATAATTATAAATACCTAATAAATATGTTAATATTAATAATAACACACCTAAATTATAAATCATAGTGGTATGAATTTTATTTCTCAATTAATCATCGTTTCAAATAACTTTAAAATACTTAGCTAGTAAGCTAAATATTGATTTCCATTCAATGATTTCAATGTAAGAAACAATTTTCCTTTGATGTTACCTACTGATATTTATATTCACATACATTGGCATTTTACTGAGTTTCTTTCATATACACTATATATTTTGTAGTTCTATAGTCAATGTTAAAGACTCTATTTTATTCATTTGTTTAATATTTCATTGATTTTCAATAACCTTATGTTACATCAAGTAATATTGGAGAATTTTTTGCCGGGATACAAATAATGACAAGAAGATCAGAGTAAAATGATTTACCAGACTTTCGGATTCGTTACATCTTTATTTAGTCACCATTAATTATCAATTCAAAATCGAATCCTTGTGGCTCGTAACTTTTGAACGTCGGAGTTTCGCTGACGTTTCGCTAACGAAATTTTTGTTGCTCGTTGAAAAATTCATGTTTTCCGACACGTAATGATATTTTCGATCAATAAAGCGTTGCGTGGAACGTGAAAATGTATCTACCAATTATCACGTGAATAATCGATTCGTTTTATGGTGGGACACACGTTTGAATTACCCTTAATTACATTATAATTATTGGATTTAATAATAATTATTCTACTTACTGACGTGTCGTCGATTATTACTGTCAGTGCGCTTCGTAATAGTGCGTACGTTATATAATGTGTACGTTTTTTATCGTTATTGTTGTTGATTTTTTTTTTTTTTTTTTGTACACCTGTTAACATAAACTTTTCGTCTTTACAATATTTGATCTATAAAATCCGTCGAGTTCATTATACGTGACGCTCATAGCAAAATATACACAGTGATTTTATATACGCATGCTAATTCTCTTTTTTTTGGCAGAAAAAGTGCATACATGTAGATCTTTGGTTTTTAATATTCAAGTTACCATAAACACACTGTTGTTTTACGCAAATGATTTCCTTACCCCCCTTCAGTAAGGACGTCTTGTAAGTTGTAGTAATAGAAATGTTTGATTCAATTGTAAACCCTCTTTTTTAACCGCGGAATTTCATGCATCATTTTCTCTAAATATTGATATGTTAAAAACAAAATTCTAACATGCAGTTTTCGAATATTTCTAAAGATCTTCTCTTCATTTTGATTATGACCGTTCCACTAGCCTCTTAATTTAAATAATCTTGTATATACAAATTGAAATCTGTAATTATGTAGATAAAAATCACATAGTAATCATCTTGCTGTAATGTATCACTAACAATAAATTTAAAAATGTATCAGGGTTAATAATTTGAATGGTACCATATACCTAAAATTATTCCCCGACACGTAGTTAGGAATTTCAAAACGGAGGTTTTATTCAAATATTATTATATCAATGCAGATCAATACATATCAAATACAGAACTAACTGTATACTTTCTTTTTTTTTATATACAATCAAACAAACACATTACAAGCGAATAGATAATGATTTAATAGAAAATGTATAAATATTTTATTAAAATTTAAAATATATATTTTGTCTCTTATGATTTATTTATAAAAAAAATTATTTAATTATAAAAATTAAATAAATATTATTACATTATAAAAAAAAAAAACAAGGAGAAAATTATTTTTAAATTAACTCAATACGCCGAGTTTTTAAAACTAGCATATCTATTATTTTGTCTGTGGTTACAACTACATAGAATATTCGTAATCACTAAACCATTCAAGCAATTTTCACCAGTTGTATTTTTTAAATAGGTTTTTAAGCGTCATAAAGAGGTAAAAGATCTTTCACTACTTGCTGTTTAATACATATATAAAAGCCAATGAACAGTTTGGAATATTTCTTCATTGTAACCAATAAAAGCTTCCGTCGTATTTTTATGAGTTTTGTTTTTAATCTGTTGATGCCATTTTGCAAATTTAGCAATCGCAGATAATTCATATGCTTCAATATCAGAATAATATGTATTAAGATGTTCTTTGAATTAGGTTTCATTTTTCTTATGTGCGTTTATTAAACAAGTAAAATTATTTAGTGATGCCTTGTTATTTAAAAATCGATGATTGGATTGTTCTCAAAATGTGTCTAAAAAAGTCCAAAACATGTATAAAAATCAAAACCCTAAAATAGACTTTTGGTGATTTTGTTGAAATACTTAACCGATTTGTTCAGTTTATAACTAGCTGAGGTATTGAAATTGAAATCTCCAGTGACTCAATTATTTGTTTCAATATTAGTGGATATTGTTTTAAATATTTTGTAGATTTTACGTAGTCAACCTTCTGCACTCGTAACATTATCTGCAAGTTCCATTGATATAGAAAAATCCATACCTTCATTTTGAAGTTTACGACTTAATGACATACTCAATGAAAATCCTTCAGTAAGGATATCTATGAAAAGTAGAGTTTCTACTTGTTTTAAAAAGTAAAGTTTACAGTTTATTTTGAAGATGTTTTTCTATCAAACCATGATGAACTAGTTTCTTAAGGACCAATTATTATTCAATCAAAAAATGGGGAAAATACTTGTATCGTTTCATGCCGTTCGATTCATCTAGTCGGGCATAACGTTTTCAACTTATTTTATTTTATTATTATTATTATTTTTTGAGCTTGGAGCGATTTGTTCATAAGAATTTTGCAAAACACCCTGTCTTTTAGGTGTATTAAAAACTACATACTGTCTGAATAATTATAACATTATTGTCATCGTAATACATATTTTGTAATGATAAATATGTGAACATCACGATTTATGATAAATCTTTATTTTATAACACGGTCAAGGGAGGGTATTACTACACCTGCAACACTCCACTTGGCTATGCGCTATCATATATTAGTAGGTATATCCTTAATACCTAAATAAGGATAATTCAAAAACTATTCTTTTGAATTCTAGTGTCAATGCATCAAGATGCAAAGAAAAATGTCTTAAACAAAAATCCGTAGGTAGTAAAAAAAGAGAGTTTTCTTTTGTAAAAATAAGTTTGTATAATCACAGGACACCCTTAAGGGGGTATACAAAATGAAAGTTATGAAAAACATGATTTTTGTGGTAATTTTAATTCCAAAAAAGCCAAATTCATTAATTTTCACGACACGAAAAGGGGTCATGACTGAAACTCATCACGTATGGCAAGTGATAGCAAATCCGCCGCACACGAAATATTTGAGAAAAACGAAAATGTTCTAATATTGTCACATCGATTTTTTTTTACCATCAATAAATTATGAAAATAAAAATAAAAATAAAAATGAAACATTACAAAAACTCGTTGTATGTTTTCATTATTTCAATGTATTTTTCTCAAAAATGTAGATTCGTAATTTTTAGTCAGCCAGTCGTTGATTGATTTGTATGGCTATACCGAGAGCGCTCTACACCGAATTACAATATAAATACGTTCGAACAACTACGTAAAACGTACGTTTTAGAACCTCGTCAAATAAGTATGATGTTTTTCGTAATTTCGTAACACGCTAAAGAAAAAAACCAGTCGATTTCGGTGCGCGACTTTTGGAAGACTGGCATATAATACCGAATATACCCTGTACGTCTCTTAATGTATTTCCACAGTTTATTATGATTCACATTTTCGTTTTGAAACATCGATGACATCGCATCTCTTGTGGAATTAGGTTTAAATTAGAACCACCAGTCTCGCTTATTATTTCATCGCACGTTACGACGTCTGTTTTATTCGACTGACTCCGTCCGTGTTTTTGTGCAACCGCGCCGTTTCGTAAGTCGTCGAAAACCATACAAATGAGTAAACAACAAACGCTTAACGTCAACAGCCAGTTTAATACAGTAAAAAATGTAACAAATACTACGTTGGCATGTATACATATAAAATTACAAAAAAAAACACATGACATAATAAATAAACAATATTTCTTTATACAAAAATAGTTATAAATTAATAAATAATACACGATAGTCTTTTCAAGCTCGATGGAGTATTGTTGGCAGCGTTTTGTCATAATTTCGATCTGATTCGGTCGTCTGTGAAATGAAATCACTGGGGAAAAAAACAGAACACAAAAACATTAGTATAATAATTTAGTCACACAATATTTATCGACACGAGTTTGTTGTTATAATTGTATATTTTACTATCGTTTTACAACAATGAACAACACGCGTTATTGTATCTTGACGAGCCGTTCCACCGGCTAACCTGAGATGATAAACTGGAAATATTATTTTACAACAATTGGTTTACTTTTATTTTACTCTAAATACAAACTTTGGAACAGAAAAACCGGACAATGCAGGATTCCGTGCCATTCTTATCAAAATCGATCTAAAAGATTGGGTATTGAATTGGCAACTAATGATGTGTAAGAAGTTTTCAAAAAAATAGTAATATTTAATTAAAACAACATATTGAACAGTTGTATTTTTTTACGTAAATCGAGTTTCGATGATAATTTTTAACACAAAAATTGTGACGATTTGTTCGATTTCAACTGATAAAGGAATGTTAATATAGGTGGGAATAAAAATGAGTGGATAAGCTCCGTAAAACAAAAATGCATGAATACAAACTTGTCGTACAAATTATCATAAGAGAATTACCCAAGTTTTAACTTTTTTTTTAAATCTAAAAACTTCGTTTAAATTATTCACTTTAAATAAACAAAATATGTGTGTAGCTTTTTTTTTATTATGGTAGGTTAATATTAAATAGTTTATGGTGAAAAAGATCTTTAATCATAAAAAAAAGTGTACGATCAAAAGTTTAGTTTTTTCTGTGAATATTTTCAATAAATAATCCATTTTTTAGTAATATAGTAAAAAAAAGAACATTACATTAGCACATGTTACATATTGTATTATTTTATCAAACTTATTGTTTATAATAACAGAGTAGAAAAATGGTATGAATTTTTTTTCTGTTTTTTTTTTCATGAAATAAAATATCAACATATTACTTACAAATATTTAATATTGAACTAGATTAAACTTAAATGTCCGGATCCCAATACAACGCAGGTACTAGGTACTAAATAATAAGTTTTTTTAAATAGATAAGTACTTACTTTTTTTGATTCGTTTTGGTTTTCGAATCGAAAAGCTGAGTGATCAAAAGCCTAAACGGTCTTTCTACTAACAAATAAAGGAACAAACCGGCGAGCAGGCACATAACAACGTCCGCAATTATATCAGTTACCTGAAAAATAGATACGTAAAATATTAGTGTTATTTTATCAACATAATTTAATCGTTCAAATAATGATACGGAGTTTGTTTTTATTTTTTCAGCTTGCGTAGAATTTTGGTCCATTAGTTTATTATTATGCGCATACATCCATTCGAAGTGAGTGCCCGGAAATTATTTACAAATTTTTTATACTCTGAGATAAAAATTAAAACCAAACCAGAATAAGCTAAAAAGTATAATATTATAAACTTCTTTGTCCGTTATTGATTTTTTTCTTCTCATACCATCCTCTCATTTTGCAATTAACTCGAATAAGCGTATATTTTTTTTCCAGTATTAACTTTGATCCCATCATACCTGATAAATCCTGTAAATGACAGGGGATTTCATTTGTTCGTTTTTCTTTTTTTTTAATTTTTTTTTCACCGGCCGTAAAAGTTTTCCCGGTTAATGTTTTCACATCCGGTACCCGCGAAATGGTTTCGGTTTATTATTTTTATTGTCATTTTATTATTATTATTTTTTTTTTTTTGGGGGGGGGGGACCATATTTGTGTAATCGTCGCGAGCCCGTCAATAGTATTACCGTGGGCCGTAGGATTTTTAGGTCATGTTTTTACGCCGTTATTTCAGAAAATTGGATTTATTTTCAAAGAACCATGTCATCACCATGCATAAATAAAGATAAGAATTTGAAAATTGATTTGTATCCACGCATATATTATTATCATTAAATTCGTGTTTTCTCTCGTCGTATCGCAACGTATGCATTAATAACAATAAAGTGTGGTTGAATAATGAATGTCTAAGTTCAATATAAATTCTTTATTATTTTTATAAAAAATTTTTTTTCAATACGAAATCGGTATCGTACCAATTACGATATCGTGATACGATATCGAAAAAATTAGAACGATATCGATACACAAAATTATATTGTTACCCATCCCTAGTATGCATCGTGTACAGCGGCTATTCGCTGCAGGGCAACTGACTTTCCGTGTAGAAAATATAGCCACTGCAGAAAGTTGTTTGATGTCAATGTAGGAAATCACAGAAAATACCTAAGACTCAGCACGCTTGACATTTCGACTGTATTTAACGTAAAAAGTGTCTCATTGCTTTTTCAACGCACACTCGTTATTTCAAAGGCGGGCTGAGCCAGTAAAAGCTTAATGACCTATGAATTATAATGATTATAAAAGATCCTAATTATCATAAAAATATATAGGTACAGAGTTCTATTTTTATAATTTAATCTTATGAAACACACTTATTGTTTATTAAGGAGTTTGATATATTTAAAAAATTGTATTTCAAAATTAATTTTACGTAGTTTTTAAAATGGTCTTTCATGAGAACAGTAACTAGTGTCTTTGTCGTACTACCATAGCGCCTTTTTTCAGCATCCTATATTATTGGTAAGTTATATTTATTATTTGTCTGCAATGGTCTATATAGTCACAGATTAAAATTTAAATATACTTTTACAATTTTGTAAGATCATGCAAGTAATTTTCATAATCGATTTAAAATATTTCGATCTTAATTGTTCAACATTTTATTCCATTATTATTCACACTAATTTATACGTTTTATTGTATTCATTGATGTTCGAAATAATATGTACACTTATGGTAATTTAAATCACTAAAACAAAATTAAAATATCATATTGAAAATTAATAGTTGTTCAATACAAAAATTTCCAAGGTTACTTTTATCCGACAACTGACAATCTTATGGTTAAAGGTTGCAAACAAAAAAAAAAAAAAAACCTTGTAGTCATAAACCACTGAAGGCCTACAGTCTTGAAAAATAGGAAGACCAGTTTGTCCCTCCGGTAATATATGAAAACTGCTGTGAACAGCTCGTAGAACGACTGATTGTTGTGATCAAACGAACGACAAATACGTATGTTATAGTCAGGGCTTAAAGGACAAAAACATCTTAGGGGACTATGATCTACATAATATATGGTTACAAGCGTTCCATATATATATATATATTTTTTTAGATATGATTCGACATCTCCGACAAAGAACAAGGACACAACACGATTTTTATCATTTTCAGTTTATGCGGTTTTTTGATAGTGTTTTTTTTCTTTTTTTACAACTACACTTTAAGTATAACATGGCAAGGACATTATAAATTTATAAATTTTTAATAGTGTGTTTTCGTCAAAAAATTATGTATTTTAAGTTACGTCAATGTTTATTTGACGATAACTATGTTTATAAAAAAATTCGAAAATTCTTATTCAACATTTTGAACTGCCGTCTTGGAAAGTTGTTAAAATTGAGTTACGTTCTTCTTCGTAGAGAACGTCGTTTTGTGTATAATTTACAAAAATAAATAATTTGAAACTCAATTGTATACTTCTATGTAATGAGGTAATTTGAAACATAACATTATCAGAATTTCAATGAGTAAATTCAAATTGACATTTTAGAAAAATTGTAAAAGGGGACGCTATGTCTCGCTGTCAGGGGGGACTGTGTTACGGCCTGGAAAATTATATAACTACTTTATTCGTCGAGACCTTTGAGTTTATTGGACTGATGCTCTATTTCGGTCAACCGAGATTTTAAATTTTACAAAATAAAATGATAAAACCGTAACGCCTATTGTAAATCTGTTAAACAGAACACGAATATTTAAAATCCCGCGACGTCGCGTCGTAACGAGTATATTGCATGCACCGTCATAGGGAAGAGACGTGAGTAATACTCACTAACCTCACTGAGTATACACATTACACTCAGTATTTCGATAAACTAACCTAACCGTGGTCGCGGTGAAAACTATCTTCTTTGTCGACGTTTAGGTAATGCAAATACGAAATATCCCAGTGAGCAGTTAAATCGGTACCTTAGTTCATTAACGGATGAAACGTTGTTTCCACTCGACTTTATTATGCGAATCGAAAATCGGATGCCGCGTGTTATTATCAGTGTTGGGATTAGATAAGTACTTTTTTATCTAGATAAAGATAAAGATAGTATGACAAAAAACTATCTAGATAAAGATAAAAGATAACTAAATCAAAATTTATCTAGATAAAGATAAAAGATAAATACTTTTTATCTAGATAAAAAAATAGATAATTTTTTTTAATTCCTACTTTAAAGCAGGGTCATCATTTCAATATTTTCTAGGGTAGGGGCGTAGGGCATAATGTTGAGACGTAAGTATAAAACTACTCTTCACTTCTTAGGCATTCAACCAGTGACGCCACTAGCACTAAATTTTAGGGAGGGATATTTTTGTCTATGGTCCTATCTCAGTATTATACCACAGGTAAAATGACGAGTCATCAACACAACATAACAATGAACTGTAGGTTTACTCTATATTTGAGCACCTACCAAGTTCCAGGCCCCTAGCAAAAAGATAAATAATGAATAATACCTTATAGCCAATAGGTATATAGTATTATTAGGAACATACAATTTTTTACTCAGATGACTTAAAAAGTCAAATTTAAAGTATTAATTATCAAAAAAATTAATTGACAATAAAAACCAATATGTATTTTTTTTTTTTTTTTTTTTTGTATAGAGAATTAGAGTAATAATTTATCTAGATAAATTTATCTAGATGGATGAAATTTTTATCTCAGATAATCTTTTAGATAAAATGAAATTATTTATCTAGATAAGATAAAAGATAACTAAATAATTATCTAGATAATTTATCTAGATAAATTTATCTAGATAAGTCCCAACACTGGTTATTATGTAATTTGGCTCGTACAGGGTTGTATTTTCGTTGTAACAAAGTCCAGTGGAAAACAAAATGTCTCTCGCTTATATAACATTGAATACCGCGGTAAACGCTAAATATTTCATTATCATCATCATGTTAAAGGCACAACCGAAGAGCACTACGAATTATTATTTCACGGCGAGACAGAACGAAGGGATTGCAATTACGATAACGAAGTTGTTTATTTACGTCGTATATACATATAATGCTGTGGAAAATTTAATTAAATGTAAGTTCAATGTTTTCTGTGTGTATTACACAAAATATGATATTCTCCGGAACACCCATACAGTTGTGTTTTTAGTGTTTTTACCTCGGTTTTTACTAGTCTGACCGTTCTTGAAATTACTAGACACTTTGTAATTATTATGCATTTAACAACACCCTTGATGTTTTCCAAAATGAAAATATGATTTCTACGAAATGACATTATTAAACAACGTACGCGAGTGTGTGACACTCAATGACATTTTGTCGTTCTATCTATATCAACTTTAACATCACTATTTATTTAACAACAAGTTGGTTGGTGAAAATATAATTTTATTAATTTATCTTCTTTCTTTTAGGTTAAGACGATACATTACATTTACTACTGTTATTATGTGTTCCAACCGCACAGTAATTATATAAATTGGTTTCGTTAAAGTTGTTTTATTTTTGTATACATTTTGTTTTTTCTGTCCGTCAGAAGAAAAAAACTGTACCATAAAATATAATAGCGAAAATATCTTGTCAAGTGAAATAAGCGATTTACGTTCAAAAATCCATTTATAATGCACCTTTCCCAGTAATTGCGAGTTGTACCACGTAATTTTCTCCATACAAAGCGCGTACCCTATTACTATTCGTTATTCGTGGCTTTTGACACTGGTAAATAAACCATTACTTACCCAACCACGACGTGCGATTTTCTCATAAAATTTCTTGGAATTTTCTCTCTCCAGAGTGACAATAATTATCACTCGCATATAAATGGTGTGTTTTGACTTTTGACTGGGTAGTTTTTGAAAATCATTACGGAAAAAGAATTGTAAATTGATCATGACTCGAAATTTTAAGTCAGGCCATCAAGCGAATTCCAAGTTGTATTTCAGGAGCTATACAAATTATTATGGCCGCTATTATTATGTGGCTTAACGTACCGGCATCAATAACTATTTAGACGTCTCGACAAATATACCGGTATATGTGCTCAAAACTTGGAACATAATATGTTATGAATAGAGTCACTACGAGAAACTTGTCGCTTAAATGTGCTTCAAAACGTTAATACGGACGAGATGGGCTATAGTTCCATCAATAACGTATTACCTAAGGCCCGAGGTATTATTTTCAACATCGTCGTAACCAAAAGCTTAACGATAAATTGTGAACGAGTTTCTTGATCACGTGTGTCGATTTTAAAACAAATGTTGTAAAATTTGATCTAGGTAAATTATAGATGAACCTACGGGAATATCTTTCACCGCTATTCGTTACTTAAAACAGGACAGTACTTCCAACTATTTCGTAGTATCCCTAGTTACATAAAATCAATTCGTTTTGGATAAATGTCTCCTTTTTTTCTTATCTCCATCGTGACCACGGTCTACCAAACTTTCGATTTTTTAAATTGTTCTTAAACGACTCCTCCCTGTAAAGTGTACACGCTTCACAATTTCTCGACCGTCATTTGTGACATTATTCACATTATTCTCAAATATTTTCCTATAGAATTACAAAGAAAATAATATTGTTCTCTTCTCAATACTCCCTTCGTAGTCAAC
Source organism: Therioaphis trifolii (assembly GCA_027580255.1). Taxonomy (NCBI): domain Eukaryota; kingdom Metazoa; phylum Arthropoda; class Insecta; order Hemiptera; family Aphididae; genus Therioaphis; species Therioaphis trifolii. The sequence continues at coordinate 6,790,988 of CM050404.1, forward strand.
CTCTTGTTCTTTGTTGTTCTTCTCTAAACATGGCACACAACATCAGATCCACTTTTTCTACTGTTCCAGCTTATGAATTTAATAGCATAGTTGTAATTTAATATTAAGACACAATATTGTCCATTTCGTCAAATAGCGTCGTCAAAACAATTTATTTATTAAAAATGTATATAATAATAATGATAAAAAAAACTTATTTAAATATATCATGCGTAATTAATCACCTAAATCACTGAAGGTTTTCATCAGAACAAAACATATAATTTTGGTAATCAACTAAATAAGCCAGAACCGTCAAGTGAACAAGTTGTAAACCAATTTCAATTTTTTAAGCTAAGAGACAAAGTAAATGCGCGGGAAATTCAATCTCGTTTTTAGTATCGTAATTCCACGAACAGTGTAATTCGCAACAATGGCTTCTTCAGAAAATGGATTCCAAGAAATTTAATCATTAAAGCTTTTGCTTCAACGCACCTGTTTTAGCACTGGAACGATGTGATAATAACAATGTGTTTAACTATGAGTCTTCCTTTTTGGTAACTTTACCGGTTATGACGGACGTGAACCGCGTCAACAGAACGTCGACTCAACGTTACCGCCGCCGTGTTAATCACGTGGATTATATTACAGCAGATTCAGCCGGACGATAAAAAAAAATACCTTCATTATATTATTCTGATCACGGACCCCACAAAAACAATCTAAACAAGGTGATTTTATGTGGTGGCGTTCTTTTTATTTATTTATAAATTATTTTTATTTTACAAATATACGACTGATGTAGACGATGAACTCGTTTCGTAAATGAATAAAGAGCATTTCACTGTTTTGGTGGACACGTCCTAACGGCGAAAGGTAATTACCAGGGTAGGTTTGGGTCAGTAAAGGCCTATATAATTGTCCTATAATCATAGAAAATCGCAAGTTTTTACTCAGAATCTGCGCAGAGCTGTGGAGAATTTTCCCCAAAACATCTCCTAAATTATAATTGGAATCCATTAAACATACTTATATTTAGTAATCAATAAGTTAAACTTGTAAATTATTTTATTTCACACTAAATTTTCAACGTTATTTTGTTAGTGCAGTAGTTAGTAGTTAATTTTATTATCAAACTACCCGAGTATATGTTTTCTTTATTATTGATAACTTATACTGTACGTCTGTATAAATAATCTTAATTGATATTTATTTATCAGTTAATAAGGCATAATTTAAGTATAATTTTAACTTTTTAGTAGATTATTGATACGCTTAAAATCGCTTTAAATTATTCGTATCTTCATAACATAACAGAGTATTCCTTGTTATAAATACTAATTGCAACGTTATGTCACATTTTACATTTTTTTAAATGTACACTTGATATAAGTCACTGTACAATACGTTTCAAACATAGAAATTAAAATCAATTAAATTATTCAGTATAGAATATTTCTCATACAACACTGTGTTTTCAATTTTTCATGGCAATCTCATGTTTAAGGCCCCATATAAAAATATAGCCCCATATAAGGCCAACAGGACCATAGGCCAGTCATTAATAACTCTCCTGGTGTCCACGGGAATTGAGTTTTTCAAGCGTTACCTACACGAGCGGTGATTAAGAGCATTCGGACAAAATGCTTTGACTCATGGACAGAGGATTCTTGGTAATTTTAACAAACATCGCGTCGTTTTGTTCGTATTCAATAGAATTTATGTCAAAAACAGAGCGTTTATATCAAATCGAGAGTTGTGCGCATAATGTTACCGCAGCATCAATATACTCACAAAATTCTTGAGGTCGAAGTGATCGGAAGTCCGTCTGCTGGCCGTGTCGGCCACCGGCAGTATCGTGTTCACCATGTACGCGTTGAAATTCAAACTGGCCAACGGTATGAACGGTTTCCACGACAGCATGCTCTTCACGAAATCTGTCGGACGGAAAACAACAATCGATTAGACAATAATAATATTATGATAATCACACGTGTACATATATTGTAATGTTAATAATAATATCATCAGGTGTGTACAGTTGAGCCTAAAAAAAAAAATCATCACCTAAAATTAGAGTACATTTCACCACATGACAATTTAATCGACTAAAATGTTATCTTTAAATTTTATCTATATTTTATAATCCGAACCGACTTTGGTTCGGATTATAAAATATCGGATTCCCGACTTCGGATTATCGGGATAATCCAAAATCTTTGGATTATCCCGATATTACTTTAACCCAGTGGCGGCTATCCTCAAATTAATATGTGTTGCTGAAAATATTTCTGAGGACCCATCCACCTTCATATATTTATTAGAAAATATAATTACCAATTATCAAAATATAACTTGTAATAGCTAAAAAAAACATTATCCAATATTTTATTAATAAGTTACAAAATTAATAAATTATACTTATAACTATGAATGAAAACAAGAACAACCGTTTTTTAATTACAAAATATACATTGTGCAATACCCTTAGTACAATTAAATTAAATGTTTGCTTAAAACCACACTTTTTTTAGTACTGTTTCGTTTTTACTTATATTACACTTATAAATATTAAGTAATAAGTCATATTATTATAAATAAATACCCTAACACCTAACATCCATTTCACCACCAACTCAGGTACCCACCCACCTACCAAATTTTGTATGTGTTGCTTAAGCAACACATACACCATAGGATAGCCGCCACTGCTTTAACCGTAAAAACTGTTGACTGTCCTAAGAGATCGTTTTCCATCTTTATTTTAATTAGATAGGTAGGTACTAAGAGACACTTTTTTTTAATAAACCGAAGTATGAATTTGTACTTTACTCACCAGTATCAACTGATACGCAATCAATGTATCAATCCAAAAAAAAAAACACCCATATTATCATGTACGCGGTGGAAACAGAGAGAGGAGCGTGTAAGTATGTCTGAGTGTGTGTGTGTCTGTGTGAATACCTGTATAATAGGGTGGGTGGTTGGATTGAATTCGTAAAAACGTAGCAATGTACCTATTATCATATTATTATTATTATTATATAACCCCGATACAACGATATTATATTCGTTTATATGTTATCATACAACAGTGTTAAGTTATTGGATCGGAACCCACGCGCTGTGTTTAACGTAAATCGATCCGCACACTCGGCTCATTCGAAAAAATCCCTCGTGGATATCGCGTGCGCTCAAACTATGAAATGATGACGATGGGGATGACGCCGTGACAATTACGTTCTCGGAAACAAATAACACTCGTGTTACGCTTTTTCAAACGTATACACACTATAAAAGAAAAAAAAACGCAGTAAAAAAAAAAGTATACGAAAGAAACAAGTATTTACGAGCGTGCAGATCTTTCACGAAGAAACCACCCATTAGTGACACTTTAGAATTTGAATGTTGAGAATACAAATAAAATAAGATTATTAAATGACCTCGTGACGCCGCGTGTTTTCTTCGGCTCTCGGCGGGAATTTTCCGGGAGAGATGGGGGATGAATACATTTTTTCGAGTGCATTATAGTGGCGTGCTAGTCCGGAATGACTACATGTATAGTATACATTGTGTACCTGTATATTTATGTCATTCGTTTCAGAGGATTTTTGCCATCTACCGGTCAGCCGCACACACGCACACATATATTACATAACACACACTCGCGTATTATACTCATTAGATTTTAAGTTTATGTTAATTGTAATATTGTTCAAAATAAATGTGCTACGACCGTGAATTATTATTTCCCGTTCCTATATCTCTCTCCAATCTCCACCCATCGTACAAGTTTGACCGTACGCACTCGTTATGATTATTATAGAATTTTGAATTATTTTTTATATTGTTTTTACCTGTTACATATACCTACATATTTTTACCAACTCGAATTGCTGAAAGGCGTATTAGCTTTAATAACCAATATTTATATGCAATTTTTTTTTTTTTTTTATATTTACGCGAATCACCGCGATTTATCAATTATACTAGTGTGCACTCATTGTCACGAGTTTATTTTCATTTTTTAATACTAAAATTGTCAATTGATTGTTGATTTTTATTATATTTAATTTTCTTGTGTATTTTAATTCTTATTATATTTTGTATGTGTGCAATTTTTATATTATATAGGTTCAGGTTGCGGCTGGCCAGCAGCGCGTTGACAAAACTGTGAGTGTTATTTATTATACATTATATTATTATTTTATTGTATATTTTTATTATTGTTGTTGAGTTAAAAGGGCTATACTTTATTATAATTATTATTATAATTATTAGTGGGGCCAAAAGGGCCACAATTATTATATGTATTCAATCTGAATTAATTTATTATTTATTTTGTGTTGCTGTGAGTTTTTATTTATTTATTCTATTCTATTTTTTGAGCCAAAGGAGCCGTTATTATATCAACATTTTGTACCAGCAATACATAATATCTGATTACCAATTTTGTTACCATTTATTTTATTAATTATAGTTACCTTTTTTCCTTAGTTTTTAATTATTCACACACATATACACACACACACACACACACACACACACACACACACACACACACACACACATAAATATACACATATACATACCCCAGTAACACTCGTAGTTTGACAGTATTTGCCCGACAAACCCGACCACTGCTGATCGAACTATTATACACACACGCATACACACAATATATTACACACCGTGTGGCCAGCTAATTCGAAACTCTCGCAAAGGTAATATGCACGAAGATCGTGGTATTATTATTTTTATATTGTTTTTGTGTTAGTGTGGATTTTTTTCTCATGTTTAATTTTAATTATTTATTTATTATATTGAATTATACAGTCCACTTTTTGTATTATTAAATATACTAGCAAAACATAGCTATTCTTGCTAAGAGGTAAGCTGAGCATAGGTAAGGCCCCTCTAGCGTAAACACCGAGTTCCATCAACAGATGGTTTTATTTTTTGATCGAGACGCTCCTGGCATGCTATTTGTATGGCACGCATCACTCGCACTCGTAAATTAAATACGAACTTTTTATTTTAGATAGCATAAATATTTATGATGATTTACGTGTGCATGATTAAAAAAACGCGTTGCTTCTGCAAACCAATTACATGGAAAAAAATATAGGTACCATTTGAATCACATTCGATATTAATCGTATGTAGATTTATACGAGTAAGGTGCGATTTTAATTGTCTTCAACTGACGGTGAGGTTATTTTAATGACGTGAAAAATAATAATTACGCAGTCATGTAGTTTACACGTATAATATTGAATGTTATATAAAATTACTGATGTACCATTTTTATTTTCAATTATTATACCTAAAAAGCATTTACTGAAAAAAATTACGTTAGCAGATTTTAAAAATTATGACGATGTAGGTATATTGGGTTATTAAATACTCCGATATTATTGTCTTTGTGTTGTGTTGTTTAAGCATGCATTTTTTTCAAAAAATTTCACCAGGTTATTTTTTGTACATAATATTGAAACTTTTCTTCAACTTTCAAAATTATTTTTATATTTTATCCTAGACGTAAGGTTTTAAAAAAAAAGTTTTGTTTGAATCCGATTTAGATACAATTATCCATATATTTTATTGGAGTTTTTTTTCCAAATCATTGTATGAGCATTTTTTTCTTTTCGTTTTTGTATAAACTTTTACAATGTATCAAAAATATCTTGGAAACACTGTAGCAATAAACCGAGATTCGCTCGAGTCGTTGATGATTTATCATCGCTATCAAATTTATAAAATAAAATACGCCTTTCGTTATCCTTTCGCCGAGTCGAGTGAAATACGACCTGCGATCAATCTACGTATCTTGTTCGGGGTGGTTATGTGCAGACTACAATGTTATACAATATAATTAACGGCAATAAACCAAAAACAAAATAATAATCATAATAATAATAATAAATAAAAAAATGTCGTGTACTCGAATCTATCAAATTATCGTTTAGTGTACCGAGTTTTGGGTAGTAAAAACTGAACACTAGGATTTGGTAACAGAGTTAATAGTTACAAAATTAAAAATGCGTCGAATGTTGGAGGTTGTTTCCGAGAAAATAAGGTCTCGCTTTACTAAAAAAATTATTCAAGATTAAGACCAATAAAAAATTTGAATATTGCCAGACAAACTATTCTCTTTTATAACACTATGTAAAAACAATAATCACGGTTGCCATTTAAGAAAAGTAAACAACTTGAAAAAATCTAAAAGAAAGATGAAAAAATAGTTATAAAAATATTCTGGAATATTTAATTTACACTTTACAGCGTTTTAAGTCAAACGTGAGGAAATTCAAATTCAAACTGAAGTAAATCGCACGGTGTAGTTCTTCGCGGGGCCTGCTCACTCCGTATACACATCACGGGATGTCCATCACCGGATCGGGCCATTGTACAGTGTCATTGTACTTAGCAGGGAAATATATTTTTGGTTTTTATTTTTTTTTTTCACACGGAATCGCTTAAGCGTTTTCGTCATTAACGGACGACTTGTTCCGAGCTGTCTCATGACGGTGGCGTTGGCGGCGGAGCGTGCGTTGGGACAATATCGATGTTACCATTGATTATTTATACCAGTATATATAATCCATGATGTTACTTATATTACACGCACTCTCCACCCCCCGTGTCACGCGCTCTTACCGTCGATCTCTCGTCAATCAGCGCGGCGAGGCCACAGGGCGGCGACGGTTCGTCTGTCGTTTGGTTAGGACCTAATCATAACAAATCACCCGCTTTACGACGACGCGTCGTCGTTTCAAACATCTATATGTTTTCGTTTTTACCTTTTTTTTTCACAATTAATTTCATTGACGCCGAGACGAGGGTGATATGAAATTTTGATATTATAATATGTAGATAATAACTAGAGCGCGGATCTGTCGTACGCATTCTCGAGTTAACTCAGATCGATCATATATAAACAATGTATGCTGAGTATGAGTTCACAATTTATTTTACAATGGACCAATTGAAATCGAAAAAGTTTTTTTTTAATATATACATTTTTGCATATTTCGAAATTTGACCGTTTTAAGGATTTATTCATATGATTTTAAATATACATTTTGGTGTTTTTTTTTTTTTTTTGACATTTTCACAATAATTAGTTAAGTAGTATCAATTTAAGATGACAATGTTTTTATTGCTTCCGATTAATATGGAACTAACTAAATAGGTATAATCATAAACAAATTTTGTCAAATACATATTATTTGTCTTAAATTGTATGGCAATTAGATATCGGCACATGTTTACCGAACATATTTATCTTAATTTTGTATTAGGTATCGGTGAAATAATATATAAATACCTACTAAGATAAAAAAATATGATCAAATGTATTGAATTTCAAAGAAAATCTTTTTTTCTTCAAGTAAATATTATGTTTTCTGTTTTTTGTAATTGTTATTTTATGCTCAATAACTTACCAAATATTCACGAAGAAATAAATGTTTTTCTTACTAATATGTAAATGCATGTTTTCTTTTTTCGTTTTTGAAAAAATATACGAATATTATTGTCCATACGTAAACAATTTTTATGCATAAATATTTATGTACATTTAAGTAATTTTAGTACACATTCTATAGGTTTTTAATACATCTTATTAATCGGCGCTCTAATAATAACTATGACGGTAAGATTAAACGATCAAGAATCGACGTTACTGTTGATTTTTAGTCCTATTTGAACATTTCTAAAGCGTTAATATCTAGAAACTATTAGTCTGTTTTTCGAATTCGTTAAAATTCATACGACATATTGTCCACAATTTGCATACCTAATCTTTACAGTCACAACCATACTCGGACATGATACTTTTTTGGACTTCAGGACGCAATTAACATTCTGAGGGCAGCGCTCATTTTAAACAAACATTATTGAAGTGACGAAATCGTAAATGCGTCGAAGATACTTTAACATTATTTTTCCTCTTTCTCCGAAATTTTAATTAATTACCTTAACTTTATAATATTTTTTTATTTATGCATTAAGATTATTATAAAGACACACACTATTGCAACAATTATCCACCTTCGAAATTCAAATAAGCACTTGGCGAAAATTGATTGTGATTTCAATATGCTATTGCATATGCAATTTAATAAATATCATTTTAAGACTGCATAGTAACACAGTTAATCAATTAACATAATTCTATATACTCGTCTTTACAAATCAGTATATGAATGTATAATTATTTTTAAAAGTCGGATAAAACATTTGATAAAAATTTGACAATTATTTTTGTCAATATTATGAAAATAATTAAATTATTTATACGCTTTAATAATAGTAAAAAAGTCGTTCTACTTTCATTTAAACTGTTATCGATTACAAATGTAATTTATAAAACAGTATTTTCTTACTAAATGTTTTGCAAACAGTTACGAAATTTGATTAAAGTCTGTTTATTGTAAAATGCTATTTTTCGCATGCTGTGTTCATACAGGAACATATTTTGTTACATTTTCTTTGATTCAACTCGTTTTGTATTTGTTTTTAATACGTGTGGGCTTAGAAAACGTTCAATTGCTAACCGTACAATTAGCTACCAGAGGAGTCAAACACAACCGTATAATAGCAATTATATGATACTTGGAAATACCTCTGGCAAAGAACCTTTATAAAACCATTTCAATAAACTTTTAAAACCTGCATAGCTTTCATCAAATGGTGACTCACTTGAATTGTTTCAAAAAGCATTGAACCGCGAAGTTTTGTTTTCACATAGTTTAATCGACGTTATTTTTAACGAGTTAGGGAAATATAAAATTTAGGATTCTCAGACAAAAGCTCTTAATACTAACTACCTATGATTATTACCACGTATATTCACGGTGCATTTACCGTGATGTCGAAAAAATGTTATTTAATTAATTTTGAAATTCTCAAATATATCACTCAGCGAAAATATTATAATTTACCGTTTTATTAAAACATATGAATGGGTATGCGATATTTTTCGTTTTTCGTGGAGTTTTTTTTTTTTATCCTATACAGTTTCCCATTCGGTTTTGTGAGTTGCGCGTATTGATCTCTTCTCAGACGTATTACGTGCTCTGGGATCACGCTCCCCACTCTCGATCCGGACTCGTTACCAGATAGACTAAAAGGAAACGCGGGTTCCGGTGGCCGAATACTAAGCCGGAGTTCTCGAATTAAAACATAATCACACGATACGAATGTAGTGTTGTCTACGTGCGAATTTACAGGGTTTTTTTTTTTTTTTGCTTTTCCTATAATATCAGTACACGTTGTGATTGTAACTGAATAAACAATAATTAATTTATAGCGAATAATAAACCACGGTAGAAAATGGTCAGATAGCTAATACATTAAATATAAAACACTAGTACGTATTTTTGTATGGTATAATGTTACAATTTCATACACAGTGACATTATATCGAATTCGCGCATAAGTAGCCGACACCATTTAATAAATTAAATAATAATAATAATATAATTTTGTGTCAATTAAAAATTCAATTTTCCTTAATAAAAGTGTGGAATAAAAAAAAGTTTGGTTTTTATAATTTTTTAAAGTAAAATCAAAAAGTAGTTATGCTGTTTTTGGATACAACTTTAAAAAATTATTTCTGTGTGTGTGTGTGTGTGTGTGTGTGTGTGTGTGTGTGTGTGTGTGTGTGTGTGTGTGTGTGTGTGTGTGTGTGTGTGTGTGTGTGTGTAGTGCATGTGTCGTTTTTGGATGTGACTGGAATTCTCACGAGAGAAACTCAAAACTTCACCAATTACAGCGAGAATAAAATCGTTTTTAAAATTATTTTATTTTATTTATTTAATTATACTAACATTCGTTAGTCGTCTAAAGCGAAATTGGCCCAGAGACCTCCTCAACCAATAAAAATAAATAAAAGTCTAGAATTGAAGTAGTGTTGTTTGGACACTCCCTTCCATCAAGCCGTCCAGTTTTGTATATAAAAAAATCAACCATATTACTTATTGTATAGTTAATACAGATTGCATATATTCTCTTTTAATAAAAAAAAAAAAAAAAAAAAAAAAAAAAATATTGTACCACGTTCGCAAAACATAACCGGTGTCATCACCTTAAACTTGAAGCTTATTTTGTCATTGAACTTTTTTAGAATCAAAATATTATTATATTTATCAATTATATATAAATATATATTATTATCCATCCGACAGAGATGGCTGGAGGGAGGGTGTTTGACGGGATTGTCCTATCGGCCATTTTTCCCCGAAGAAGAAGAAGAAGAAGAAGAAGATATAAATATATATATATATATATATATATATATAATATGAAAAAATATTAAAGAAAATGTTTTGTAAATTTTTCTAAAATGTTCTATAAAGTTCATTTTACGACATTTATGTCAGATGTATACATACCTACAACGTCAGCATCTGCCGAACAAAGTTTTTCAAAAGTTAGGTTGAAATATTATTATGTGATTAATAAATTAAGCAACCAACTATACCATAGTATTTTCATATTTATTTTACACAATTTAAAAAAATAGCAGCGTAAGAAACAAATTTGTTGTGTAAAGTAACAAATAAAATTTAAAAGTTATACTAAGTTATACTAATTTCTGTTGCATGATGATTTTAGGTAAAGCTTGTGAAATCCAGACTTCGTTCAACCGTAGGACAGAGTCGGTTGGAAAGTCTACTTATATTAGCTCAGAAAAAGATATAGAATTTGACCGTGAGGAAGCAATAAACATATATGCCAAGACTTTGAATCTTTTGATAGAGAATTTATTGTTGAAATAAATACATAAATATTAAAAATTATATTTTAATTGTTGTGTAAATTAAAACGTGTTATTATTATATAATACAATTTTATGTTGATAAACATATCGTGATAATAAGTATATAACTATATTAGTATTGAAATAAATACCTCGTAAGTTTAATGTATGTTTTTTGAACGTAGCGAGAAAAAAATTGTGTGATACATTAACCCATAATTTGATTTAGCAATACCTATTCTACTGATGAGTATCCTATTAGGTACTCGTAAGCATAATGTTGCCATTGGGGAAAAATTCTTGCCTCTAACTTTTTTTTACTTTGCCACGCCACTGTGTATATACAACAGCATGGTATGTATCTAATATTTGTTTACAGACAATTACTATAACGCAGACTCGACGGGCCCAAATAGAACATGTTGTGATTGCAGGTAACTCGGTAACCTGGACTAAATTGTAGTCGATCGAATGTCGAAAATGAACTGTTTTAACCAGTTTTATCTGGTTTTAGACGAGTATAAGTACTAGAACTCGGATGTCCGATACTTCCGACTTTGAGTCATGTCGCATCAGTAAAGCTTACTCAATATTAGGTAATATATATGGGTTACTTACTCGGTGGACCGATTATGAGAGCATAGAGTCCGATGACTAGACCAGCGGCCCACAGACTCCTTATCGTCGATCCGTAGAGGGCAGCGTGTAAGGGGTCGTAAACGTACGAAGGATGGTATATAAACGCTCCGCTAAACCACGTGGTCATACAAATTACGACGGAAATTGCCAACAGGGACCAAGTTTGCGCCTGTCGAGATAAACAATAGATAATAATAATGTACATAATTGTTGGAATCTATAACCGTTTTTTTTTTTTTTTTGAGGGGTAGTTATATAGTTAATAGTTACAGTAAATATTACAGCACGAGAAAAATCAACATACAAATTAAATTATTTTCAACGTTACTCGTTCATAGACGTACATAGAGGAGAAGGCTCATATCTCCCTGAGTCGTCTCAAGTCCTACCCAAAACTTTTAATCTATTTCAGTTTTTTAAATTTATGTAATAATATGGCTGGCTAAACATTAATGAGTCAAAAAGTTTAAGTTGTATTACTTTTAACTAAGTTATAGAACTAACAAGTTACTTTATAAGAAAATTTTAGCTTAATGAATCAAATCGTTTTCCATGATTAGCATTTACCAATCATTTAATACGTTTGATATTCAAGTACTCACTAAGTTAACTTATTTTTTTATTTAAATTTCGTTAAAGTTAAAAATATATTCTGTTTTATACAAATCGTGGTTTTTAGGTACGTACTGAGAGTAAAACTAACATGATTATACAATATACATAGAAAGAGGAAGGTGGTATGACCTATTACATCATTTTCTCTTAGACCTATTGGATTCAAGCCCTTGTATATTTACACATTCTATTTACATACGTCTATGGTCTCGAATACGTCTCTGGTTTAAAGTTTATAAACAAACAAGTTTACTGTTTTTGTAAACACTAAACAGAAGCAGATAGACGGTCATGTGTATCTTACCATGTTCAATTTAGTCGTACTCTTTTTCCTCCTGTACAGAATGTAACCGAAAATTGCTCCGACTATGTACGGTCCAGCTCGGGTGTGTGATTTAATGTATATGTCCATAAAGTAATCGTCGTTGGTCGGATTTGTTGTGAAACTTGAAAAAAAAATACATACAATTTTTAGTATTTGTTATCTATCCATAGTTAAGGTATCATAAACATGTTGATTTTGAACGCATGCATTATCTTCTTTGAATTTAGGCTTATTACGTTAGTTTTTTATTTTATGTGATTTTATCTATTGTTTATTTGTTGATTCTTTTAATTTCATTTTGGTTAATTTTTACTGTTTGTATATATTAAAAATATAATTAAAGTTGAACACATAATTATAATGATCAAGTTATTTTTTCGTGAACGGCTCTTGAACGTTACATACGTATATTTTTGGTCTTACTTAGCTGATTAAGAAATAATTTTTCAAACACGAGTTGATAAACCAAAATCGATATTTAATTTGATTCGCGTGGCTTTTACACATTTTAAAGCATGTTTACATCAAGAAAACAATAGAATAACATTTCAAGAGAAAAATATATTTGAATTTCACTGAGAGGTTTGTTCATTTATTAATTTTCACAACCGCCACTTATTTAAATATAAAACTTATTTAAGTATAAAACATATGTTATTATAAATATATAAATATGTGTGTGTGTGTGTATACTCACTCCATATTGAATTGAATGTTTGCCGGTTTTTGTCCAATATACGTGAGTGTAAACGGTATTGCGATGGAGATGGCCATGAGGAAGGAAGTCAGGTACATTCCGACCTTAGGGTTTTTGTGCAGTACGTACGCTAATGCGATACCGATGATGGTGAAGTGGAATTCACAAGGCATGAACCATGTATGATATCCACACTGGGAAAACACAGAAAATATAGTTGAAACACTTGAAACCGATTGAAAATCAAATCGAAGGAAAACACGATGAGTATTAAAATGTGATAGTTACGGTTTTGTCCGTCGAGACGTAATTGTTCAGGTACAACAAGCTCAACCACCACGTCTGTTGGCAGTTTTTCTTGTCTGTCCCAATGAACGCTTCCCACAGAGGACCGGAACCCATTTTGTACTGAAGTGTGGCAAAGAAGAATACGATCACGGCGTAAACAGGAGTTAATCTGAAGATAAAAAAAAGCCATTATAGTAGTCGGCGCAGTCATCATACATAAGTATATATATAAATATATATATATATATATATATATATATATATATATATATATATATATATATATATAAATATATATATATATATATGTATAAATATTGATAAATATAGATCGTAATTTATTGATGTTTCACCTGAAGTATTTGAATACCAGTACTTTGAACGGATTGATGAACGCCATTTCTAGGCGGTCGAGTAAGATCAGGATCATCAGGGCTCCGCTCACGGCGAAAAATGTGTCCACCAACAAGTCCATGTGAGAAGTGAAAATCGAAATGAAGTAATCGTAGAATACCTGTTAATTGCGTGAGATGGAATATTAAACGTATTCTTATTATTATTATTATTATTAGTATTATTATTATTGAACTGCGTGGGTATTAAAAATGTAAACCGTTTAAAAAATATACCTGTTCATTAACTTCGTAGTTTTGTAAAGGTCCGGGTAATCGGAAACCCCATCTGTGTCCAATTATGATGAGAATCATTGATATAGTTGTTGTACCGCACAACGGCGTGAGATCCAATCCTCTGACTACGCAGCTTCTGTTTTTCAGACTTTGCATCGCTCTTCTACCGGAGAAGCACATTATCAAATCGACGTGTCTCGGTTCTGGGAAAATACAATCACATCTTGATTAACGGTTTAAAATTTTAAATTCTAATTCGAGAATGAAAATCGGAATCTCTTGTTGTGTATCTGTATAATATGCATCTGCATACGATTTTGGAACGGAAGATCATATTATTAATGTACAAACGATTACGTAAATGCGGAATACCTTATCAATAAACGCGTGACATGCATACCTTTGTTCCATTGCCATGTCATCAGTTCTGAATACGCAGCGTAGTCGAAAAGCGTAGCTCCAATGGTGAGAGACATCAAAACGACGATGAGTAATCTGCAAAGTAGAAAAAATCAACGATTGATTATTATTATTGTACAGAATATAATTATTATCATTATTACACGTATACATTATTATGTGACTCGTGATACTTGCGTTTATTTATTTTATTTAAGTTATAAGAAAATTCATGCCGAATCCAAATCGTTTATTGAATATAAAACTTGTAATGTAAAAAAATACACATATTTACGTGCTAACTTTTGCAGGTGTAAAATGGGTTTGACGCACTTATGAGTTTATAAAATCCAATACAAAGGTCTTAGTGGAACGAATTTTATTAGATGGTCTTGATAGTTCATGATAAATTTAAATTCATTAAAACTTTGACTTTGCATACCAATAAGGTCAACTTGGGCTCGTGAATTGAATGCATTATGAAGTATTGGTTTAGAAACTATGCCTCGCTTTGGATTTGATGTTTTTTTTTTCAAAATGCATACAAAGACTTAAATATATCAATACATAATATAATATAACATATAATAGTTTTCCTGGTAATATTACAATATTTTGTCTTCAATTCATAAACCATGCTGTCCCGACCTCCACCATGAACTATTGCAATATGAGTATCGTGTAAAATATCAAATAATTCGTCATTTGATAAATATTAGTGTAACTTTCTGAATTATTACTCATTGATGTAATTAGTCGTTCTTGCCCATTGAGTGTTATTATATCATACTTACGAATGTATCTATAATCCTTTGCACTTTTCTTCCCAATTTTTTCTTCAACTAATTTAACTTTTTGCAATCTTAACATATATTCCTCTTTGTTTAAATATGATTTATTATCTTCACGTTTACTTTTCAATAAATCAAATAATGCGTTGTGGAATTTTTGACGAATTTCATTAGAATTCATGTTTTTAATAAAATAAATCAACACTTTTCGAAACGAAAAACTATATGAAACTATAAACTATACTATACGAAAGTACAACGTAGACTATAACAATACTTATGTTAGGTTAGTTGTCGTGAGTATCAAAACTATAAAAGATACTTAGATACCTATTATTATTCGTTACAAAACAGATACCTAATCTTGACGTGGATTTTTAAAGTTAAATCGATAAAAGATAACGTTGACTACAAGACGATAGGAAATGTTATAATAACTAGTCAATCTATCAAATTACAACATCGTCTGATTTATCAAGTTAATGTTACAAATATATGTTGACTATATAATATATGTTGAGAAATGGATGTAATAGGGACTCATACCCTGCTTGCTTATGCAGACGATATCATCATATTAGGAAAGTCTAAACAGGATATCGAGGAGAGAGCAAGAAAACTAATAAATTCCAGCAGCAGTATTGGACTAGTTATAAACGAGAATAAGACCAAGTATATGGTGATGACTAGGAACGCAACGACGAGGGGTAATCTACACGTCGGAGATCTTACTTTCGAACAGGTAGGAGATTTCAAGTATTTGGGAGTAAACATAAATGAAAAAAAACAACATGCATAACGAAGTTAAGATGAGATTAAATGCGGCAAATAGATGTTACTTCACAATGAAAGAAATGCTCTCCTCCAAGCTACTGTCAAGACGTACAAAAGAGCATCTATACTGTACATACATGCGTCCCATAGTCACGTATGCATGTGAGACATGGTCTAGCACCCAGGGGGATGAAGAAAAACTACAGAACTTCGAGAGGAAAATATTGAGAAAAATTTATGGACCAGTATACAACAATGAATTGGAAAGATTTGAAAGAAGAAAAAATGAAAATCTGCAACAACTATACAATAAACCGAGTATAAGACACTTCTTAATCAGAAAAAGGCTGGAATGGGCAGGCCATGTCTGGCGAGCCGAAGACACGCTAATTAAGAAAGTCACGGAAAGCAAAATAACAGGAAAAAGACCAAGAGGCAGACCCCGGCAGAGATGGTATGATAGAGTAGAAAAAGATCTAAAGAAGATCAACCCATTGCTAGATATGGGAGTGGCATTGGATAGGGAGAAGTGGAAAGGCATTTTAGAAGCGGCGATGGTCCTCAATGGACCGCTATAAGCCTAAGAAGAAGAATATATGTTGACTATAGATAATGACCAAGTTACTCAGGCATTATATTAATTGGCTAGCCAATATCATCATTACCTGGATTTACGACATTGATGGTAACATATATATATAGGAGTACCTTTTGACGAAAATTTAAAAATATTTCCGAAGCGTTTGAAAACGTATGTTTCAATTATTTTACAAGTAAATAATTTACAAGTAATAGCAGAGTACCTGGGTTCGAGCTCAGTCGAGCACAATGGACGGCCCTAAACCGAATAAGAACTGGGCAAGGTAGGTGTAACTATCAATTACACAAATGGGGCATGACTGATTCCCCGTTGTGCGAGTGCGGTCTAATACAGACTACAAGCCATATTGTTGAGGAATGTCAAAGAAGAAGATTTGAAGGAGGGATAGCAACTCTACACACCTGCGGACCAACGGCGATCAAATGGCTAGAGGAACTTGATATTCGACTCTAACAACCATGTTTGAAGAACATGTCCTATAGTATTTTAGTCTGCTTTGTTTTATTTGTTGTTGTTATTGTTATTAGTCTGTTATATTTTATTTTATCTAATTTTCTATATATACATATCTTTTAAATTCTGTTAAATTTAAATCTAAATAAGAGCTCATGCCGAGTGTCATATGCATAAATAAATAAATACAAGTAAATAAATTTTATTGGTTTTATGTATATGTACCCATGGATGCATTATAGAATTATTGTTATGCTAATGTACTATTTATATCCAAATCCTATACTTATAATCTGTTATATAATCGATCGTCCGTCACAAATTTCCAAGATCATGGATTTAAATGTTGAAACGTAAGTCACCGCCAATTTTAACCTATAATACAGTGCATTATGGGTAGGAGAGACCGGTGTACCATGGGCATTACACACGTTGTTCCATTATTTTTTTGACTCGTATATCACATTAGCTGATAAGATTCAGATTGCGTTACGTTAAATGCGTGTGGCTACAATACATCTGTCTGATTATCTCCACATAAACGAATTTGTCATGATATTAATAATAATGTAAAAAGCAAGTGACAAGTAATTTACTACTCAAACGTACGTGTGTTATCATGCAAATTCAATTGAAGTTACGTTCTTTATTTTTTATTTCATGGATTCTGGATACGAAATTAAGTCGTTAAAAGTACTTACTTTAATTGTAATATTATAATATATGATATTGATATAAATATATACATTTAATACATGAAAAACTAAAATACCGTAGTTATTGTACTTACGGCGTTTTCCTTATTTTTTTTTTTTTTTTTTATTAATAAAGAACCCTCGGCAGCATGGGCCATTGGGTTTACAAATTATAATTGATTACAAATGTTACTTAAATTACATGGATTACATATTGTTTTAATTGTTATCTTATTCTAACTATAGATTTTAAATTTTGGTTTGAAGTTTGGCTGTTTTGATGAATTGGATGATGTTGGCTATTGATTGAGGATGATTGTTGAGTGTTTCGGCTAGTGATTCGGTTATGTTGTGGGTTGTTCTGGTGTTTTGGTATGTGCGGCATTCGGTGAGAATGTGTTTGATGGTGACTGCAACACCGCAGGCTGTGCATATTGGGGGTACTTCTTTTGCCATGAGGAAATTGTGGGAGATTTGTGTGTGTCCGATTCTGAGTCTGGTTAAAATAACTTCGAATTTTCGAGGTATTTCGATAGGGAATGTCCAGTTGTCAGTATTGTGTTTTATTTGATTTAGCTTGGTAGATAAGGATAACCATTTCTGATGCCATCTTAGATGGCATTTATTAGTGATCAGTGCTTGAATGTCCCTGTATGATATGATGTTTGTGGGAGACGATAGTGAAGAGGTGATTGCAGTTTTGGCAGCTAGGTCAGCGCGCTCGTTTTCAATGATGTTGGAGTGTCCAGGAATCCAGAAAATTTTGATTTTGAGATTATTAATTTTTTTAAGCGTGTATATTTTGTTTTGAATATAAAGGCCAATGTCTGAAGGATTATTAGTATTTTTTATGTTATTGATGGCGCTGAGAGAGTCGGTAAAGATGATGGTGTCTTGGAGCTGGTGATCGGTTATTAGATCAAGGGCTTTGATTATTGCGATTGATTCAGCAGTGAAGACTGAGCAGGAGTTAGGGAGTTTGTACATAAATTCTGTGTTATTCCAAACGATTGCGGCTCCGACCCCGATTTGGTTTTTGGATGCATCCGTGTACATTTTTTCGCATTTTAGGTTTTGTATTAAGTGGAAATATTCTTGTTTATATATTGAAGAAGAAGTGTCTTTTTTTTTTAATATGGAGAGTTCGGTGTTAGTTACATTGAGATTTGTCCATTGAGGAGCTAGGGGAGGTGAAATATTTAATAAATTAGAGATGACTAGATTGTTCTCTTGAAGTAGTATTGATAAAGTTTTGAATTTTGGATTGAAGTCGAGTGCGGGAAGAGTGCTTGCTAACTTTAACTCATGATTTAGTGTTATTTTGAGTCTTCTTATTTCGAGTGGAGGTGTACATGCTAAGTTGTAGATACTGGGTATTGGGCTTGAGCGATAAGCTCCAATTGACATACGGAGTCCGGCGTTGTGAATGGTTTCTAGTTTTTTTGTATTTGATTTATTAGCTGTTGTCCATAAAAATGATCCGTAGTCGAGTTTAGATAGTATTAGTGATTTGTATACAGTTAGTAGGACATGAGTTTTGGAACCCCATGATGAGTGAGATAACATTTTTATAATATTGAGTCTTGGAGAGGTTGAGTTTTTCAATGAGTTGATGTGGTGGGTCCAGGAGCATCTTTTGTCGAAAGTAATTCCGAGTATTTTAATAGTATTATTATTTATTAATTGGTAATCACCGATTTTTATGTTTAAGGAGTTTTGAATGCGCTTATGAGTGAACACTGTACATTGAGATTTTTCGGGAGAAAATGTGAAGCCAGATGTAAGGGTCCATTTAATAAGATTATTGATGGCTAGTTGAAGATGTCTTTGGACAGTTGCTAAGCTCTTGCTTCGGCAGTAAATATTGAAGTCGTCCGCGTAGAGGGTGGAGTGGACGGGTGGAGAGATATTCTGGGTGATATTGTTGATGGCAATGAGGAAAAGCGTGACCGAAATTGTAGATCCCTGAGGGACTCCGTTTGCCTGTGAGAAGGTCTTGGATAGAGTTTGATTAATTCGTACTTGAAATGTTCTTGTTTTTAGAAAATTACTGATGAAGTTGAACATTTGATTTTGACTTAGTACTTTATTGAGACTGTTTATAATATGAGGTTTCCATGTTGTATCGTAGGCTTTCATTAAATCTAGACTGATCATGCCTAAGTATTGGTTTTCAGAGTATGAGTTTTGTATCTCTGTATGTATCTTGGATAGACAGTTATATGTGCCTTTGTTTTTTCGGAACCCGCATTGTTCAGGGGAGAGATAATTTGACTGTTCTATAAACCAAATAAGGCGTTGGTTTACGATTTTTTCTAAGACTTTACATAAGGTATTAAGAAGTGAGATGGGCCGGTATCCTTCAGGAGAGAATTTGTTTTTTCCTGGTTTGCTTATAGGAATGACAATACTGTTTCTCCAATTTTGAGGAAATACATTTTTGTTCCATATGGTGTTGTAAATTTTTAGGAGTACTTGAAGTGTGTCGATGGAGAAGTTTTGAATAAAGCTATAAGGGATATTGTCCGGTCCGGTACTTTTGCTGGTACATTTTTTAAGAGCTTGAAAAATTTCATCAATTGTTATAGGGCTGTTTATGTAAATTTGATGGGCATTTTGGTGTGATATTGAAGAGGGTTGAGCTGGTGGTAGGTTCGTGTTTTGCCTTAAGAAATCGTGGCTATACATTTCATTGCTGGAGTTTTTTTCGAAGTATTTTCCGAGGAGGTGAGCGACTGAAGAAGGATTGGTGTTCAAAGATGAGTTGGTAGAGAGATAGATGTTGTTGTGTTTTTTTCGTCCCTGTAGTGATCGGATTTTGTTCCACATTATTTGGGGGTCAGTCTGGGCGCCTATATTGGAGGTAAAGTTTCGCCATGTAATGGTTTTATTGTTTTTTACCAGGAATCTTGTTTTCGCTCTGAGTTTTTTTAATTTGATGTGGTCCTCGAGGGATCTGGTTTTGATAAATGTTTTCAGTGCTTTATTTTTAAGTGATATAGAATGTTTAATTTCATTGTTCCACCACGGAACTGGTGTTTTTTTGAATGGGGGTTTTAAGTATCCGATTGTTTGTTCTGCGGTTTCTATGACGGTCTTGGTGAATTTGGAGACTGTAGCTTCAATATCAATATCGTCTTCAGTGAATTTAGACGAGTTGATTTTCATTTCGAGAAGGTTTGAAAATAGGGGCCAGTCAGGGTTTTTGAGGTTCCATTTTATTGAAGAATGGTTCATTTGATATGCATTGGAGATTAATTGAATTGAGATTGGAAGGTGATCGCTATTATATATTTCGTTTAATACTTGCCAGTGTAATCTTTGTGCTAAGGTAGGTGAGGAGAATGTTAGATCGATTGCTGAGAGGTTTCTGTTGGTGGGATTTATTCTTGTTTGTTTGTTGTTATTAAGTATTACGATGTTATCTTGTTCTAGTAATTTTTCTATAATCTTTCCTCTTGGGTCGGTTTTATATGAACCCCACGAATGACTGTGGCTGTTGAAATCCCCGACAATGATAAAGGGCCGTGGTAGTTGATTGATAATATTTTCTAAATCTATGAGTGTAAAATTGAAATTATTTGGAATGTAAATATTACAGAGGGTAGTTTTAGCTTCGAGTGTGATTGAAATTGCGACTGCTTCTATGTTTGTATGAAGAGGGATTTCCTCCCAAGGAAAAGAATTATTGATGAGAGTGCAGACCCCACCGCTTGCCCTCAGACAGTCTCCGCGGTTTTTGGTTGCATATTGATAGTTATTTATATTAGGTGGAGATTCGTCCAACTTAAGGTTAGTCTCTTGAAGACATATTGCGATAGGTTGGTGCAAGTTTATTATAAGTTTAATTTCGTCGATATTTTTATGGAGTCCATTGAGGTTCCATTGGATAATGTTATTTGGTTGTGTCTGCATTTTAGTTGATTTAAATGTTGCCACTATCATATCGATATTTGTGCGGCTTCGCATTATTAATTGTTATTTTTATTCAGTTAGGGTGGGCTTAGTGGACAGCGCTTTATCGAGGAGAGAATTACAAAGTCGCGTCAATCTGTTTTTTATGCCTGGAGTATTAATTGTAGGCTTGATTATTTCTATGACCTCGATCATTTCAAGACATGTAATGTTGAAATCATCTAAAATTGAAGCTGGGTTGGATACGCCGAGAGAGTTTTCAATAATGAACTTAAATTGTTCATAATTAATTTTTTTGTTGGGAATTTCTTCAAACTTAGATTTGGTGGGTTCGAGAATTTTATCGAGCTTTAAGACTATATTTTCTATGGATTGATTTCGTTTTAATTTTTTGGTTGCTGGTTGCGATGTTTTGATTGTATTTGGTTTGGGAGTAGTTTCTTTTGATATATTATCTTGAGTAGGGGATTTGGAGGTAAGAGAATCGTTGGTTAGATTTGATGAGGTTGAAGAGAGTGCTGGTCTTTTTTTAATATCGGTTGAATTTGGAGTCAATAAAGTGATGTCATTTGATGTTGTTTCCTTCGGGAATGGGTCCTCGAGGAGAGACGTTTGGGAAGAGGTATGTGAGATGGTGTTTGTAGAGGTGTCGGCATTTGTATTTGCGAACGTATTGCATACGTTTTCATTTATATTTGTATTTATGGCTTCTGCTGGTGTGTTTTTGCATTGTTTTGTTGTGTGACCTTTACGTTTGCATAAGAAACAGTGGATCGAGTCGTCGTCCAAGAATATTCTGTGAGATGTGTTTTCGAGATTGATCAGGATGGATTTTGGTAGTTTTTCAAAATCGTCGGGTTTGATGTAAACTTGGCGTCTAAAGCTTATGATATGAGCTAGTTCAGGGATGTTGAACCCTGCATTGATATGTGTAATTGGTGATAATATTTGGATTTTTTGATCTTCTAGGTGTGATATAATGTGTTCGTTTGGTATATCGGGTGAGACATGAGATATGATTATTCTTTTAGCTGGATTTATTAACCGTCTAATTTTGATCGTCGTTTGTGAGTTTATTGTGATGAGGGGGTGGTTTTCTACAAGAAAATCAACCGTGTTTTTGTCATTGAGATATATACAGAATCGGTTGTTGGTTATCCGAGAAGCAAATTTTATGTTTTTTGGTGGAGTTAATTTACTGATTGCAATTATGTATTCAATCTGGGGTATGTTGTCGATTGAATCGAAGACTATTGCGTGTTCTTTTTTGGGTAGTGTAGAGTTGAGAGTGGTTTCAGCGAAAGATTTTTTTCCAAAAGCGTATTTTTCTGGTTCATTATTGGTGTTTTGTTGCGAAGAGTAATTGATATTATGCGCGCTCTGTATATGGTTGGTCTTGTTGATGGAATCGTAATTAGGAATATTTATATCGGTGGTTTTAATTGCATCGCTGTGGTTGACGTTATCGAAGTGTTGAGAAGGAAGAGGCTCATTAGTCGTGTTATCTGCTTTGTCAGCGGAGGGCCCGGTTTTAGATATTGTTGAGACATTTTGTTTGTTAGTGGAAACTTTAGATGAGGCAATAAGTTTTTGATTAAGCCTATTAGTTTTGATATGAGGTTCACCCATTTTTTGGGTGTTTTAATTATTTATAATGTTAAGATGTGGATATGGATCAACGGTTAAATATTTATTCATATTACCTGTACACACGTAGAGTTTCAGTACGCTTACGAGAGCTATAAATGCGAGAGCGCGATAACGATAAGCGTGTTGCTCGGTCGGGTGTGCACACGTAACTGCTTTTCCTTATTGTAACATTAAAAAAAAAAACAAAAAAAAAAAAAAAACGTTTTCCATATTTTTTTTTTTACATGCCATGAAGTAACCCGATTAAGATTTGAACGTGATAGAGTTGTTTCAGTTGATATGTAAACTATAGGAAAAGCATGAGTTGTAGTTTTTTTATCTATTTCAATTTAATTTTTTTTTTTTTTTTTTTTTGGTAAGATTATTTTTACTTAATTGTATAATTCTTCCAAAGATAAATAAATATTTTTAATCAATATTCGTTGTATGATATTTATAAATTTCAATAAGTCCTAATTACACATAATTTTTTTAAACATTTGGATACTCGGTAGAAACAAAAACCAAAAATTTAGGTTCATCGTCCATGGCACACCGGTATCCTCTACTCTACGATAATATTAGTTTCTTAATAATAATCTTTGTTTTTGACTGGCATTCGATTGATTAAATGTCGTGTTATTACATTATTTCAAACCACCTACGTACATCAATATTCCATACGGTATTTATCACATGATTTTAACATTTGTATTTTTCTCCGCCGTTTAAACGACATCCCATCACTGTCGATTAAATTATGCGTGGAAACCCGGAAGCAGCACTAGTATACACATATAAAAACTGTACCGCAGTCACAGCCATCTGCGGATGAGCACTCTGTTTTTCCTTACGCGATTCGAGCGATTATAATTTCAATAACAGTCCGCGCGTTCGATTTTATAATAATACCGGGTGTTCCACGGGTTTTTATACCCAGTGCGATTAAACTCTGTATGACGCACACATTAGAACTTTTTTTCCATGTACGATTTAAATCACAAATAAAACTACATATTTATTATTATAATTTTTCTTTTTATCTATTTTGGTTTTTCTTAAATGGTTACCATCATTACTTTTATTTATTGCTTTTGAAATCTTGATATTTAAATTTTTACTGCTAAACCAGTTTATAGTCTTAGAGATAAGAGCATTTAAAGCATTTAAAGCAGGTCGTATTACGTTTTTGCTAGATACCTCTGCTGCTCCGCTCCACTACTCTAAACTTTAAGTTTCTTATATCTATTACACTATCAATTCAATATTTAGTATAATTTATGAACAGGAATATTTCAAATAATTATTACTTTTCGTACCTAGTATGTATAATCTTTATTTTTTTTTATTATTTTTTTTTATTTAGATATAATAGAATATTTACAATCTGTAATTTTTATATACAATACAATAAGTAAATTTGATAATCATTTGAATGTTGCATAACGTAAAATGATGTGAGGAGGGAGATCCACCAGTGTGGATACCCTCTAGCTTGGGGCAGATATTTTAATTATATATATATATATATATATATATATATTTATTATAAATATATGTTTTTTTTTTTTTAATTAATGCAGGTTGGGATTTAGGAGATCTCAACACCAGTGTCTTTTTAATCGACGTGGGGGGTTATTTGGCATGAATTCATTGGCTGGGTTAGAAATCAATGGGTTTGAATGGTAAACTGATTTTGTGTGGAATATTTTGTAATAGTTTTTAGCTGTATTGGAGACTGTTTCGATTTTAAGGTCTTTATGAAGTGAGAGGTTTGAGATGTACCATGGCGCAGATGTTATTTGGCAAAGGGAAATAGACTGAAAGGCTTGTACAGTCCGTATTTGGGAGGGTTTGGCACAACCCCATATTTGGATGCCATATGCCTAGATGGGTTTTAGCATTGATTTGTATATTAGTAACTTATTTCCAATGTATAATCTTACAGCGTATTTGTAGGTTTCCGCTAAAGAAAACTAAACATTTAAAAATTTTTTTTATGTATAAACATGGAATCTTGTTTGTGTTTTAAATCGAGGAAAAAAATTCGAAATCGAGCGCGTTACGCTGCATCAAATACCCATGTGTCAATCTCCGTGGGTCATCCTGTATATACATACAGGTAACAATCACAGCACACTTCGAGTCCTCTCGCAGTATAAGTTCACCTCGATCAACTAGAATCATGGTCTAAAACTCTAAAAACTCGCTGCGACTATACATTACATAAAATTATATTCTCCTGACCTGCGATTGTAACTCGCGTATAGGCACTGCGTCATTCGCAATTTACGAATTAATGTAAACTATTGCGTGCGTACGCAACACGCCGTGTACAATCTCCGCGACCAAGGAGGCAAGGAGATCTGGATACGACAGCTTCACTGCCAATGACACCTATTAAAATTTTATCGCGCACTAAACACACAGGACGGTAATGATTTCCGATCGCCTGTTTGACCCTCGTCGTATGTCATTATGTCATTATCATGTTTGTAATATGTGTTTCATAGTATGAATTAATAATATTTTCATTTCTCTTGGGCGTACAAAGGGACACCTACGATCACGGACGGACGATCAACGACGATCGATACGGCCCGACACCGTACCTACGATCCGCGCGTGCATCCGTCCGTCTCTCACTCTCGATCGCAACCCCGTTTCGCCGACGGCCGTCACCGCCGTATACGCGTGTCACAAACATCCTGCGTCGTATATGATGTCGTGTTATAATATCACACCATATTATTTTTTCCTCTTGTGCATTATAACAGTGTTATAATTACGCATGGACGCGATTTTATGATAATTAGTAGAGTTAGGATGTTTATGATTTTTCATATTATTTTTAAGTTGTCCCATAACTTCCATTCTTACATATAAATAGGGTTCATGACGTCTACATTCAAATACAAAAATTTTATTTTGCATATAATTGTATATTTTACCATTTGAATTTATAAATTCTGTGTTTTTCTGTTTTTCAGCACATATTTGACGGGTTTTGATACAAAATGCTAATATATATTATTATATATAAATATATATATATATATATATATTCAAGTAAATTCAATCTGAGATTGATTATCTGTATTTTAAATAGTTTATGAATAAATTATCACTAATATATTTTATTGTTGACGATTCGATATGGATATACGTAATAAAGGTACCAACTTAAATAGAATTTCCTATAAAACTTGCGACAACTTGTGATAATCATATTTATCTTAAAACTGTAAGCCATTACAATTTACAGGTGACAACTTCAATTTTAATAATTAAATATTTAGACCAAACTTTTAATAGTAAGTTGCTGTCTTATCCACCACCTAGATTTTTTTTCTAATAGACTCAATAACTTATTAGAATCAAACAGACGTAAATACACCGTGGAAAATTAAAACAAACTATCGATATTCAATGTAACTCTAATTAAAATGGATACTTTTTTTATATTTAATTTAATCATATAGTAAATTGATAAATAATGATGAATTCAAAATTGTAACATTTAACATAACGAGCACAAAATAGACAGGTACCCTACTGGTTTGTATACTATTTATAAATGCATTTCTCCCTATATTTATTATATAATTTTTGTCCACATCTTTATTTTTAGTGTACGAAAATATAAATATTTTTCAATTTTTAGTGCGTAAACATCCTAACGTTAATAATTAATAAATATCAGTGACGCACATATGACATAGGAGTTTCTTTACGGCCAATGGAGGGAAGGGGCTAATAACATTCAATTTATATTACAATTTGACTTTGTTTTCATTTTAAATATTATATTATAAATAACAAGAAGAGGTTTGAGCCCCCCAGCACTCCCTTTAAAATATATACCACAGATGAAAATCAATATGACTTTATGATGTAGGTGCTTCGTCCAATGATAATTATTCGTTTTCGGTCCAAGAAGTCCAAGTGAACAAACTATTATTCAGGGGTTCTAAACGTTTTATTTATATTATAATCGATTGATAAAAATACACCTAGTCAGAATACACAATATTTGAATATTTTCTCGCATTTATTTTATTTTTAATAACCACCAGTTCATTAGACATGCATTTGAGTTTAAATTTAATTTAAAATAAGTGCTATGCTATTATTTTTGATACTTTTATTTTAGTACGCTTGATCCAACTATATGACAATCTTATTTATATTTCTTTTAACATGACACATTTTTGCACATATAAATGTATTAAACATATTCATTATATTGTTATTATTTTACCATTAATCCATCTATTTCTTGTTATTTATTTTTGACAGACGAAATATTACTACGAAAAGTTACCACGTTAATTATGTTTAGAAATCCGATGTAATTGAAAAAATGTGCACTCAAATCCCCTCTCAATAAACCTAGAGGCCACTCGAGTTTGAAACAAGTAAAAAAATAACAATAATAAACATATACGAAGGCATTTTGGATTTTATTCGATTATATTTCGGTCGAAAATCGTTCGCGATTTTCTCACGACGAAGTCTGATCGCTATCGCGTATCACCAATACGTTTTATTTTCTGCTGTTACTGGTGGAGAGATCAAAAATATTTCATTATTATTATTATTATTATTATTATTACGGTAATTATATGTTATAATTATTATGCGTGTTTTGCGTGTTTGTATATTAATGCATATATTTTTACAAGTTTAAATTTAAAACTATTTATACTTATAATCGTTTAAATAAACCAGTGGTTGGCAACATTTTGACGATCTCACAAGCCACACTCGCAATTCAAATTAATTAACTCATCGTTCGGAATAAAATAAAAGTGTTCAAAAACTATTTACTTTTTTCTCGTGACAAACATAATGCTTTCTTTATCTAATAATCTTGACTAATTAAACATGTACAGTTATGATATATTTGTTTAGAAAAAGTGCACGACTTTGAACGATACTATCGTTAAATAGTAATTCAACATAGTCTGTACGGAGTTTATTATTAAACAGGTCGTACAGAACCGCAACGTGGTCGCCAAATACCGTTCACTGGCCTAAACTTTAGTCTAATTCTGATATTTGTGCTGCCATCAATTATTCGATATATCATCAATAATTCATATTGATAACAATTATCGTGAATTCAAATATACATATTTATAGTAATAAATATAATATAAAATATTTTCTAGACGTAAATTCAAACGCAGCCATCGATAATACAGGGAAACTCCTGGATAAGTTACACTCTCGGCTACCAAACGTTGTCCGCTATTCGGGGGTGTGTCTTATACAAGATTACTCAGTACATTTATGTTGGGCGATGACATTAAGCGGACAGTTATAAACATTAAGTTGACAGTTAAAAATAAAATTTTGAAATTATTTTTCCAAAAATAGGAAATTTGTCGACATTATTAGAGGTGAGTGGGTGTAGACGAAAGCTAACTGAGATCGAAAGGACGGCTACATTTTAAAATCGAACGCGCGTGTACTCATTGAAAGTGCACACGGATACATGCGTACAGAATGTAGGTACATAAAACTGGTTTGAAGGTCCGCGTTTCTAGGTCATTGTACTTGTCAAAATAATAATATTCCACTTCGATTCGTCAAAATTTACGACACGATAGCTACATAATACGTGCAAATAATAACTACCAGATTCGTGTGTGCATATTTTCCTTCCTGATTCCGCAAGCCGTCGGCCATGGAAAAATATGGATTTTCACAACGCGTCGTGATTTTCCAGGGATGTAGGAATGCTATATCCTTTTCGCGTTATACGCGGCGTTATGTAATGAGTCGAGCGAGGGTACAAAAGTGGCGTTCTTCGTATTGTACGTCGAGAGAAAACAGTCGCTACAGTTTATCATAGTTTGACGAGTTGACGATATTATTTCCGTACCAATTAAGAAAAAAAACGTACGACACCCGTAGAACGTGTGTGACCGACACGTGGAGTCTGCGCATCGCGTATGTAATTATTGTTGTTCGTAAAAAACCGTTCACGTGAAAAAAAACACGTGCTGATATTTTACGAAAAACCGTTTCATCGTGTTTACGAAAAACGCTAGTGAACACAAATTTTTCGCTACATCCAATCGGTGTGTCGGGCGCGGGCGTCTGGGTAGACGTTGATTCAATACACGTCGGCGACGATACATAATATATGCTATTCATCAACACGATATAATTACGTCGATAAAACGAGTAAATAGCATTCGCATTCATTGCGGCACACGCACCGTTAGGTGCTAACCCACCCCCGTCGGCCGTGAACTCGTAATTCCGTCATTTCAGATGTGACGACAATATTATAAGCACCCGTACGGTTTGATGAACAAAACGTTTAGTTAAACTGCCTTCTCTATAACCATCACCGCCGGCGTTAGAAAATATATAGAAAAGAGTGTTGGCACTGCCTTAACATTTGGTAGGTCGTAAAACTCGTAGTAATATTGTTATTAACGTATAAATTAAACATTAAGTGAAACGGCAAATGACATTAAAAATTATCGTGGCCATAACATTTTGGAAACCGTTTACTTTCGAAATTATACATAAAACGTATGACAACCACGTGGGTTATTGAGTAATACTCTTCGAAATTCCGAGGTATCTGTTGATACTTTGGTAATTACTGATTACTAATTATAGAAAAAGCTACCTAATATGATATGGTACTAATAATTTGTAAACTAGCTCTTTCAAAAACACCACAAAAAACTGATAGAAATTATACCATGAATTTAAAAAAAGCTCTATAAATATGAAATATTTGTAATATCCTAAATCACAATATTTTATGGACATAAAATAGATATGTACATGTAAGTACGTTGACACATTGAAAAACAAAAAAAAATTTAAAAAAAAAATTGAACCGTCACCCAAGTGCAGCGACTTAAGTGTAATGATAATAAGGTGTTGGTTAATGGTTTCAC
The DNA here is from genome assembly GCA_027580255.1 of Therioaphis trifolii. Taxonomy (NCBI): domain Eukaryota; kingdom Metazoa; phylum Arthropoda; class Insecta; order Hemiptera; family Aphididae; genus Therioaphis; species Therioaphis trifolii. The sequence continues at coordinate 6,821,114 of CM050404.1, forward strand.
GCGCCAACGTACACCACATTTACAGGACTCGACTTGGCTGTAAATTCAACAGGTAATTACAAACCTATTATTATTGTTTCAGAAACCACGTGTTCCGAAGTGCCCACAAAGACAATGCTGGGGGAAGTTAACAAGACGAATACTTCAGGATCGACCCATCCTTTGCTGTATAGCAGCGGTTCCCAACTTGGAGGCTCACTCCCTTCGGGAGGCGTATACACATCACTGGGGAGGCGCAAGGAGTCATCACAAAGTAAAAATTGTATTTATCGAATTTTATTATATTTAAAATGAAGAGAAAAATTTTTCTAACGAAAGTTGGAAATATACGCTAACAAGTTGTCCATTCAGAAGTTAACGTAGACACATTACCGGATACATTTCAAGAACAGGCAATCGAGCTGAAGAACGATTCACGCGCAAAAATTAATTTTAACAGCGGTAGCTCTTTGGAAGAGTTTTGAGTAAAATACCAACCCATTTATCCTGAAATTTCAAATGAAGCCTTACAAGTCCTTGTACAATTTTCATCGACTTATTTATGTGAATCTGGGTTCTCCAGCTTTGCGGTTATAAAAACCAAACATAGAAATCGATTGGATGTCGAATCTGACTTAAGGTGTTCTTTATCAAACATCGAGCCGAACCTTAAAAAATTGTTCAAATAAAAGTGTTGTCAGCCTTCACATTAAATGTTAATTTTATTATACATTCTATTATTTATATTTTTTACTAATTTATTATAATAATTACTCACGTCAATTGATAATTAGACTATATTATTTACAATTATTTATATTTTATAATTACTATCATCAATAAAAAAGTAGTCTTTCCGAATATTATATATTTTATTTATAAAATGTGAAGTAAACAAAAATAATTATAATTTTTTCAATTTATAGGTGAGGGGGGGCGCGAGATTTTTGAAAATCTACAAAGGGGGCGTAGAATAAATGAGGTTGGGAACCACTGCTGTATAATATTATAGAGTACATGAAAAGTGCTGCAGGGCCACAAAAGAATCCCGTCTAGAGCCTTCCCCATCGAGTCAGAGTCAAACCCTGAACTCCGTCCTTTGGTGAAAATATAATACTTACAACATGCAGATTGAAAACATATTGCAGGAATACGATGATTGAAAATCAACCTAACGGGTTAATATTAATAAGCATTTACTGTAACATAAAAGTATCTTTTGAAGAAATAATTAAAAATATGATTACAAAGAGTCATCGCATTAATCTGATATAATTACCGTTGGAATTTTACTATTAGGTAATGTTTTCACTATTATCATTTGATAAAAAGTAAAATAATTTAAATTACAAAAATATTTGGTGGTTGAAAGCATAGTACGGTTTATTAGAACGATTTATGACTACGATATAGTCATATAATACGAGTATGTTTGAATATGTTATTATAGATTTTTAACTATTTGATGAAAATACTTTTCCTATCTTGTAATGTATACATGTCAAACCGAACGCTCTTCGGCACCAATCGAAAAATGTTTGGTCAAGAAACAAGAATTTTTAATTTTCGCATCGCAATTTATTTGCAGTGAACGGAAAACATACGTCGATGAAAATTAAGTCCATAAGGCTAGTGAAAACATAGCGTCTTCGCTCCTCGGAAATATAATATACGTTATATTATCAGTGTCCGGTAAATAATCGTAAAATTTAGCTAAAGTCTCTCGTAATGAGATTCGATGGAAACGAAATGAAACACAGTTCAGGAGGGAAGGCAAAATTGGCAGCCTGATCAATACCGTGTGAAGAATGGCTTGCGTGTTTCGGTATCGCGTATTGGTGGTAATATTATGTACAGTACTCAAACTAAGAGCTTGTATTTTTTTTCCACCAGCTCTGGCGAAGATTGAAGACAGCGACCGGGGAGATAGGTCGGAATTTATAGCTGCTTATCAGACCGTGAGACGGAATTCGGGTGTCTTAACCCCGACGAGACGGGATTCGTGGAAACCGCCGTGTTGCAGCAGATAACGACGAGAATCCGTTTCACTTTATGAAATTAATTCCTTCACAAAATCAAATATCTTCACTTGATCTACACTAAAACCAATTTTATCCATTCATATTGTTATAATTGTTATGATTATTATGTGTTGTGCACGACAGTGGTTTCCAATTATCGGCGTTGGCCTCTAGTAAAACGCTGAAACGAGACTATGTGACAACTTTAGATACCGAGTGTCGTTAATAATATATTGGTTTTACAATAATGAGTTTTTCCTTTCTTTTTTTTCATTTGTAATATAATTTCTTTGGGTAGTGCATAATAATGATCCAAAAGTTACGATCAGCATCTTTGTAGATTAATAATTGCATCTATCTGTATAGTTGATACATTAAAAAGGTAATTTTTCTCTATTCTCGATATTTTTTCCAATCATATGTGAAAAATGTAAAATTTACTGTTGACGAGATTTTTACTAAATTTATTTTGTATATTTAGTCAAAAATCCAAATTTAATAGCGATTAAAACCCAACATTTTTACTAAACATCAAAAATATTATTACACAAACTTGACGAAAGTCAATGAAGATCATTTTATTCTAATAATTTCATAAAATATATAATTTTTGATAATGAGGTCTGAAATGTTTATACCATATAAGCATCTTCATATTTATTTTTTCATATGAATCGGATACGAATTTTTTTTAATAAGCGTGAATTCTCTAAATACTATGAAACGGAATATTTTTATGAATATTATTAAACCTATATGGATTATTCTGTTCATTAGTCTATAAATTAAACTTGAAAATTGCTTTAGCTGTCAACCGTAAGGTTTTTCAACGTTTTGAATACTAAACAAGTAGTTAGTGAAATTATTATTTGACTTTCACTTAGAATCGTTTAGCGAAAACAATCATGAATCATTACAATACGAATATCATACAATACGCGTATCATTCGCCAACCGTAAAAATAGTGCATCCATGGTCCTCTACACCCGACGTAACTATCTTGTCCTAGGATCAAAAGGACGAAGGGTGAACTTCGATCATCGATAGTAGTATGACCTTTTGTTTTGGAATCAATGCCGTGATTTCTTGGAATTTCGCGCAGCGCGGTCACTCGCGGACACGTGAATTCTCTCAATAAATACACAGATAGAATAGCAAGCGCGCCGCCGTCGAGACCGAAAGTGGGATCGGTTTTATGTATTCGACTCGTGCGTTCAACAATCGTTTATATGTCCACGAAAACATTATATAAAGTCACACTGCACTCGGTCACTCAGATTTTTTCACTGATTTTTGAAATGTCGCGATGTCGTTCGCACATTTTTTTCCGAGCGCGATTTTCGCATCGGTTTCGTGGAAATCGTCGGTGTTTTCGAAAACAATAAAGACGTGGGTATCGCATCCACCTCGAACGCGATAATACATATTTTTATATTGTCGTGTCTTACGACATGATTGTTTCGTGTGCGTCTGCCCACCCCCTCCCCGGGCGACCTTCTCGAGAAACGCGCACCTACGCATGGACCCTCGTTCCGGAAGCCATGCTCTTCGAACCATCCCCAACAAATAAATAAATATATAATAGTGAGGACGTATTATAGAGGTACTCACACGAAAGCCATGTCGTAGACGGTGTAAGCGTCGCCCGGACGTTGCGCCTGGGTGCACATGTTGTCCGCGACGGACACGCTCTCGATCACGTCCAGATTGTTGTCCTTCACGTACGATCTGAGGTACGACTGGACGTCGGACGCGGAACACGATGCAGGCACGCACAGGGCCCATTTGATCTTGTCCAGGCGTTGCTTGAACCTCGCCCCGCCGTACTGCAACACAACGGGATGGATCGTGAAAATTATACACACTATAACAACACTGACAATCAGCGAACTCGAACGAACTCGGGCAAAGCCGGTAGTGCGACGGCACGGCCAACTCAAAAACGTCAACAATCGACCCTCCGTCAATAATGCTCTGATACGCCGCGGCGCGCGGTTACAACTAATTCATTCTTGGCAATTCATATTACATAATATAAATAAAATATAAGCACATATATCTTCTGTCATAAAAGGTTAAACTAAATTTTGATATTCTGTGGTTTGTATGTATTTTGCATAATATATTTACTATTCAAATAAATTGAGTAATTTCAATTAGGATTGCAAAAGTAAAGAATATTTGAATACCAACATTTATATATAAATATATATATATAGGCGTTCCGTGTTTTCTAAACGAATCAATAAATAAATCACCCGACTGAACCAACGATCGTATATTTTTTTTTCTAATTCAATATTGACTGAAACGAAAGGAGGGTTGCTCCAGTTAATGCGATAAAAAAATATCTCATTCCCACGTCCGTTTCCTGATTGCACTATATTATTATTTATAAACAGACACAATGTAATAAAATATGCACGGTGAAATAACAGCTAGTACGGTCGAGTTACGATAATCCAAAGTCAAGGGAAAGCCAAAAAACTTAGAATTGAGGATGATTTCTGTTAAATATAGGAAATGATTTTTGTTTAAAAATATTTATCTTGGGGAGTGTTCTGAATTTTAATTAGTGGTCGAGTTTTTCGACCTACTGTGACTTAATTGCATAGTATAACTCGACAAGACGTTATGTGAAGTAAAACATATTTTATATTGAGTCATTTTTTATGTCGTGGATTCGTAAATTTCTTACAAAATAATAATAATAATAAATAAATAAATAAATAAATAATTAAAATTATAGTTATTTTTCTCATGCTGATAAAAAATTGCTCAGACTAATTAAATTACAATTTTATTCAAACGTATAATTATTCGTATAATATTATCGTTTTATTTCCTTGTTGTAGGATACTTCTTACACGTGTATAAACTATGCATACGCGTATATTATTTATGTAGGTTTGTATTTTGTATATGCGTGCGCGTAAACTGGTTTCCAGTAACTGTACTAAGAAGGGATTGGGAATAATAATGTCAACTGTATATAAATGGTCTGTCAATGACCTTTTGAAAGACAAAAAATTTGCTCTTGTTTTTTTTTTGCGTTTTTTTTATTATTTGTTAATAAGTGATGATAAATAACATATAATTTTCATTCTCAAATTTCTTTGAATGAACTCAAAACCTTTAATTCCCAACTTAAAAATCACGAGTTAAAATTACATCATTATTTCTTATCAAGTAATAATATCTTAATAACGTATGATACATTTTTATGGTTTCCTTTTGTTTTTATTTAAAATGACACATACACTGTTTTTTTTTTCAGATGGATAGAAAATTTTAAATAGCATATACAATACAATTAGTTTAATATACTTGTAGTTTAAAGGTTTCTAAACATAAAATGTCCTAGACGCTCTATCTAGACATTCCTATTGTATACTCGTCTATCCGATTTGCAGGTTATTAACATATAGTTAGGATAAACATAGTTTTAGGCGAATAGATAAATTCGCTTTATTTGATAATATATGTATTTTGACTTTATATATTTGCCAGCAAATTGAAGAGATTCGATAACAATTGTTTTGTTTTTTTTTTTTTTACGAAAAATGCTTATATTTTGTTCGTCGTAACGATAAGACTAATAATGCAATGATAAATCTAAAAGCATATTTATATTTGAAGCGAAGTTTACTCGATATTAGTTGATACTATTTTTTTCCTTCGGATTTTTACTCTTACCTTATATTTGTTTTTTTAATTGTTCACAGTGAATATACCGAATCGATATTTTATGTTTTCAAGTATGCCATCATATCAATGATTAGAACGGTATTGTTAGCTTCAAAAATAAATAAAAACTATTCTTCGTACGAGCGTGTGGCTACAAATTGGTGTTTTCGTGTCCGTGAATGCCACTACGAAAATTTCCTACATCGAACTTTTTATTTTCTATTATATTAACTAATTATATTTATATTATATATCAGGCTAAATTTGTTTTTTCTTTTTTAATTTATTGTTCAATGAATTACGGTTCACGGTTCAAAATACGTTTAAAAACCGGGAATTAAAAAAGTTCACAACTGTAGACTTTCCTCACTTGTTCTCAACCCTTTCAAAATAGTCACGGGAATTCGTTAGAAAATAGTAGAACACCGCTGTGATGTTATCACTCGTGGCAAATTGGACAAACAAATGATAAATAAATGAATACATATATACAGTGGAACCTCTGAATACCGTACACTCTCGGTCGCCAAAATATTGTCCGTTATTTAGAGGTGTCCGTTATTCAGTGGGAAAAATTAAAGAGGTGAATATTTCCTCGTCCCCATAGAATCGTCCGCTATTTGAGGGTGTCCGCTATTTAGCGGTGTCCGTTAAGGGAGGTTTCACTATATATATAGAATCTAATAATACTTCACGTTGGTTTGTCCCCGTGACCCTGGTCTTATGATATACAAGAATATGATACAACTTTAAGTCATTAATATTTATACTCCATATTAAATTGAATAAATGCATACATTATAACATAATATACAACGGCTGTGTGTTTAATATATTATGCTAAAATATTAATCATTATATTCAAGGAAATAAAAAATATTAGTTAGAGTCAACACTCCTATATTTAAATAAAATTGGTACAGCCCATTTTTATATTGCACAGCAATGCTACTATATTGTGTTCATTGTTTAACGACTTACGAACCATTCGAGAAGGAATTCAATGTTATTAATTACTTTTTTTTTCTTAAATAGATTCTTTTGGAGTACTTAGATTTAGTGTACATGGAATAATAGTGTGTATCTAACGCTGAGAAAAATGTCTTCATTTATGATATTTCAAAAATGTTGAAGTAAAAACAAAACGTACACCACTATTTCACGTAATAATATCGAATAAATAATAAGTTCATACCTACGCGTATTCTTAGCATAAATATTAGTTGATTCTACAATATTTGTATGCACACAAAGTGTGAAGTTAGACGAACAAAGTTTATGATAAAACTGGAATATCAAACCGAGGACGATAGAAGGTTGAGGTGAGCAACAATCAGCAATTTGTTTCTATAAACTAAACAAAGGGGTGTCCAAGGACTTTGGCTTATGTTTTAAAAATATCGAGTAACAATTATTTTAAATATTTATATTACAAATATTTTTTCTACATAATATTAAAACCCGTGTGTGTCTCAAAATTGATTACCTTATAAGTTATTAATGAGTATCTACTTAGTACTTATACATGATTATTTATTTAATGAGTTTTCAAGTAATTCCACAGGGGACTGATCATTTCATAAATGAATTGCATAGATTTACACATTCCAATGATTTTTTTTACACCAACAATGTTTTAAGGCATAAAGTTTATTTCATTTGATATAACATGTTTTTTGAACCGAAAAAGTATATATTTTATCATAACTAAGTAGTCTGAGAATTGATTTAACGTTTACGTTTACGTAGTCTGAATATTTTTTTTGATTTTATAGCTCAAAACGTTTTTTGAAATTGTGTAAATTTAAATAATTAGTTTTTATTTTGCATTTTTTTAAACTATTTTCATCTAATAGAGCATTCTTTGGCATTTTAAGGTCATTTTTATCGACTAATCGAGTAAAAAGGTTACGAGTTAAATAGTTTCCGGTTATTAGATTACTTAAATATTTGCCCCACCCCAAATCGAGAAAGAAATCAGGAATTTATTACTTTTAATACATGTTATACGTTGAATATGGCGGCAAAATCACATAACACATCACCTAGTAAAAATAATCTTTACATAATAATATAACAGTTATGTAGTCGGTTAGGAATCGAATTAGGAATCGAATTAGGAAGCGAGATGTCTGCTCATCGAAACGATATTACACAAAATGAAACGTCTCTCGAGTGAAGTGTTTATATGATAAACCTATTAACAGTTTTACGGTTGACTCAGTTCTGGAGAGTATCACGCGTATTCCAGAACGTTGAACAAATGCAACATCGATTTTCAAGTGTACTATTGCATCACTATACACAGTACTACTCGAATGACGTTTAAACAATCGTATTTAATGATTATTCAACGAGTCGTAATATTATTTTCTATTTATTACAAGAAAAAAATTAATATTTGACTCACGTGGATCTTGAGCCAAGCCGGCAACAGCGGGTCGTACTCTCTGGCCAGCGGGTCGGCGTAGGAATACTGGAACGGCACGTTGATCTTGATGTCAACGAGACAGTATTGGGCCGTTATAGGTTTGGCCACCTGCAGGCACTCGTCAAAGTCTCCCAGCTGGTACCTGTTGCCCGACAACAAGCCCACTGCTTGTTTCGCCGACGCGTCCCACACTGTAGAACATCGAACAAACAACGACCTGTTAGTTACATTTTACAGCCGTATCACTATGGCTTTTAGATTTATCCTAACGCATCACAATATCGCAATCACCACACGTTATATTCAGCAGCATTCGATAAAATCAATCGACGCGTCCGGATGATTACGTGGGGGAAAAATACAGTTTAACGATGAAAACGTATATACAGTTTAACATCAACAAGACGCTGTAAGGTTTTCAACAATATGACGACGGCATAGTCCGAAACAGATGCAAAACGATGCCGTTGGGTTTTTCATTCATTGATATTATAATCACATCTTGTCGCATTTGACAGAGACTATTTTTTAAACCCGTACGCACAAAATCGAATCTTAAAGCGCTACGGCCCACGGCCGCCTAACTATATTTCGAATCAATGTGAATTTTCGTTTCAATTACATTCTAATCGTCCGATCGTTTTGTGCGGAGCGAAGTTCTATTGTTTTGAACAATGTCATACAACTGTCATTGTCAAAATCTCCGTCGAATCGGCCTAACGAACTTCTGTTTTTGGTCAAAACTTAACCAACAATAGTAACGAAACAGTCAAAGATACGTGAGCGGTACACATACTGCTGGCAATTCGATATTCCGATTACTACAGCGTTCGCAATTCGTCCCGTATTTAACGTGACAGCTGAGTAAACTCTCCCCGCGTCCCGTCTTGGTGAGTAATCAGATTTTCTGGTCTCAATTTCTACAAAATAGTTTGAAACTAACACAAATGTCATGGAAATTAATAGCTTCCATAATATTCCCTACTGACATGTTGTTGTAAGTTGCTGTTGTCGTTACAATTATTATTAAATTATTATCACAAAGTGACTGCATGTTTACATGAATCAAAGTCGTAATTTCTGACTAAATGATAAATTTATGAGTTGGTACCCTAAATATTAAACCACAATACCAAAAAAGTGATCTCTTGGATTAACATTGTTATTATTCTTATTATTATTATAATTGTTTTTGTTATAATTTTTTTTTTCAATTTTTCCAAACAAAAAACATTTACCAAGGCATAAAATATTGTTTTTTTTTTAATAATTCGTGAAGATTTCCGATAAATGAGAATATTTTTGACACAAGCATTTCAGTAAATTGCAAAAATAAACTAGCTACGATAAAAAAAAAAAAAAAGTTCTCCGTTTTCCTCAAATCAAATGGCCGCGAGGGAAACCTAAAATTTACGAAAGAGGACGAACAGAGCGCCTACAGCGATTACGCTCCCAAATCTCCGGAGTATTCATTAATAGTATCGTACTAACGATAAACAGTGGAACCTTCAACCTTTATTTTACAAAACTCTCTACACAACGAATTTTTTTTATGCAATCATGCAATTTGAATTCCAAAAACGTTTCTATTCAACAGATTAATTTTTTACGATCATTCTATAACGCAATTTTAAATTTTTAAATAAATTTTAAAAGTTGTAATTTATAAAGTACACGATCATTAATCTAACGTACGAAAAAAATACATATAAATACATTCTTCCTTAAATTGTTTTACTTAAGATCGTTGATATCAATTGATAGAGACGGCTTATCAATAATAAAAGAATTATTATTATAGTTGAAAACAGGCACCTTTTACTTTTCATATAACTTTAAGAGAACAAAAAAAAATACACTTTAAAAGACATGCGTATTATGAGTATTATTACCTAAAATTTTCGAATTAACAATTTTTTATTTATTACCTATTTTGTATATTAGTAATAAATATTATTTACATGAACTTCATACACCAAAAATGAGTATTTAAGTGTAAAAAATTAATATTATCAACGAAATTTGCATTTAATGAATTATTTTTTTAAAAAAACTCGCTATTTCCATTGTAATTTTCCAGATACGTCTTGAAAAACACACAGTTCAACGCAGATAAATGTCGACTAAATAATATTATCAAATCATTCGGTCATGTCAAAAGCACAGGGTGAAAATATTTTTTCCAATAACACAAACACGAAAATCTTTGTCATTTCGTATGAAAACACTCGAGCACCGTAGTGTCACGAGATGCGAAATCTCCATGACGTCACGTATTTTGAAATCGAGACGCGACGCACAAGGGCGTTTCGCCGAAATCGTTTAACGGCAGTGGTGTGTTTAATATTGTGATTCGTTAGCGTGCACCGTGGTGCACGCATAGGAATTCAAAAAAAAATTGACTAAACAGAATGACGTCAGATTCCGCCCGGGAATAGCGAGTTTATAATACCATAACGTTTCATAGTAATAATTTATTATTTACTGTTGCTCAAAATATTAGGTTTTCGTAAATAATAATCGTTTTAATTTTAATTTTATTTTAAATATTATTTATTCCCGTGACCTTTAACCTTCAACGCGCTATGAGAAACATGAGAAACCCGAGTCTGCCGTGGAATATGTTTTTTCTACTAAGTAAACGTACGAAGAATAGGATAAATATTTAGTTTTTAAGTGGTATTTCAATTTCAAAAATCACAATATTTATTTTATGGTAGATGGTTTTTTTTATGAATGAAACGAAAATCAATACACTCAAAAATAATAAAAAATCTCAAACGGACCGATAAGAAGACGTAGTTTTAAATAGATACAGGAAATAATTTTTTCTAGTAATCGTTTTCCTATTATTAAAATATCATGTTTGCTTTGAAAAACTACAGTGATTTCGTTTTAATTAGCTCTTGTTTCAAAAACTTGTTAGTTTTGTAGTTCTATAATAATAAAAATACAAACAGACGTCATAAAACAATACGCTTATGTAACGTTTTCTAAGTTTTCATGTATGCATTTAATGTGTTTTTTTCGAATATTTTTTGCTGTTAATTAAACATTATGTAGATTAGATTTTTTCTAAAGAACAATTAAAAAAAAAAAACAAAAAAAATGTAACCTTGTCTTATGTAAGCATATTTTAACGTTGTTACGAACAAGATCATTTGATTATGAACATTGTTTTATAACAATAGGATTTATTCAAATCGTTTGTTTTGCACATCGATTCGATTAAACCTGTGTTCTGAACTTAAAATAGATGGATACTCTATTTATTATAAAATAAGTTTAAAAAACATTTTCGAAAACTTCGCCACTTGACCACAATAAAATAATGTTTTACGTGACCTTTGCGATATATATCCACCAATTTAGTGATCGTTATTATAATAACAAGCCATAACTACTATTGTATAGCATAATATTCTCGCCGTTTTACTAATATTACAATATTGTCCATTAAATATAAAGTAACTACCCACGCGCGGAAAACATTATGTAAAACGGAAGTTGGAACCTGTGCTCTTGAATTATACGTTGAATTTTAATTATTACGAACCACATAATGTCCACGGAGAGGTACATACAATTTGTAATACACAAATCCAACAGTGTTTCGGACGCAATCAATATTATTATGATGACGTGTTGAGCTAAGCAAGACGGTGTATTCAGCATGAATACAAGCATATCGCATTAACTGATCAACGCCGTTTTGGATTAATTAAAATTAAAGTCATAAGACGTAGTTTTCTTCGTCACGCTATGAACAATATTCGGTTTGACGCGATTATTTAGTCTTATAATCATTGCGACACACACGTATAACCAGTGATGTATTTAGGAAGGGGCCAAGATGGGCTTGAAACTCAGGTGGTAAAATCTTAGGGTTGGTAAATTTTCACGACCATTTTGATATACGGTACTTGAAAAAAAAATTTATTTTAAAGTAATAAGAGTTATAGTAATTTCTTTTTATCAGAGCAGATAAGTATTGTGGTTTAAGATATTACCACGTTCATATACCATAATAATCAAAGTATGGACTCATATTTAGAAGTTATGTTGAGAATTTTTCTTTTTGGCACTATTTTTAACTGTTCTACAAAGTAGTTTTCGATCTTGAAAGTTATTAAATCTTATTTGATATTAAAAACTCCTGGCGAGAGGCTAAAGTTTTCGGTTATTTAACCAAGTCTCATATTTTAGGTACAAAGATATTAGGTAACATTGATATTGCTATCACATTTTTCTACGACAAAGCTCGGTGTAAACATTTTTAATTTGATTCCAATTTTTCTTTGTTCAAATTCGACAATCATACATTCATACCTTATTTTTATAATTTCATTACTATATATACCTGAAATATTATACTAATAAGTCTTTTAATTTCGTATGGTTTATAATAAATGTATTACACATTAACACATGAGTATTAGTGTATGCATTTATTGACATTCTGGAAATAGCAAAAAGTGCATTAATTTCACCATCATATGTTGTTTTATTTTACAATATTATCAAATTACAAGAGAAATTTGAGTTGGGGGGGCGTTTTTTCTTTACGTGGGACGCAAAATACCTCAACTCATCTTTGCGTATCATGTTAGTTTTAACAAAATAAAATAAAATGTGACACGTCGAGTGTTTTAATAGTAAATTATAATGAGACCAATATGCAGCGCTAGTCACTGACGATATAGAAATAATACAGTACATATAATTGTTTGCAAGTCAAATAAAAAAAAGCACAAAGAGTAATATACGCGTCAATAGTCAATTATTATATTTGCAACAATCAAAGAATAAAATATTTCGACGTCGATTAGCTGAAACATTTGATGTATAGCGAGACGTTTTTTAGAATTTAATTATTAAGTTCTCAGTAAAACTAACGAAAATGTTGGTTTTACGATCGTATAATTCATTTTTTTTTCGTCATTATTTTATCCGGTGCGGAAGAAAGTGATCCAAAAGTTTCAAAAGGCTTTTTGTAGACTAGGAAATTGTATATATTTGGAATGAAGTTATTTTTAGAATTTCTCAGAGTTTTTTACTGCTGAAAAACCACTAAAAGTTACGGTACACTGGTTTTGTCATCGTGTCAACTTTGGTTGTATTTTATCGAGCCAACGAGAAAACCCGTATTTTATTAAACTTGATATTATCGGCGATATATTATTATTTTGATTTTTATAAACTCTGAATAAATTCTACGAACTTCAAATAAGAGCGAAAGGAGGTGATACCGAAAAGAGGTAAGTTTTCCACATCCAATACTTCCTGTATCTTATACGAATTGTGAATATACGACAGTAAAACATTCGTCCAAGTGGAATACTCAAAATGCTAAGTGTATTTTACAATGTCGTGTCTTCCGCCATCTTAAAACCCGACGTCGCCGGGTGCTATTTTAAATCCCAGAAACAAAGTGTGTGTGTGTGTGTGTGTGTGTGTGTGTGTGTGTGTGTGTGTGTGTGTGTGTGTGTGTGTGTCTGCAGTATGAAAACAAACGCCCGGTCTTCCGTATCCGGTTAGATTTTTATTATATTCAATCGAAATAAAATGTATGTATACACGTGTCTTTCGAAATTACGAGCATTTCGAGTATATCGAATATATCGCGACTTTTCGGACTTTCTCTATGTAAAAATTATACCGGTTGTTAAGAAGACGATATACTCGTATATTGTATTTCGTGGACGTTTTCCAAACGTTTTTCGTTTTGTTTGAATTTATCTGCGGAAAAAAGGAAATAGCTGTAAACAATTTTATTGATTTACCATTCGTTACAACGAACTAATTAACATCATGTTAATCGATCAATAGCAACAAGTCAATCAGATGTCCGTTTACTGTCGGCGTGTCCAAAAAACTGGCCATGTTGTAGCAATATTTATCAGTATGTATAGTTAAACGATACGGTTTCGGCCCGAACAATGCGTTGTGTATACACACGTATACTGATGTTTGAATGCAAATAGAAAGCATATCGAGGAGACGAGTGTCACAGAACACATTCGATCAATGGTACCGTCTCTGGAGGGTTGAAAGAAATCGAAAACAAAAACATTTCGTCGGGAATGTATTTGATTTGGTGATATTTTCTGTGCCAGACAAAATAATACGATCGAAAAGCGTTAACGGTTTTCAGCGTAGGTACCTATTGTTGGAAGAAATTCAACGGACGAGTGCAATAGAGGTAGACGAAGGAAAACGACACGAGCGTGAAATGCCTTTTAAACGGCATTAAAAATTTCTATTCTATAAATATAGCTCATTATTGACATATTGTGATTTTGTTTTTTTTTTTTTTTTTTTTTGAACTTCAACAATCGAATGATGTACATATATTTTACAGGCGTAATAAATTATTATATATATTATTCATAATGTATCATATGAAATCATAATGTATTGCAGCGTTTGTTTTGACAGGTTTATTGTGATTTGTATGTTTTTTAAATCAATTTAGAAATATATTTTTTTTTTTTAAGTAGAAATAACAAAAGTGGTTCGAGATAGTATGTAATTATAATTAAAACAAAACGAATTATAACTTTTTTTTTTGCGGAAAAACAAATAAAGATTCCTGTCTCTTTCCTCTCACTTTAAATTCCTTTTTGCGGGTGTCCTTGCTCGAATTTCACGTTATCGTGTAATTTTGGTAGCCGAGTAAGAAGCGATTACGGAAAAAAATCAAAACATCCAAATAAAATACATAAATTTAATTAGAACCTTGAATGAACCACACTGTTTTTGTTCGTAAAAATCGTCAAAAAACGTTTTCAAATGGAGCCAGTTCGACTAAAAAAAAAAACAGGTATACGACGGGGTGGCCTTGTCCACACTGCTACGCAGCGTATCTCGAAAACATATAACGTAAAAGAACGTCTTGAGAGACGGGCGCATATGGTTGAATCCCGCCTTTTTTCCTCTTCGATTTTCGGGAAAATGCAGTAACAGATGAATCGTTATAGCTAACAACTAGACAAAATCCACTGCCGATCCGTGAACTTAGATTAAGATTTTTTGCACGAGACTCCGTGGTGGGTGTAATCCATCAATGATTTCAAATGTATAACGCGTAAATAAGAAAGATGATCACACACACACACACACACACACACACACACACACACACACACACACACACACACACACACAAATAATAAACACATGGTATGCATTTTAGTATCATATTCGGAACACGTCTGACCTACTAATAATGTTAATACTTTTGTGCCTATTACATTTTATATGTACCTAATTAGTATTCGATTTTATGAATGTAAAATGCGATCAGTGAACAAACACAGGTGTAAAACTTGAAACTGGTTTCGAGATCAACTACTATTTATACACGTCGATGCACTTAAACGACTGAAACGACCGAGCCACACACACACACACACACACACACACACACACACACACACACACACACACACACACACACACACACACACACACACAGCCATTACTATGTAATAATTTTATGACAGTACGATTTTATGATTCACGAACGTTATGAAGTCATGACTGTACGAAATGTAAAGACATTGTTTACGGAAGACGTATCGACTTCCTACTCGCGGAGACCGTCTTTCGTTTTCATATGATTGAATAAATATTTCGAAAATTTTTTTTATTTATTTATTTCGATTCTCGATGAAGCTCAAAGAATACATTGGTTTTATAATTATCATTGATTCCTCTTTTCATATCTATAATCCCGTGCTCGTTTATTAAAGATGATCCAAAAGTTTCCTTCGATCTTACGAGTAAATCGTACCTTGTTCAAGTAATTTTTTGAAATAAAATCTCAATATTTTGTCAAAGCGTGAGAAAAAAGATAGAAAATTTTTGTTAAAATGATTTCCAAATTAGTTTCTACAAAAATAAATCCTTGATATTTTTAGCAATTATCATCAATATTCTTGTACTAACTTGAAAACATCTTCAAAAATATTTTACTTCTTTTTATCTCAATAAAAATGTAGAAGTGTTTGAAATACTTTGTCTTTTGAAAATATTTATCTATTCAAATTTGAAATATTTAGTCCAGTAAAAATATTTCCATAATAAATAATCCACTTCAAATTGTTTATGATTATTTGAAATTTCACAAAGATTGACAGATTGAATTGTTTTATTTAATTTTTTAAGTTATACTACAGTGGCTCAAGTGACTCTTATTATTAAAGAAAAGTAGCAATTTTATTTTCGTTATTGTTGTCGTGAACCTTGTGATTTCTTGTTTTATAACTTTAACTTTTTATACAACCATACTAATATAAAAACAGACACTTATTCATATTTTTCGAAAACCAATCGTGTCAATTTCTATTTATAAGCTCTTAAAACGTTGAAATACCCTAAAATTGTTTATTTTCACAAACAATAAAGTCATCATAGATTATTCTATAGTCATTCTAAAACTATAAATCTAAACGTCCGCAACACTGACATCATAATGTATAAACACAAATTCAATATAACATAACTGTAAAACGCAAGTTGCTCCGATACAGTCAAAGAGAGTATATAGTATGTTAATAGGAGTTCTGGTTAAAATAAACGCGAGAGAAAAAAATTTTGTTGTCGGTAGTTTTTGACAAACTCGTATAATAATATACTGCAGCGAAATATCGAATACCTCTACCGTTTTACCATCAGCTGGTCAGGTCTTTTTCGCTCATCATCTGTTTTCGTAAACTTCTTTGTAAAAAATGAGTGTTTTCGGAAAACTTAAAAATTAAATCAACTGTACGTTACGTTTAGACAACAAATGTATAACTATTTGCAGAAATATATTTGGTCATAAGAGAAACAAATTCTACCTGATACGGGTCATATTTTCACGTGGCTTCAAAACTTTTCGTCTTGTGTTTTTTTACGAAAAATTAAGGGTTAATTCAGACTGGAATTATCCGACAGAACTTTGGAAAACGAGCGAAAAAAACGTACATAGCAAATCTTTATAGCTATTTTCGTTTGCAATGTAATAGAATATCAGGTGTTTACTATTGACCGCAACTCAAAATAATAATAGTCGGAAAATTTCACATTGCACTGTGTACTATCGTTCACACATAGACTACAATAAAATCCGTTTAAAAACACTGCCCCGGACCTAACCTAACCCAGACGAGTGGAAGTCCTAGTTTTCACGATAATGACTACCCCGTGTAAACCCGTTTTGAACACGTAGTGTACCTACATTCGTTAAACACCATCACGAGCACACATTCCCGTATCAGTGCGACCCATTTAAATATTCTCTCTTAATAAGACTCTTCTATATTAATTACCCGTTTTTATTGGCTACTTATTTTCGCCATCGATTAGTTCATCGGTGTAGTATTTACTTTTGCGTTATATTGATTCTACGTGATTCATTTTTCTATACGGCATTTTTGACAAGGCATTTTTTTTACCAGCAATTAATCTCAGTTATTATTAATTTTCTTATTAATATTAATTAATTTTCAGTAATATTTATGATAACATCACGTCGCCGCTTAAACACGACGTACACTGACCCTAGACTCTAAATCAGTGGTTTTCAAACTTTTTTTGACCACGGCACACTTCGCCCTTCACAAAATTTCCATGGCACACTATGACCTCT
This sequence comes from Therioaphis trifolii, assembly GCA_027580255.1. Lineage (NCBI taxonomy): Eukaryota > Metazoa > Arthropoda > Insecta > Hemiptera > Aphididae > Therioaphis > Therioaphis trifolii. The sequence goes on from CM050404.1 coordinate 6,838,867, forward strand.
AATATTTCAATACAATGAAACCTCTGAATTCCGGACACTCTCGGTAGCCGGAATATTGTCCGTTATTTAGAGGTGTCCGCTGTTCAGAGGGGAAAACAAAGCAAGAGAATATGTTCCTATCGACAGAAAAACGTCCGCTAATCGGAGGCGTCCTGTATTCAGAGGTGTCCGTTAAGGGAGTTTTCACTTTATTTTAAAAAATTACATTACCGATACATTTTGTTAGGGTGCAATTATCATGTAACATAACTTATCTTAATCGCTTTCTTACTGCAAACCTTCGATTTATCAGTATACGCTTAAATGTTGCGGGTTCACGACAGTCGAACGCGTCCATTTTCTTACATTTACACTTCTTTAATTCGATCGGTCATTTATGCAAAAAAATAAAAATGTTCAAAACACCGCGGCACACCAAGTGAATGCTCGCGGCACACCAGTGTGCCACGGCACCCAGTATGAAAACCACTGCTCTAAATGTTTCATCTAATTAGAACATATTAAAAAAAATCACTTTTTTGCTTTTTGAGTCTACGATATTTTCTTGTGTCAGCTGCTTGACCTCGAAGAAAATAAAAAAAATTCACAAGCCTATACGAATACATACTCGAGAGTATTATACCGTGTAATTATTAAAACAATCCTGAATGCGAAACCGGTTTGTTTTCAATTATTTGACAAGACTCATGGACTTGAAAACGGTGATATTTATTTGCACACCGCGTATTCGGCGTTATTGATTTGCGAAAAGTACATTACGATAGTGCGAATAGGCTCATAAGCGAACCTTCGGGCTTCGTGTGTTGTGAATAAATGTTGAAGCACAAGTCTGCTTAATTATTTTTACATGCACATTTTCACAAAATTTAAACAATGACGATTAATTTATTTAAATTTTGTCTCAACGAATAAAATATCTAATAAATATAATAATAATTATTGCCAAGCGCATAAAGATGTGAACATGAATACGATTGACATTACATTTTATGGTGTAGGTACAGGTTTTGAACCGATTGACATTGAATTAATGCGCATTGACATCCGTGAAACGCTGTGTTTAGCTGAATAACATAAATTTATCTAAATGCATAATCAATCATCATTTATCTGATCTAGGTAATTTAAAAATATTAATTTTAAGTGTACCAAGTTCAATTGGGTCATCTAAATTCAATTATGTGTAGAAATAAATATATACCTATCAAACATTTATATATTTAAAATATTATAAAAATTATGTAACATTTAATCTTACAGCTTGATATTCTAATAAGGCAGTGAATTTGTTGTACTGTGCAATACAAGAACAGTCAAAGTTTAAGCATATTGTATCAATTTTGTTATTAACCATCATAAATTATGAAACAAATTCTTTTAATTCTTCTGGGTTAGGGTGACCATACGTCCCGTATTATACGGGATTGTCCCGTATTTTCACTTTGTGTCCCGTTGTCCCGACAAAAGTTATACGGGACGCATTTTGCCCCGTATTTTCAAGTAGGTCCCATATTAATCCCGTTTTTCTCTTCATTGTTAATTTATAAATTCTACGATATTTTTGTACCACAATATTCATTAGAACATATTTGAAATCTATACTTATCAGCATTATTTTTAAATTCTTGTCTTGACAATAAATTATTATAATTGCTGCGGGTAGAAAATAGAGAACTAATAATATCACATCATTATCGACAACGTTAAACCAACGATTATAAATACAAATGGTATAACGATAACGTACAAAATGTTATTAATATTATTTTATTGATGTGTGACGTCGTCTACCAAATAAGTACAATTCGATGAAATATCAGTTCAGCACAAAAGTATACAAAAACATCAAAAGAAGAAATTTACCTGCCATCGTCTTCAAAATAATTTTTTTTTGGATTTTTGTGTACATGTTATACTTATTAATATTTTTATTTTATTTGTATATAAAAACTATTATACAGCATACATTTAATTTTTTTTTTTAATATATTCAGTTAAAATTAGAATTTCCTTTTTTTTTTTTTTTTTTTTTTTTTTAGTAACTTAGTGTCCCGTATTTTTATTTTATTTTTATGGTCACCCTATTCTGGGTGAATTATAATTATCATTTAAAAACTTACTTTTCATAGTTGCGTAGTATTAAAACCACATTATTTTTATACAGAGACAATAATTATACTCAATAATCTTTATTTAACCCAAATAAATATTTGATAATCTGTGTTCGACACTGGTAACATACGGCATTGAGACAGGGTAGTTTGCATTCGGGCAAATTTATAAAAATTGTAATGTGTTTGGGTGAATTTTTTTTAATATTATGCGATGCGTTTGAAAAATATTTTATCAATTCATTTTCTCTCTCGTTTTGATTGACTTCAGACTTTTCGTGAATCCTACGAGTATATTATTAAAAAATTGATTTTTTTTTTTTATGATTTTTATTGAAAACTTACGAGTCAAGTTAAATATTATTAAAATTATTATTCATATGTTTTATTGAAAATTTAGTATAAAAATGCATTTTTTTTAATTTGTCTGTCATGAAAATTTAACAATATGCGTTTTGGGTACTCTAAAACTTTGTAATGTTAATCAAAATATACTTGACTTGCCATGTTTTCAAAAATATTTTCAAACGAAATTGATGTTTGTACATTTAATAATAAATTGTATTATAATTACTATTAACTTTAGGTTAATATGTTATTTTTACAATGCCGTCTTTCAATATTTTATATTGTATATACTCGCTTAAACACACTAGAAGAAACTCGCTAAAACACATTGTTTTTATCATGCAAATAAAAAGGTAATTTTCCCAAATGCATAACACTCGTTGAGACGAACGGTAGCTGGTAAATTTTAATCTCGTTGTCAATAAGGTCTAATTTTAAAATAGTAATATTACGATGGAGTTCGAAACACGCTCGCCCTCGATTCGCGAAGAAATCGACGACAATCACGAAGACGTCGACGAGCCGTGGAGTTAATTTATTCCGTTTTATCGCAACGTGTCGTCGCATATAGTATTTATAATATTACAAACCGTGGCGGCTGTAGACTGCCATTTATAATGCGTTATTATACACCTATATACAGGGTGATTCAGTAATTATCTTACAGAAACTCAATTATATAGATATTCAAAATAGAGTAAAATGTGTATTATTAAAATTTCTTTTTTTAAAGAAATCTAAAATAGGTAAACTTCATATTTTTAAACTACTTTCAAAGGATAGTTTTAGAGTCAACTTTCAAAAATCAAATGTGAACCTATATTTATATTTTTTTGTCTACAAATAGTGGAGACATTTTTTTAGTAAATTTTAATGGTTGAAAAACATTAATCGAACTAAAACTCTACGTATGGAAGTGATTTTAAATTTGGCGGCGTTGTACATGTTAAATGTATCATGACCGCACGCGCCAACACACGGCACATGGACCGCACAGTGATCGTAATACAATTTCTAAAATTCAAAAAATTAATCTCAAACCTAGTTTTGCATCAATAAATATTTTTCAATCCATAAAATTTACTAAAAACAAGATCTTCACATTGCTTTAACAAAAAAAATATAGGTTTCCATTCAACCTTGATGGTAGTTAAAAAGATATGAAATTCATATATCGTCTTAGAATATTTATGTGATAAAATAATTCGGTGTTTCCTAGTTGCGGACAAAGTAATAAAAATCATGTGAGTTGCGGACACAGTCTAAAAAGGTGACATACGAATTGCGGACACGAAATATAACATACTGATCACGGACAAATTCCCGATCATTATTTTTGATATAACAAGTGCGGACACGGGTTATATTATGTTATCAACATAATATGTACTAATATTGATAAATGATTAGTATTTAATATCATATACACTGAAATAACTGTTTGAAAAATGGATTGTTGACATCGACACAAGTAAAAATGTCGTATGCTTCTCTACTTTAAAAAAATTTAGTCTTTAAAAAATACTATTTACAACAATGCATTCTGTTGAAAATAATTTAAAGAATAACGATTGCTTTTTTACGAGACAAAAATATTTTTAAACCCACCTACCAATTCAGTAAAATTTAAGTACTTGGATTGGTAGCTTGTCCTAAGTCTTGAAAAAGTGGTGCAGGGAAATATTTGTGTTTACAATTCGTAGGTCACCATTTATAGACCGTGTCCGCAACTGTTAGGTCAAAATTGATGTCAGTTTTTTTTTTGTCTGCAACTAGGAGTAGTATGCAGACAAATAATTTCAGAAACACAATCGTTGAATCACCCTGTACACGTATTTCATTATCGTATCGGCAGTGACCGTTGACCGTAATGTAAAACACATGGTCGAGGCGATGATATCAATGCGGTGTGCAGAGAGCGTCGGGAATCCGGTTTTCACGAGATATCTGTTGGCAAAGATGAAACGAGCGAGAGGAACAACACGAAACCACCGACAACGTTTTTTCACACGACGTACGCTCGGACGGTGAGCGCCCGCGCACGCGTACAAAGTTATGATAATATCATGCGTCCAACGTTGGTTATCGTCTTTGATTATTGTAGGCATTTAATTTTTTTATTATTATTTTACCTCATTTATAAAACGATGAGACAGCTGCGATGGTCCATTCTTCGTTTCTTATCGTCTTTCTTAAATTTTTATTTTTAGCTCTCAACACGGCGAACAATACGACGAATTTTGCGTGTCTTAAATCGTCCGGACTCTGGGGGAAACGTAGGTCTTTCCCTTCGACGTTCCTTTGATATCCCGACCTCTTCTGACTTTCAAAGTTGTATTAATTATTAGCGTGCTTTACGTATATTTTTGAAATTCTTTCTTTGACGTTTCACCCGGCCAAGTTTTTACTCTGTCCCGTGTTACGCATGCCAGTGTTCTCTTCTGCTTTCCCATTGTCGTCGTTTCAGCACAACACGAGAGCACTTCAGACATAAATTCCTGATGAATTCTTCCCTATAACTTTCAGGCCGATATCATATTTTAATAACATTAATACAAACGAAATCGTCTTATGCAACACAATGTACTCTGCTCCATGTCTTTCGTCGTTAGGTAAAAACCGTAAATTGTTTAATGATTCTCTCGCATCGTACATGTCAGTCGGTGACGATGCGGCAAGGACAAGAGGTTCAGGCACACCGAGCCGACCGAAGCTCTTACCACATATTCGTCGACCGGTGCAAGTGGTGGTATTTCCAGTCGACGGGGCGGTGTAAATGTTGTTTTCGACGAGAATTTCTATCCTTTTTTTTTTTTAGATACCTACTTTTGGTGATAAAAGGTCTTTTGTATATTACGAATTTGTTCATTTCGCACTCAAATTTATGAGTGACGGTATATCAACTCCTACTTTCAGACATTGTGCCAACATCTACACTAGATGATGTAAACCCGTGTACAAGCTTTTATGAAAAGTAAACGGTTTTTAAAAAGTACATACTTCGTCTCATGGTATATTCTTCGCTACTTGGACGTGTTAATGGGGATAGGCGTATTGAATTTTAAAGAAATGGTAGACCATTTTTTTAGTTAAACGATTCTGGGCAAAGTTTCAGAATTTAATCATACCGTTTAAATGGACCTATTTCTTTAAATAAATTGTTAAGTTAAAAATATACGTAAAAATAGCTTCTTACGTAATAATCTAATAATAATTTCCTAAAACACTTACGAAAAAACCCCTTTGTTACGATTTTTGAAATTATTTCAGTATCGTCAGTGAAGTATATTACTAAAGGTATATTAAATTATCAGAAATTTTCATCAAATATTACAAAAATACCATTCATTTACTTCATCAATATTCAGATGATTTTATTTTTTAATTAACTTAAGTTTTTATGTTTGACAAAGGAGACAATTTTTTTTTGAAAAAAAATATTCAAAACATCTTGTTCTATCTGTATTCAGAGCTATAAAATGTTTGTATCGACCAATTTCTTCAAATAATTTGCATAAGTTTAAAATTGACGTAAAAACAGATTATTACGTAAAAATCGTATCATAATTTACTTAAACGCTTATAAAAAAAAAACTGGGGACACGGTTTTTGAAATTTTTTCAAAATCGTTAGAGGAGTATATGAGTAAAGTTACATTAAAATTTTTTTAAGTTTTTGTCAAATATTCAAAACTTAATTACGGATAAACTTTTTTAAAACAAGGTATTTTCAAAGTTCTATTTTTAGCCCAAATGTTGTGAATGTTTTTGAAACTGTTTTTAAAACATGTAGTGATACGGTAATAGTTTATAGTGAAAGTTTCAAGTTTTTAGCAACATTAATTTTGGAGTAATGACGAATTTAATAAGTATCATTTACGGCTGATTTCACCGTTTTTGGTCCATTTTAGGCGGATTTTCCGGTCGCCTGGAAAACTATTGAAATGAGAGCATAACAAAGTAAGTAATAAAGCCTTCAAAGTACCATCTACATCAAATTTCCTTTTTATTGAGTTGCTGGATGAAACTTTTGGAGAAAGTTAAGTTGAGCAAAAAGTGTCACCAGATAAAAAAAAAATAATAACATCATTGTAAAACCATAAGATCCTTCGCTTCGCCCGGAATCTAAAAATCCCGAGAAAAAAAATAACAACAAAGTCTCGTCAATAATGACACGTAGGTACGATAAGTCGCGTCCGCCCATCGGTTACAGCTGAAGACGCCGACGCACGGGTCGTCGTTCATTGCCACGGGGTACAGACCCGTTTGCCAAATTTTTCGAAACGTCTTTAACTCGTGTTTCCGAATGAAAAAAGTCCATGTAGAAGATCACATGGTCTTTTATTTGCCAGTTAAATGTCATATTTTTGTAAGTACTAAGCCTACGGTCGGCGAGTGATTCTTATGGGCCACAGTCGTCGACTCCCGGTGTTTTCGAATGACTTTGACCGCGGCTCTCGGCGTAACTGTAACGTGAACTCGATCTGCACTCTGCTCTGTTGTAACTTCGCGTCAACTCTATTAGCATTCGAATCCTTTGTGATAATTGTTTAATTTTGCCCCATTCTTGATCAGCGAGTTTTTTGTCAAAGCTTCGGTTTTAGTCTTGTACACGGTGTCGTGAAATCGCACGAATCTCCGTCAAACCGATTTTCGTCGGATAAAATCAAATTTGTAACTTTGTGGTGGCAAAATAATATTATTAAAGTGACTGCGACGATGTGTCGAATATGACGCGATAAATGTGATTTCAATAGCGGTCTAATCACGTAGATAATAATTATAATCTGCTGCTACGAATAATTATTGTAGGTATACCATAAATATAATTTAATGCATTAAAATACTAAGACAAGTACATGACACACTTGATTCACACGATACGAATACTGGGTGATTCGCGTATTACGACCGTTAGTCGAATAAAAGTGTAGGTAAATGTAAAAATACGAAATTACGATTTTAAATGGTCTACGAATTATGTGACCGTGCTGTTGACGTCATAAGAAATAACTTAAACATCCGAGTTAAGTTGCTAGATTACTTTTTAATCTCTTTTCCTACTACAATATCTGTTACAGAATTGACTTTTTCACCATATCTTTTCATGCACATATATGTCGACTTAATAAATTCGTAAGTTTTAAAAATAATGAGTAAACACAAGAGATTTTACTTTGTGAAAAAAAAAACTTATCGTGTCATTAAGTAACTCCTTCGATTTCGCCATATTATTTTTTATCCGAGGAAAACACTGTTTATTTTTCTCCAAAGTTTCCCGATATTTTTCGGCAAAAAGAAACGCACGTTTTATCTTTACGTTGTATATTACACTTTGAGCGGCGTCCAATAGATATGTAAATTTATGTGAAACATTTTCAGTACATATTTCAAGATCTTCAACGTACGCGTCATCACAAAGTATAATGTTTTGTTATTATAATCTTTAATTTACGATTATGGAATAAATATCGTACACAACGATGTGCCAGCACACGATACGTATACACAATGGATAAAGCTAGATCTCGTGCCAGTGTGTACGTAATACGTAGGCCTTCTTCACACGAGGCAATTCCCAGACGACGTGACGGATAGTACTTGAAAGGCACAAACGATGCTACTCCCAAGCGACGCGTATTCTACCAGTCTCGCACGACTTGCAAGGAAGGTCACCCGTCGTCTGCGTCTACCACATATTACAGGTGTTTTCCAGTGTTAACCAGTGTTTTTCTTTAGCTCTTTAGTTTTTCTAGCTCTTTAGCACCATAAAATAGGCAACAGTGAATGTCCTTTTCAATATAAGGGTGGTGCCACATTCTTTTGATTTTCTTCTTTCTATAATAGTTGTAATAATAGGTGACTACTACATCATCAATACTTGACGAATCTTCATTTGACAACATAATTAAAACTCAGCAACAAGGTTATCAGCAAATGGTGGCTAAAGGTAGACTGAAAATATATCGTCGCTTCGTAGTAGCTCCAGAGTAGTCCAGTGAGTGGCGATGCGTTGCTTATGGGTATCTATCAAGCAACTCAAACAGACAATACTCGAGTATCCGTTGCGTTAGATAATTTTTGGATGTCTGATGAAGCACATTTCCATCTTGATGGTTTTGTGAATAAGCAAAATTGTGACTTTTGTAAGTGACTTCTTTTTGTGGGGTATTTAAAAAGTAAAGTCTATGCACAGAAACTTCGAAATATTGATGAACTAAAAACAAAATTAAAGAAGAAATTGCCAGTATATGTTTGGAAGTGATACATCGTATAGTAGAAAATATACGAAATAGGTTAGAAGAGTGCTTGAGAAGAGATGGCCATCATCTTGAAGACATAATTTTTTTAAAATAAATGGCAAGTTATGTACTTCATTATAATTTAATAATAATTAATTTTTATTCGTTTTTTTATTTTATAATTTACCTTTGAAAATCGGCCGTTTTAGTGTCCCACCCTGTATTTATTTCCTACAAATGTACCCGCGCCCTTCTTGTACGAAAATCAGTCGACGCGCGCACGCCGTTCGGACTTGTATCGCTTACGTAATATCTTCCCTATGATGACCCCACCGAACGAAATATTATTATTTACACTTTTGCTCCTTAAAAAACAAACTAAACGCGAACAGTTGGATTTTATTTTCTGGTAAATATGTTTTTAAAATTAAATACTCAAGAAATTTTAGCTCGATATCTGACGCTCGTCGTGCTCAATTTTAAAGTATCAAGTAATCTTGTTTCAAAACGAAAATGATCGAGTACAGTAGAATTACGCGTGCAATTTACAGAAAATGATCAATGTTGTAAATTTTAACATTTAACAACGACTGTTGTTAACTATGCTAGATGTATTATTTATATTATGGATAGAACTAAAATCCGATTGGAATTTTTGATAGCTATTAACTTGAGATCTAACGACTGCATGATATGTTCGAGTGATTTGAAGCAAGATATGACCTATAGAGTAGGTAGCTCAAATAATATTAACTCTCATAAAACCTACTTAATTTCTATTTTATTAAAATGTATTTACACTTATGAGTTATAGGTGTTAATAATGTTACTTTTGCGTTTATAAGCAACGATAAATTATTCTATTACTAATAAAAAATTAAAAAAAAATTTTAACCACGAGTTTGTCGTGAACTAATCACACCGTGGGTGATTATAGATAATTATCTTGGGTCAGAAATCAATTTTCATCTTTGGCAATCAAAAATATGAACACGGATCTCGCGCGTGTTCGCGCAAATTTTGTAGGTATAACCGCGGGCAACCCAACTTGGCGGACTTCCATGTCTGCACTCGCGGATCTCGGTCATAATAGTTATAAGTTGCAGA